>VZTH01010492.1:207226-225173 GCA_013397815.1 Aleadryas rufinucha | reverse complement strand
AAAAAAAAAAAACACCGAAAAAAGAGAAAAGGGAAAACAAGCAGAAATGCTCCTTGGTTGGGAATGTATCCCTCACTGCGCGGAGCGCGGGGAGGTCTGGCCGCCGCCGCGGTGTCGGCCCGAGGGACTGCGAAGGGGACGGCGCAGCCCCGGCAGCACCAAAGCCGGTAAGGCCGGGAGCTGCTTTCTGCTGCGCTTTCGTTCTGGTCATGCAGTGCACACCTGGGCCGGGAAGTGAGAGGGCTGTGGGAGGAGAGTGCGGGGCAGGCTTCTCCACGGGCGCGCTGGATGGGAAAATACACTTTTTTTTGCTTTCCCCTCTGGTGGGAGAAAATACTACACCCGCCGGAGGCTGGTTGTTGATTATTATTTCTCGCGGCTCTGCTGCGGTGGCGTGTACCGGCTCTCTCACCCCAGGACTGCTCTTGCCTTCACAGAGAGAGGCTCCCGGGAAGTCACCCAGCACCCTGGGAGGCGGCCCGCGGCAGTGCGTTTCGGCCTTCGGATTGACTACGGATCACGGGAAAAAACGGGATTACTATGACCCTCTTCCAAGGAGCTATGCTGCCCGCTTTGAGTAGGAAAAAAGGCCAGAAATACATCGTTTGGTTGCTGTCTGGTGCCTCAATCTTCTAGCTTTCGTTACTTTTTTTTTTTTTTTTTTTTTTTAATGCAGTTTCTTGGAGTGCTGTGCTGCATTGGATAAATGCCTTTCCTATCCAATTGACTCTGCTTTTCAGAGTATATGTACTTTTTTTTTTTTTTTTTTAAAGAACACCTCTACTCTTCAATACTTGTTTGCATTTTACATAACAGAACGGTTTCTCTGAGTAATGGCTGCGCTCAGAATCACCGCCTGATGCTCCGGAGAGATGAATTGCAGATGAGTTTCCCTTCCACATTTGGATGAATCTCTGGAGTTTAAATTGTAGCAAGGAAGCGAGGAAAAACCACGATGAAAGAGAAGTCCAAAAATGCTGCCCGGACTAGACGGGAGAAAGAAAACAGTGAATTTTATGAACTGGCTAAATTATTACCCCTGCCCTCCGCTATCACCTCTCAGCTGGACAAAGCATCCATAATCAGACTCACGACCAGCTATTTAAAAATGAGAGTGGTTTTTCCAGAAGGTAGGTGGAAATGCCTATTCGCCTCTATTTTCATTCTGATCCAGGTGTCATTCATCACTTTTACTTAAAAAAAAAAAAAAGGTCAGTCCTATGGGGTGGTGTGCTCGGAGACAGGGTGCCCTCCGCTGTCACTTTTCTCTGTTGTAAAGACTTTCCCTTTAGCTCCTATGACAGGTTTGGTTGGAGACTTATGGTGCTTTTGTCAACACTTGAAGGCACTGAGCTCTGCTGTGTGTTCTGCTAAAGCAAACCCTGGTATTCTTTTCCCCCAGTCTCCCAGTCAAATGTGCATCCCCCACCAAGCACACGCGTGGCCTAAGAGGACATGATTCACCCCTATTTATAGTCATTCTGTGAGGGTGAGTTAGTGTATGGGTAAATATTTACATAAGTCTTTGGAAAGTCCTAAAGCCTTTGTTCAGCTCTAGAGGAAAGGTGCGGCATACAGGTACAGGACACGCGTGCAGGCGTGCTCACACCCAGCCTAAATAAATAAGTCGAGCTCACTGAATTACATCAGCAGTGTGCTGTGTCTCGTTCTGAGGATCACTAGGGCGGTTTGAGGGCGTTAATCGACCTCGGAAAATTTTAGCAGGAGTTTTGCACCCAGACATATTCAATCCCCCTGCCCATCCAGTGCTGCAAAACCAGTGTCCCAGCTTAGACATGCATCTCCTCGACAGGCAACAGTAGACTTCACGTTGACTTCCACGGCAGAAACAACAGGCCTGTCCAGCAAAAGAAAACTTAAGCGTCCTGAAGTGTCTCTTGCGTTTAAATAGAATTAGGATTTAAAGCGATTGTCTTTGGGCTACTAGATTGGCTGCCAAGAAAAAACAAACAGCACAAAGTTAAGAGAGTCAGAATAAAGTTCTTTCGTGTTCTTTCTCTATTGATTTTATAAGATGTAGTGCGGCAAAAAATTGAAAAAAATCACCACCCTTTTATTTAGATCAACTCGATGGAGTTGTAGTTTGTATGAAAGAAAAATTATCAAGAGCTTTTTTTTTCCCCCCGACCTAATATGAAATTCACTACATCTTTCATTGAAAAGTGAGTGTACATAACAACGTAATATAGCTATGTCTCCATGTGCTTTCTGTAGCTGTATCTCGATTCGGTTGGCCTGTACGTTTTTACAAATCAAGAATGTGTGTATGGCCTGGCTTTATTTTGCTTTAGTTTTGTTGGTTTGGTGGTTTGAGGAGTTTTTAAATTTTTTATTTTCCCGGTTAAATGTGTGGACTATTGGTACTAATTCTACTTTTTAAAACAAACAGGCAATGTGGCAGTCATTTGGACTGGGGGAGTTAATACCCCCCCGCCCCAGTATACAGATGAACGTTTATACCTAAAGTCCACGGCAGTAATTTCCAATCCAGTGCACTTTACAATAATTTCTTTAAACAACTTTCCATATCATCGAGTGCCTTGTAACCCAAGAATGGGTTAAATGAAACCTTTAAAAATAATAATTAAAGTCTTCATCAAGCCACTTTCCTCTTCTATTTGCTCTGCCACCTTGAAGATCATTATGCGGGACAGTCGTCTGTTTCAAAGGAGACGGAGTTGTCCTTTATACTGTCAGCGCATACTTTATAAAAATAAAGCTATTGCAAAGCCTGATGCCCATGATGTTCCTAAAAGGATTATTAGCAATGATTTGTCAACTCCTGCGGTCTCAGTAGGCTACCTTTCTGCGTGATTTCGAGCAGGTCTCGTCAATTACTAGTGCCTATGTAGCGGGTTGTTTGATCAGAAGAAGCATATGGTGTTGCTTGTAGGCTGTGAGTAATCATGGGAAGAGAAGAATAGCTGATCCCCGTCCCTCGGTGGCAGCGCAGGATGCCTGAATGCCCTGGGGAGCCGTGTGGCGAAGCGCGCCGGGGCCGGGGCCGCTGCCGGCCGCAGCAGATGCTAATTTGAGTGCGGAGGCAGAGGGGGCAGCTGAGCGGGGCTCGGGGGCAGCGGAGCCTTCGCAGCCTCATTAAAGGCAAACTGCACATTAGAAAGAAAGGCGGGGAGAGGGCTCGGGAGGGCTCGCCCCTCCGAGACGCTGTCGCGGGAGGCCCGGCGCCGAGCGGGCTGCAGATCCACGCGGGATCGCCGCTCCCACATCCCCGGGGCCGAGCATCCCCACGCAGGGCCGCGGCCGCGGGGGCGCTGCGATCGGGGCACAAAGGCCCGAGAGCGGGGGTCGCAACGTGGCGTGGGGCCGGGCGGCTTCCCCGCGGTCCCACGCGGGCTCCCTCTCTCTCACAGGTATTTCGAGGAGGCGGGGAGCGCGGCCCGGCTCGGCCCCGGCCCCCCCGGGTTTCCCTGCACTCGCCCATGCCGCGATTAACCACGAGCGAGGCGCCCACGAGCGGCCTCCCGGCGCTGCGCCTGTGCCTGGCCGTGCGGGAGCTGAGCCCGGGTGATTTTTCCCGGGACCCCGCGGGACACAGTGGGCTCCGGGAACGCGGCGGAGCAGCTTGGGCTGTCCCAAGCTTGTGCTTGTCCTTGTCCGGGTGAGGCGGAGAGGAGGGAGGCAAGGAAGAGGGGTGCTATTCTGGTTTTCCAGTGTCCCTGCTCAGAAAAAAAAAAAAAAGTCATCGCTTCTCTGGGAAGGAAGAACAGGTAGTGGCAGCCGGGGAAATGACGCACGGAAAGGACAAGTCTTTCTGAACGGAGGAGGCAGGGTAGGGATGCTGGATGGATGTAATGGGGGTCCGTTTGCTTGTATTTCCCTGGGGAGGAAAGCGATACAAGCATCGGGACAGACCCGATGAGTTGGCCAAAACACTGGAGACGGGTAGCAGGAGGCTCGGGAGCACGGCAGAGCGTCATGTACGTTTAAAGAGGTCTTGAAAGAGTCAAGATAGAGACAGGTTGTCTCCGTAGGAGCGAGCTGCACTTCCAGAGTAACTCTCACCCCCTCTCCCGCGTACAAGAGAGAATTTCCATCTGCCCAGAGAGTGCTTGCATAGAGTTGGTTGTAAATAATCAGGTACACAAAGATATACAGTCCTCATCGCCGCGCACACGCGGGGCTGGGGACAGGGCGGACAGAATCGGTGTGCGCTTGTCTGCATATTTTTCTCTCTGAAAGGTCCCTATAGAGAAAGAAGGTAGTTAGATTTCGGGTTCATTTTGGAAACAAGAGTTTTCTGGGAGTGAAATGCCAGGAGAATCACACACAAAATAAACACGTGATGTTTCCTTCTCACCTCCAGACATCTAAACACAAGGCAGTGGCATTGGACAAACTTGACAAACCGGGCAGAGATTTCTCTACTAACTCTCTCTCGTAACGGTTGTGCAATTCTCACAAGTTATTGAAACGCCTGGGTTGTTCTTTCTACCCCTAATTTCACTTTATTAAGTCTTCAGCAGATTGAAACTGTCAAGGGCGAAAAGTGCGAGACGTAGGTTTCTTGCATCGTTTCAGGAGGAGAAAGCATATAAGACCTATGCTGCTTTTCGGTGATCAGACAGCTTTGGAAAGAGTGAATATCTGCTAAATTTCTGAGGACATTAAGGAAGAGTTTTAAAGGTTATTTGTTTGTTTGTTTGTTTGTTTCAAGCGGGACTTCTTAATAAATTAATTCCTGATTTAACGTTCATTATAAATAAAGAGTAATATTTCAATTTAACATTAAATCATTAATGGTAAGTAACGTAGACGCAAAAAATATGTAGAAAAAGCTCCAGGGTGTCGAAGGACTAAAAGAATGTTCTGCCAAGAACGGTGCGATCACTATTACTATCGCAGGGTAATTCTTCACTAACCTTCGGCAGTATCGAGAAGGGAAGGGAGAAAAAAATTAATAAAACCCAAACAAAAAACCCAGATGGCACAATAAATAATTTTTGTTTGGGTTTTGTTTTTCGTTTTTAGTTGGGAATATTTTAAAGATCCTATTCTCCATACCCCACCAGAGAGGCAAAAGGAGAGTTTGCATTCTGTCCTAGTGGGAAGGGATCATTTCGGCGAGGAGAGGCGTTTGCTTTTTGAGACAAAAGCAGGGACTCAGTTTACATAAACTTTCGCCGAATAAGGATGGTTAACATTTCAATATTGAAACCCTTAACCTTGTTTTATTTTAAAGGGGGAAGAGATCAACAGAAAAAAAAAATCCGTTTCCCACGTGGATAGGTGATTTAATGCTGTTTTTCTTGCTGCAAAGGGAAATGATTGAGCATTAGATTTCAGTGTTTATTTTCTTACAGAAGTTTTTCTCATTTAAGCAGCAGTTTACTCTCCACGCTGCATCTCTGTTTAATTCCAGTTTTGATGTGAACTTAAAATGCGAAGAGCAGAACTAAACTACTAGCAGGATCGTTAAAAAAAAAATAAAAACAACAACAACAAACCCAGATTTCTGTTTTAGAAAGACTACTTAATAAGAAGAGCGGGAAAAAAACATATTTCCTGTGGAAACATACGACCGTATTCATGTTGGAGGATATTTTTCAACTTGCATATAAACAAGCGTGTGCGTTGGTGCAAATCCCTCCTTCCCCTATTTCTTCGAAATAAGGGCTATTTGAATTTGAGTCTTCCGGAGAAACGAATAAGTAGTTGGTGCTTGAAAATGTCCCTGATTTTTTCCCCTCTCTCCAATCTGGACGTGGTTCTGTTCGTTTGCATTTCAAAGCGGAATTCCGCTACCTCGTATGCGCCAAAATCCTGGTATTTCTTTCTATAGTGAAACAGCTTCAACATTATTTCCACTACCATTTTCTTAACAGGGATGTTTGTTTAGTCAACAGGGCTTTTGCTTCCTGTTGTTATTATTTTTATAAAGAAAGAGGGATGTTAACTTATCTCTGCTTCAAATGAATACGTGTGATTTACAGAGCTAATAAATCTTTACAAAACCTTGCTAATGGCATCCGCAGGCAGTGGAAATGAGCAGCTTGCTTTTTTTTTTTTTTTTTTTAGCATAGCTTATTCTATTCCATCTGAGCCCTCCGACGGCGACCCAGTCCTTCACAGAAGCCTCATTTGGCCCAGATTTTGAGTTATCATTAACCACTGCCTGTTAAATTAACTGGGAAATCAGCTCTGTCGGGCGTTAGGCGATGGCAGAACGGAGTGCTGGCTGCAGACGATTTAATTAAATGGTTAATCGAATCAAGCTAATTCCTCGATACAACATCCAGTTGCCTTTTGGCTTGCCGGTGACTAGGGCGTGCTTCTGTTCCCGCGACTCACGGCGCTGTTATTTGTCATTATCCCTGGACAGCGAGGGAGAATGACCGCGTGGGACACGGGGACTGAGCTGTCCTGCCTCCCTCTTCCCAAACAACTCCCGTGCCCCTCTTGTCCCTCGGTATTAAGGCGGCAGCAGTGCCGGCGAGGGGCAGTGGGAGGCAGGAAAGGCGCTGCCTGAGGAGCCGCTCACGAAGGTGACGTTCTTGTCCTCCCTGTAGACAGGCTTTGCTGGGCAGGTTGAACGAAGCCGGTGCCCGTGCCCGGGCCGCCCCTCCCCGGCCTGCCCAGCACGGCTTGCGGGGCCCGGCTCGCCTCGGTGCCGCGGGGAAGGGGCGAGCTCCGGGCCGGAGGTGACCGAGGATCCCGCATCCCGCGCCCTCCATGGGGTCAGCATCCCCCTCGGCGCCGGCGGGCGAGGAGAGAGCTGCTGCTCCTCCCTCTTTAACAACCATAGAGCGGCTCTTAAAAGGGCTAGGAAAACTCAGGGAAACCAAAGCATACGGAGACGTCCCGGGGCCGCGGCCCCCGGGAGGCGGCGGGGAGATCTGGGGGAGCGGCGGCGGCCGCTGCCCGGAGAGGAAATTTTGAAGAACTCCAGGAAGAGAAACGCGCAATGGATCTGCTGGGACCCGACTTAGGGAAGAGTCTCTGCGGTTGCCCCATCGGGCAGGCTCGCTGCGTTGCCCCACAGCAGCGGGCTGCCTCCGGGAGAAACGCTCCCAGCCTCTCCCTCTTCCCATCCACAGCACCAGGAAAGAATTCTCTCCCTACAGGGCTTCGTCTCCAAGCCAGCTTCCCTGGGCCTCGCCGGGCCGTGCGGGGCGGTGGGGCCAGACAGGGGCAAGCCCCCGGATAGGTGCCCAAGGGTTCCCCGGCCCCAGAGGGAGCTGCCCTCAAGGGTCTGGCCCCCAAAGAAGCGGGTCTGGAGTTCACGACGGGCTCTCCAAGTGTTTTTAAATGGGGGCGTCAAGTCGCCCGCTACCGTGAATCCGGATTGCGCTGAGGTTTCATGACGGAGAGTCCGCTGGGGAAATCGCCGTAACTGCTTTTAAAAGCCGGCAAATCAGCGCAAAGTAGATAAGGGCTTGAATCTTCTGGCCACCCCACCCCCACCGGCCACCCCCGCCCCCCTTTGCTATTGCCAGACAAAGGACGGGGTCGAGATGGGCTCTGCGCTGCAGATGCTCACAGAGGGACAAGTAACCCGGAGATCAACCAGGGCCAAGGAGCTGCCCTGGCTTCTCGGAGTCTCATTTCCCTGCGCCTGCCTTCCTCCGTCTTTGACTAGATCAAATTAGAAACGATTGAGGAATCTCTTCTCCCTTCCGTGGGACAGAGGAGCTTATTGGAACAGTATCGCCACTGGATAGGGACGGTGCCCACCCAGCCCCTGGTTCCATTGGCTGTCGACATCAAGGCTTGCATCAATCAAAAGATGAGGGGAAGGAAGGACAGGGCCAAGGCAGCAGAGCGCGGCGGGTCTGGCCGTGCGCCCGGCCTGGGGGGACAGGCTGGCGGTGTGGAGCGGCTTTTTCAGTGCTGGGGGTGGGCACGGCTGGGTGGGAGAAGGCATTTCTCAGGGATCCGCCGGTGTAGCGAGCCCATGAAACCGACGGACATGCTTTTTGATGTGGAAAGCACAGCAGCTTTCCACTGGAAAATGCCGAGAGAAACGATGAGTCAGCACGCTCGCTCCGCGCAGGTTCCGCGCAATATAGATGCAGACTGCTGGGTAACGTTGAGCGATAGGCTGAATTAAATGCTTTTCTTCCTTCTAATTTTTTTTAGTTTCTTTTTTACTTACTTGCCTTTCTTTTTTTTCCCTTCCTACTTCACGACAGTAGACAGTTTCTCGTGGCACAAATAGTTTACCTTCTTAGGAAAAAATGTTCCTCGAGTGAAAGAGATTGTTAGAAGGAAGAGTTTGTTTGGCAGAATCATATAATCTATATTTTGGCAAGAGTATCAAATTCATTCTGAAATAAAAGCTCGATCAATTTAAAAAAAAAATTCTCCTTGAATAACACAGCTGGGTGATGCCTTGAGCTTATGTTAGACAGTTGCTCATCATTCATTCGCCAAGAACTGACCTAAATGGTGCCTGTGGGATTAGCTCAATTTTAGTGGATCTACTTCGCCTCATTTGGTTACTAATTGGTTTCTTGTTTTATAAATCGAAATCTCATTTTCAGGAAATTACAAAACCCATGCAGCCAGTCCATGGAGGTAATCCGTGGGTCGGGGGTATTTAAATGGAAATGGTTCTACAATGCATCAAGTATTAAGCAACAGTAAAACTTCCCCTCTAGTTCCAAATGAAATGTGAGCTCGCTAGCTTCTTAGATCCATAATAGATACATCCTTTCTAAGGCTACTTATGTAAATATGATAAACCAGACCGCGGTGGGGGAGGGGCCGCAGGGAAGAAAGCAAATTTTATCTGCTAAGGTTAATGTGGCATAACTTGGAAATCTTCCAAAATAGATTATGTTTTGCTTTGTCTTCGGCCACTTTAGCTGGGAAAATCCTTTGCCTAAAAACGATTTAGTTATCCTTCCCCTCACAAAGCTGCTTGTTTCTATTCCAAAGCTATTATGCTGTTGGCTCTCCAAATTACAAGAGAATCTTTAGATCTTGTTTCCAAGCGTAATCCTGAAGCAAAAGGGAGAGCTGATTTCCTTGTTTTGTTTTAAATAGACAATCAAAGGATTTGCAGAATTTTCTGCGGTAGGTCAAGTGCAAGAAATCACAGTTTGCCCCCTCGATAAAAGGAAATTGGATGTTAAAGCGAATAGACGGGGGGAGGGAAAATTAATGGAGGGGGCTTTCTCTTATAATCTTTAAGAACAGTATTTAAGGGCATCAGGAGACGCCGTCGATTCGGGAGAGGCTGGGATTGGCAACGAATAGAAATAGTCTCCGACTTGAAAGTGCTGAAAACGTCTGGGCAGCACAAAGGATGGTCTCATGTGACAGGATTTCAATAAGCCGATTCAGGTACACAAGTGAAAACTTTTAATTATAAACCATGAGCAGACACAGCCCAGCAGCGCAGGGTTTCCACCTGAAACATAGCTAGGAACTCAGCGCCTCGTGAAGAACCGCCTTCCCGGGGGAGTTTAACCTGCAATGCCCGTGAGCTGTTCATTAACCCACTGGGGTCGGGTTATTTTCCCTTTTAGGAGAAGAATAATTAGAGCTGTAAACTTCGATTAATAAGCAACTTAAATCATAGGCGGGCAGTGCAGATTTAGTCTTGAATAAAGAAATCTATCGTTCAGATTTCCCTCCGGGTGGGGGGACATGGCAAGGAGCCGCCTCAGCGCTAGCGGGCCGTCCTGGCTCCCCAGCAGAGAAACCTCCGAGGAGCTCGGGGAAAACAAACATACCGTGGGCTTTTCTCTCTTTCCCTGGAAGCTGTGTAAGATTTGCCAGCTCCTTCCTGATTACAGGTGATCTTCCACCCTGGCGGCTGGCTACCCATTAATTGGCGTGGAGGAATTAATGGGAAGGAGCCTGTTTCTGACTGGCGACCTGGTACATGCTGAGGCTGCAGGATGAGGAACGGGCCAGAGAGAACCCCCTGCCTCTGTAGGGCTATGAAGTTAAGGCGGAAGGAGAAAAGTGTAGGGGTGATGAAGAGACAAGTTGTTGTGAAGAGGTGGACGACAAGGGGGGAGAAGGAAGGGAAAGGCGGGTACGAGCGGGGCGCACCTCTCCGGCGGTGGGGAGAGCGCGCAGGGGCCGCGCTAGGATGCTCCTCTCAAACAGCGCGGAGGAAATCGTTAGTTCGGACCGGGAAACACCTGGGCGAGGCCGGTCAAAAGCGAGGGATGCCCGCAGCTACCTACTGTCAGCACCTCGTCTGTTTGTCTCGAAATAACTGGAAAACGGGGTCTTGCCTTTCCCGAATCCGCACTGCGGGGGTGGGCACACGCCGCCGACTCCGGTCCCCTTGCGACCTGCACCCCAGCCATCGATGAGGATTTGTAGGTTTTCCCCTCCCTTTTACTTTATCTTATAGCTTATGCGTGTCGGAGTGAGACAGTTCATGGTATAAGCCTCAAAGGTTTTAATTGACCCATTTAAATTGTTTCAGCAACAACACAGTGAAAAGGCATCGTCCGTGAATAGCTTTACTCCGCTGAAGTAACTTCCACCTGGCTTTTATTACTACTCACATTGCATAGGAGAAAAGATGCGTGTAAAACATTAGACAAATCCGGAGAGGTTAATTTGTGGAAGGGGCTCTATGGAGGCACATCACCCCTCCCTGCAGAGGGAACCATCCCGCCCACCGGAACAGCGAGAGGAGAGATGGAAGGGATGGAGGTGAATCCCGGATACAGACTTAGTGGGCCAGGAGATAGGGTGGTCCGTGCCGTCGGACAGTGACTTGTCTATAGAATCGTGAGGTTAGGATGCTTTCCCTGAAGCTCAAGGGGACAGTTCCTAGTAGCCGAAGGCAGCACTGAAAACCACTTTGGTCTGGCATGCTGTTTCACTTAAGTCTTAAAAATTAACTTCACCATTAACTCAAAATAGGTATTTGGGTATTTTTCTCTCTGAGGAATTAGATATTGAAAAAAAAATGCACAAAAGAGGCTTTTATCTGCAACGAAGTCACGTCTAGTTTTCCGAAGATTGTGTGTATATATGTTTGAGAGTGTATACAAGGAAAAATGTCCCCCCCATCAGGTCCACACAAGTCAATTTTTCATCTCCTGACCTTATTTTTCTTTTTTGTTTGTCTTAAATAACAGGACTTGGAGAAGCCTGGGGCCACTCCAGCCGAACCAGCCCACTGGATAATGTTGGACGGGAACTGGGATCCCATCTTTTGCAGGTACTTGTCTGGAAACGACAGCCGTATGGTATTAATGATTAAAGAAATAACTCCCTCTTCTGAACTTTTATTTGCCACCTTGACTAATTTTTAACTCTTCAAGTGTTTAATAGGCAGGAGGGGAACGACTTCAGAAATGCAAACCACAGTGACTGAATGTCGTGTGTTTTACTGGGGCTATGGCTTAGTCCCTCTGGGTCCTTTGCCTCAGAATTGTCTAACACTGGGTCCACAGCGAAGGATTCACAGTGTGTCCCAGGCTGAGGTACAGGAGCACGACTTTTCCCCAATTTATTAACTAGGTGACATATATCATCCATGTTCTGAAGCTCAGAGTAGTGTGGCAGGGAGAGGCTCTAGCAACAGGTTAGGGAAGGCTGTCCGGGACAGAAGGGCTCAGCAGGCACGGCAATTATCAGAGACACAAATCAGGTAGGACACATCTGAAAACTCACAGCGCTCTGAAATACTAAAGAATATTAGTGGTGACCATCACCACGTGTTTCTGGTGGAATCATGTGGCCTTTGGAGGGCCTATTCTGCTCTTGGTACACCCAGAAGTCCCATCTATGTCTGCTGAAAGGCACCTGACAAATTGTCTTATTTGCACTGCAGAGAGTTTTAGATTCCCTTTGATCCCTTAAATACTCCTTACGAAATATACAAGCACTAAACTCTCCGTGGCATTTGAAATAGGATAGGAGTATTCAGGATTTCTGGGACCCATATATTAATCACCAGGTAGCCAGGACCTCTTCTTAAATATTTCCAAGGCACTTTGCATTACTTTTGAACTCGGCCTCTCTGAGAAGTGGGGTATATCTCAGGGGTCCAAGAGCTTTAGAAGGATTATTGTCCAAGACTTGCCCATTTCTTTCCAACTTTTTGAGTAATCAGAGCCTGAGCATCGACGCCTCTTTGCTAGAATAAATCAGAGAGACAGGTATTTCACGGATCTGTCTATCTATTGATTTATTTATATTCCCAACCCTTTTCTGTAGACGTTGGACGGTTTCATATTTGTCGTGGCTCCGGATGGAAAGATCATGTACATCTCGGAGACTGCCTCGGTGCACCTGGGCTTGTCACAGGTACGCTGGGGGGGATCTGCTAGCCCCTGTGCTTGCCTGCACCACCCCCCCCCACTGACAGGAGAGGGTGCGCGGTGCCGGCGATGAGCCCCCCTCCTCCTTCTCCTCCTCTTTCACAGGTAGAGCTGACCGGCAACAGCATTTACGAGTACATCCACCCCGCCGACCATGACGAGATGACGGCAGTGCTGACGGCGCATCAGCCTTACCACTCGCACTTCGTGCAGGGTAAAGTACACAGCCCCCGCCCCCGCCTGGCCGCCGCGGTCGCGTAGGGGACCGCGCAGAGCCAGCGCAGCCTGTGGCTCACCCCACCTCTGCCTTTCCCCCTTCCCAGAGTACGAGATCGAGAGATCCTTTTTCCTGAGGATGAAGTGCGTCCTGGCCAAGAGGAACGCGGGCCTGACCTGCGGGGGCTACAAGGTGCGTGCCCGCGGCCAGGATCCCCGTTCCTCCCCCTGCACCAGCCTTCCCGTGTTCCTGTGCCGGGAAGGAGGTGAAAATGGGGAGAGAAGAGGGGGTGAGACCTCTACTCGCGGGGGTTTTCCCAGCCCAGGACTCTTTCATGTGGTTCACTTATCTCAGAGTTTCAGGTTGAAGAGCTCAAACCACAAAATCAAAACCAAGCAATCGAGCTCCTCTTGATGTTTGTTTGTGGGCGCTTTTTTTATTATTTTTTTTTTATTTTGCTCTTTGAACCGAACCTCGCACAACCACCGAGGTTCCCTGTGGCAGCTTTCAGGTGATACAACGGGAGCCGTGGGTTAATTTGTTTCTTTATTAGGTAATTCGTCAGCTGCAGGGGTAGCTCTCCTAGTCAAGGGTTTTGCCCGGGTGCTTCACATGGCTCTGCTCGGGACTCCTCAGTAAGGAGAGCCCCTCTGTCTCCTACCTCCTCGCTGCTTTGTGTCAGCCGCACAAAGTAGAGGAGTGGGTTGTACCCATAACCCAAGGAGGTGTTGTGTCACGACGTACCGTAGACCAAGAACATCTGCTGAAGTAACTCCAAGAAGAAACATTTTAGTAATAGAGAAGTAAGAGTGGAAGTAGACAGCAGTCATCTGCAAGGATAGGTTTAGAAGAGAATACTTAAATCAAAGGTACATTTGGCGATGGATTGTGCCTGCTCCATCTATATAACAGATGTATCTTACACATGTGACATATGCACACATGTAAACCCTTTTTCTCAGGCGCATACACTCTTCATTACAAAGTTGTAACTGGGTTGGCACTTCCGCGTCTTTCCTTTTTAGAAGAATAATAAAAGCGCAGTTAGGAGGTGGGCCAAAACCCACTTAAGCCAGAGGAAAAAAAATCTCATTGACTCTAATGGGCCTTAGATCAACGCTGAACTCCAGTATGGGAAAAAAACATCAGCCCCGATAGAACCGCAGAAAACTCCCAGGCGGTGTCGCTTTGTTGGGCGGAGACGCAGGTCAGCGTCCCAGACGCAGGTCCCGGGAGCCCGGCAGCCGCCTCGGCACCAGCAGGAGGGGTGGGGGGGTATTGTTCGGGCCCTCTGTGGGGAGGGACGCCTGTCTCAGCACACCCTCCCCCCCTGCCGGGTAGCCGCCAAGCTTTCCTCTGTCTCCGGCAGGTCATTCACTGCAGCGGGTACCTGAAGATCCGCCAGTACAGCCTGGACATGTCCCCCTTCGACGGCTGCTACCAAAACGTTGGCTTGGTCGCCGTGGGCCACTCGCTGCCGCCCAGCGCCGTGACGGAGATCAAGCTCCATAGCAATATGTTCATGTTTCGGGCCAGCCTAGACATGAAGCTCATATTCTTAGATTCCAGGTAGAGCTGGGGTTATTTCCAAACCTATTCCCCTAGTCCGTCCCTTCTTCCCAGGCCTCCTCTCCTGTCCTCTCACCCGCTTATATTTGCTGCTGATGTCTCTTGCAGGGTAGCCGAGCTAACAGGTTACGAGCCCCAGGACTTGATAGAGAAGACCCTTTACCACCACGTCCATGGCTGTGACACCTTTCACTTGCGTTGCGCACATCACTTGTGTAAGGAGATGGTCTTCTCGTTAAAAACCCTGCTCCCCAGCTTCTCCCTTTGCAGATGGACTATGGGGTTGCTGGGGTTTACCTCTAGGTAGAAACGTGAAAAGCCAGCTCTCTGGAGGGCAGAACAAGCAAAATCTGCTTCAGGTTTTAGTGAAACAAGGTTAGATAGCGACTGAACTCTGAGCTGGACGCAGATGGCAAACAGAAGGGATTGGCCATGAAAGACTATTTTTCTGTCCTCATCTTTTGGTTCTAAGACAAGAACTGCCCTGCACAAATCTCAGGCAGTTCTCTTCAAATTCTGGTTAGGAAAACCCTTTTTTCCTGCTCCAAAAAGCCATGCCAGTGAAGTTCAAATACTTTTGTTCCACTTCCACCAAGTCAAGTCGCACAAATCTGTGTATCTAATTTTGACTGCCGTAGTGATTTGGAGAGATGTACTTTATTCTATTTTGCTATTATGATGACATTAGTACCTGGATAGATTAATAAAAAGGATATTAATTTCCGGTAAGTTTCCTTACAAAGAATGTAACGAGAAGAGATAAAACCCAAAGACAGATTTATAGAATAAAATCTCGATGGGGATACTACAGGATGGGGGTGTGTGGGGTTCAGTTCCCGAAGCCAATCACACACACACACACACACACACACCCACACACACACACACACACACACACACCCCGACCCTACGAATCGGCCCGATTAGCCTTTGATAACCATCTCAGGTACTGAGATCAACCCTGACCTGAGGGCTCCACCACCCTTGTCCCCGCCGCTTCCCCATGTGCCGCTAAGGGGTTCCTAACCCCTCTGGTCTCCCACAGGGCCCTGGGGGGAGTGTGTTCCCCCTTCCCGGGGCTGATCAAACCACAGGCGGGAGCCACGCTGAGGCTCTCCTCGCTTTGTCCCCGCAGTGCTGGTGAAAGGGCAAGTGACCACCAAGTACTACCGCTTCTTGGCCAAGCACGGCGGCTGGGTGTGGGTGCAGAGCTACGCCACCATCGTGCACAACAGCCGCTCCTCCCGCCCGCACTGCATCGTCAGCGTCAACTACGTGCTCACGTAAGTCAGCCTGGGGCCGCTCCGAGCTGCGCGGGGCCGGGCGGGACCGAGCGCCGGCCGGGCACCTGCGGCTGCGCCCCGCTCTGCCCCGGGCCCGGCGGCCGCTCCTCCCTCCCGCCCCCTTCTCTCCCCCCTTCCCGGCTGGCGGGGCTGAGCCCCCTCGCCTCCGCACTGACCAGGGCAGGCTCGCCAGGTCTACTAGGAAACACATTGAGCGCTTTCATCTAGATGAAGGGTTTCCCGTCTGCCTGTTTCTTTCTCTTTCGAGAGAGGAAAAGATTTAGAGGTTCGTCACCCACATATTTTGCTGCCCCCTTTTTTTTTTTTTTTTTCAGTTTAAATGCACCCAGCATTAAATAAAATTTAATGCGGCGTAAAAGAAAAGGCTTCCACGTACGGAGTTATTTATACTCAACAAACAGGACATCTGTTTTTCTTTTCAAAAATCTGGGGTTTGAAGTTCTTAATTTCATCCAGAGTCTCTATCAAAGCTCGGAGATTTCTTTTTTGTTCTTGGGGAGCGATCCTTACAGTGAACCACAAAGAAAGTTGGTGACCAGAAGGGTCAGTTGAACTTTAAAAAAAAAAAAATCAAATAGGAAAAAAAAAATCAGACTAAGTGCTGAGACACCATATATCTCAATACATTTCCCTGCATTTTGGAATGGCTGGGTTGTGCCCTAGCTATGCTACTTGTACTGAAACGTAGAGGCCCAGTGAGGGAGGGGAAGCTCGGCTGGACTATTTTTAAGTGTATTCATGGTAGTTATTAGCAGCCCCTCTGGACACGGCAGTAGCTGTTGCCGGCAGCACTGATGCTTCATTAAGATCGTAGGACCAGTCAGGCCAGCGGTCCTTCGTTGATCCTAGGGACTGGATATTCTTCTGTNAATCAGGCGTAGTACTCTGTCATTTCCTTAGCAAGGACTGGTATCAGCAGAGACGTTATCACTTCTGCTCTAGATATTCTGCACATTTGTATGTCCATTTCCTCTATACCAGCCCCTCTCTATTTTTCGCGGTTTATGCTTCCCAGTTAAGTCCAAAAACCTGCTTTGGGTGGACGGGGAACAGCAAAGACAGAAATTAGTGCGTTGTAACGCTAAGAAACAAGGAACCCGAATGCTTACTAGCATGTTGGAGTGGTTTTAGCTCCAGAAACGCTACGGTTTTCTGTGATCATTTGAGATTATCGGTCGTTTCCCTCTTCTTTAATCCCCAAGGAGTGAACATCAATCACGGAATTCTACCTCAAATGATCCGAGTCGAAATGAAGCATCCCAGCGGACCTGCTGAAAGCACAGCTGGGCATCTGGCAGGATCTGTCCCTTGCTTGCCATGGCACGAGAATTTCAGGCTGGCACGGCAAGCAGGGAGTGACCTGGTACCCTGTGGGGGTCGGTCAGACAAACCCCTCAGAGCTGTGTCCCAGCAGCGACTGGTTGCACCATGTGCCGTCCTGCCAGCCCCCCGGCTGTCACCGGGGGCACGGCGGACAGCCTGTTCGCGGCCCGTTTGCACCTTCACAGCCCCGCTGCTCCGGTGCGCCTCGACCCGCGGGGGCGGCCACCGGACAGCCCCCGAGTGTCCGCGGCTCCGCGCCCTGGCGGGAGTTCCCGGCCGTCTGGGAGCTGGATTCGGAGTGCCTCAGCACTCTCCTCCCAAAACGGCGCTGCAGGGAAGACGATTTCCCCCTCAGGAGCGGTACCCGAACAGGGCGACTCCTCCTCTTCAGCTGATTTATCCTTGGAGGCAGCGTCTTTATACTTTGGTGCATGTATATGGATTTTCAGAACCTGTTTGCAGCCAAACTGACATGTAGGAAGACTATAGTTATTCTTTCAAGTTTTCCCTTAGAGAATGAAGTTGCATCAGAGGGCAACTTTGTTATGCCTTGGTGTACGTCTCCAAGTCTCCCCTTGCACTCTTGGCTTAATTGCCTCGAGTGTGAGGGACGTCGGGAGGACAGGGAGGGAGCCAGGCTGGCTGAAGCAGGGATGCAGAAAGTTGAGGTCTAGCAATGGCTGCAGCAACTACCATGTGCTGCTGACGGCTGCAATGCAGACACTGCCACTGCATGAAAATCTAGTTTTGGTATGCTCAGGTCCTCGAGGTCTCATCACGCCTGGCTGGCTCTTCGTTAGGGCGCTGCAGAAGAGATTGCATTCTGCTTGCTTCTGCAGCAGGGCTATCACTGCTGAAACTGCTGCCCTGCCTCCAAAAGATGGGCGTAGCTTCTACTGAATCATTTTATTATCACCATCATCATCATTATCATCATCATCATTATCATCATCATCATCATTATCCTTCTTCTCCGGCTAGCCGGCCATTCAGAAAACATATGGGAAGATCAGGCCCTGCCGTTTTCCAGGTGACTGTAAGCAGAGAAAGGTCTGGCTTTTAAAAAAGTGAGATGAAGTCAGCCTCTGAAATGGATAACCTGAGGTGGAGGGAACTGTTGGGGAAAGGCTCATGGTGGCAGAGTTGGCCAGGGGAATACTGAACTCCTACCTAGAGCAGGCTTAATTGTCTTAATGAGCTATTCAGAGTCAACATGTTATCACTCAAAGGAGGAAGGCAGGTGGGGAAAATAT
>VZTH01010492.1:191953-207008 GCA_013397815.1 Aleadryas rufinucha | reverse complement strand
AATTAGCTTCTTTTTTTTTTTTTTTTTTTTTTTTCCTGGAGGTAAATGTAGGTATTGGAAGAGTCTGACAGGAAAACCCCTGCGCTTTCCTAAAACTGTGGCAATGGCAGCATCATGATCTTGCTTTCACGGCTTTGGTGCATGCACAGGTGGCAAGTGGTTTCGTAGACTGGTTTAAGGCGTGCTTCCCAAAATGAAGTGGCTCGACACGGAGGCCACGGCTCTGGTCATGTGTGGAGGGGCTGCTGGTGTAGTGGGAAAGGAGCTGCAGGTCACAGCGCCTGCACTTCTAGGGCGTAATCACTTTGGTATGTAAGGTGATAACGGGAGTCGTGCTCCAAGATGGGTCATTGCGCCTGCATGAAAAAATAGACATTTTGGTCAGCACTCTGCTGTAGTGAGTAAACTGCGATTCCCGTTTAAAGAAAATCTATTTATTTTATTTTATTTTATTTTATTTTATTTTATTTTATTTTATTTTATTTTATTTTATTTGATATCAGGCGTAGTACTCTGTCATTTCCTTAGCNGGGGCACGGCGGACAGCCTGTTCGCGGCCCGTTTGCACCTTCACAGCCCCGCTGCTCCGGTGCGCCTCGACCCGCGGGGGCGGCCACCGGACAGCCCCCGAGTGTCCGCGGCTCCGCGCCCTGGCGGGAGTTCCCGGCCGTCTGGGAGCTGGATTCGGAGTGCCTCAGCACTCTCCTCCCAAAACGGCGCTGCAGGGAAGACGATTTCCCCCTCAGGAGCGGTACCCGAACAGGGCGACTCCTCCTCTTCAGCTGATTTATCCTTGGAGGCAGCGTCTTTATACTTTGGTGCATGTATATGGATTTTCAGAACCTGTTTGCAGCCAAACTGACATGTAGGAAGACTATAGTTATTCTTTCAAGTTTTCCCTTAGAGAATGAAGTTGCATCAGAGGGCAACTTTGTTATGCCTTGGTGTACGTCTCCAAGTCTCCCCTTGCACTCTTGGCTTAATTGCCTCGAGTGTGAGGGACGTCGGGAGGACAGGGAGGGAGCCAGGCTGGCTGAAGCAGGGATGCAGAAAGTTGAGGTCTAGCAATGGCTGCAGCAACTACCATGTGCTGCTGACGGCTGCAATGCAGACACTGCCACTGCATGAAAATCTAGTTTTGGTATGCTCAGGTCCTCGAGGTCTCATCACGCCTGGCTGGCTCTTCGTTAGGGCGCTGCAGAAGAGATTGCATTCTGCTTGCTTCTGCAGCAGGGCTATCACTGCTGAAACTGCTGCCCTGCCTCCAAAAGATGGGCGTAGCTTCTACTGAATCATTTTATTATCACCATCACCATCATCATCATCATCATCATTATCATCATCATCATCATTATCCTTCTTCTCCGGCTAGCTGGCCATTCAGAAAATATATGGGAAGATCAGGCCCTGCCGTTTTCCAGGTGACTGTAAGCAGAGAAAGGTCTGGCTTTTAAAAAAGTGAGATGAAGTCAGCCTCTGAAATGGATAACCTGAGGTGGAGGGAACTGTTGGGGAAAGGCTCTGTTGGTGGCAGAGTTGGCCAGGGGAATACTGAACTCCTACCTAGAGCAGGCTTAATTGTCTTAATGAGCTATTCAGAGTCAACATGTTATCACTCAAAGGAGGAAGGCAGGTGGGGAAAATATAGAGGACAATATAAGGTTACAGGGACTTGTGGTTTTCCTCTGGTATGAGGTAGGCTCTAGTGCAGGAGGGCTGGGCAAAGGTCCTGTAGCACTCAAAATCTGCAGGTGTTTAATATACTTTATGCTGGTATAAATCTCATAGAAACTGCACTTCTTTAAGGATGACATTGGATTTTTCCAGCAAACCAAGAGAGGCTGAGATGAGCAGTTTGTGTGTGACCTCCTGTGCTTTGCCCACCCAGCAGTGGGTGTGTGGCAGACCCCCTGGTGCAGCTCCTGGCAGAGGGACGGGCACAGATGTACCCACTGCAGCCAGGTCATGTTATAAACCCAGCAGGGAAAAGCATGCTTACAAAAGAGAAATACAAACCTTTTAATATTGACTCTTGTGTGTTTAAGATGAGGAGAAAGCAAAAGAGGTGCAAACTGGTGCTTTTGAGTTTGGAAATAACAGAATCGCAATCTCACACACTTGGGGTTGTGGGGTAGAACTTGAAAGGTGGGATGACTCCTGCTGAAAAATCATTTGAATATAGGAAATTTTGGTCTTTTTGGAGGGCGAATCACAAAAGGGGTCATAAGCTCTGGAAGATGTAGTGCAGGTTTTTGACCTGCTAGGTCTCTGGTCTCCTCACACACACAGTACTTCTTCACTCAGGTAAAGCCCCAGGGGCTTTTTTTTGGTTTGGTCATGGGATAAGGAGCTTTTCCTCACTATTGAGAGGAACCTGAGTCCTCAGTCTTCGAAAAGAGCAGATACAGAGTGCCATAAAAGCCAAAATTGTCTGGAGCAGTTTCAGTGTAGGCTGAGCAGGAAGAACAAGAATCTCTACCTTGCAGCTTCCCAGCTCACTTGGATGATAGTGATGATGAAAAAGAAAAGAAAGAGGAAGAGTTTATGCAAAAAGGACCACACACACTCCAGTTAAGAAAATTAAAAAGAGGTCATTTTAATTTTCCATAAATCCCAAGTTTTGAGAACATGAACACTAGGCTTGAGAACAAATGTTTGTAGCAAGTATATATGCTGAAATAAATAAACACGGTGGCAATGGCATTTCAGCACCGAGAGGAAAGGTGATTTTTTTTGTGTAATATCAGTGTATCAAAAATTAATATAAATGACCTTTAAGGACTCTGTCCTTAAAGCACACATATTTGGTCTTCATTGTATTCTATTTTGGATATGTGAGTATAGACACAGCATATTTGTTTCTTATTTGTTCTGTACACACAGTCACTGTATCATTGATTATTAGCTGTGCATGTTTATCACATAAAGGGACTCAAGTATGAGTCAATTAATAGAGAAGGAAACTGCTGCAGTTAAGTTTATATTTAGATCGCAAACAACCTTCCTTTAAACAAATGGATAATGGGAAGTGCAAATCCTTTGACTTTCTGAGCATGAGCAAATATTATAATAATTTGTCCCCAGAGAAAGCTCGAGCTTTCCTATATATATTTTGTTGTTCTTTAGCATTTAAAAGAATAGCAATAGTGGTGACATATACAGATAACATGGATTAGGTAGATAATTGTGACTAATCTCTATTCTAATGATATAGCATGTATTTGATATAGTTCCAGTTGACCTCTTCATGTTTCATTTTGTAACTGGCTGATTAGAAACACAAATTGAATGCAAATTATTTGAAAGATTATGTCACAAATAACTGCCATATTGACAAATGTTTTACCTAACAATATGGTAAATGTAATTTAGAATAAATTAGCCATTAATTGTATCTGCACACTTAATCTTTAAGTTATTATTATTACTATTCATAGCTTTGTGTACTACCAGATTTGAAATGATGGTATAAGAAAGGTGTTATCTTTATGTGTGATGGCTCAGACTTCAAAAATAGTCCTTCCTGGCATATTAAGTGGGCTTTAGGAAATTTTGTGTTTCATGTGAAAAAGCTCTTCCCATATTTGTGGGCAGTTACAGTTATATATTTTCATAGCTTTTCATAGAAATCCTGGTTTTGTCCTGTCTCTGGTACATCAGGTCTCACCTCTGTTTCTTCCTGGTCAATGGGAGAATCCACAAACTGTATTTCCACACCCACAGGCCTACCTTTCTCGAGCTTTTCTCTCAAATTGGCCTATTTGGAATTGCCACAGAGTTCTTTCCTCAGTCATAGGTAGATACATGCTCTCTTGGATCTCTCAAGTGTGTGATGAAGTGGGTATACCACTTCATCAGGACAGGGAATACCCTGGGAAAGCTACCCTTCCTCATATCATTAGTATAACTAGTTGTATGAGTAAGCCTAGTCATCCAACTTAAATCCTAGAGATAAGGCTTAGTGATTTTTAACTGGATAATGTTCGGGGGGTTTTTTAAAATAGTTGTAAATAGTAGCAACAATTTTGACTTGCTGCTTTTCCTTTATATTTCTCTGTATTAATGGGAACTTTTTCCACTTGCATAGTAGTGCACAGAACTGCATCCTATTTTTTCTGTTCAATCTGCAATGTGCTTTTCCTAAAACTGGAAAGCCTACCATCATTCCCATGATTTGACTAGCAATGCAAATATAAAGGAAAATTGTTTTAATAAATCAAAATGCCTGGGAAGCATATGTCTCAAAGAAAAAAAAAAAGGATTCCTCTTGAACTACTCAGTCCGGTATTCTGTTTGTTCACCATTAGTTTTTATTACAGACTTGTCTCCCTGGAACATTGTTTATATATTTCTTGCAAATAGGAGACAGGCTTTTCCAGGTGTCCACAATAAGTTTCTGCAGTTCTTCTTTGTTCATGTAGGGGTTTTCTTAGCTACCATTTGTTTAATTCACTCCAAATTTCTACGCTTGTATTTAAACCAGGTGACTGTAACGGCCAAGGCACTAAAACTGTGGGCCAGAGCTGAGAGTCATATGAAGAGTTTTATTTGCTAGAGTAAGGATTAAAGGACTGCAGCTCAGACCTATGGAAAAAATCCCTCCAGTTGTTAGTTTAAATGCATGCATGCTGAGAGTCTCACATGGCATGAAATTCAAGGTTGCAAAAATGTGTCTTTATTCCAAGGAAGAAGAGTGACTTCAAATGCTTTCCACTTCATCATTTTCCCATTCAGTGTGTGGCTCCTCCAGGCCTTTGGAAACACCCTCCTCTCAAATGCTGAGTTACAGATCTTGTAAAATGTTTGTCTGGAGCTGAGACACATTCACCAGGGGCAATGGCTGAAGCAATTACTATCTCCAGCTGTCTGTCTCACTTCACTGATGAAAGGTACAGGGCCTGCTCCAGGGACTCTTATTCCTAAAATGCCATGGTTTATGGTTTAAGGTAAACTGCCACAGATTTTACTTTACGTGGAAGCATTGGACTGTACACTGTAGCACAGCTGTTCTTGCTAGAGAGGTTGTTCACACTTTATCCTAACTCTGCCCTTCTGGACTCTGAATGGCATAAATGTGGCTTGTGAACATCACTCCAGCAGCTGGGTGCTCCAGTCCCTTTTGGGGTCAGTCTCAGAGGTCCTTCTATGTGGCACAGCAGGGCAGACCATAGACCATGGAGTTCAGGGTTATATTCACTGCTCTCTGATAGTTCAGAGAACTGAAGAGGCAACTGGAGAGTGTCTGCTGGTTTTACTACACCCCATTTGTGTCTTGTCTATGGACTGTGTTAGTGGCTGTGCAGAAGAGACATGCCAAGCAATCCACTGCTATCAAAGGATTCCCCTCCACACTCTCATCCTCTTAGTACTGTGCATAAAACTGGATGCAGAACTGGCTTCTGCTCTCATAACAACAGCAGTATGTTCCTTAAGTAGGCTTACAATTTTACTAGCTCTGCTTCTGTTTCCTTAATCTGTTGCATGTTTGCTCTTGTTGCTCTGTGCTGCATCTCAGTACTGCTGCCATTCCCATGTTGTTTCACTGTAATTATCATGAGGTACAACAGGTGTGATAAGTTACTAAACTGTTTCTGAAGCAATATCTTCTCGCTACATTATGTTGTTCTTGCCAGTTTTTATTCGTACACAAATGTGGCATTTTGACACAGCATAAATTAAGTGTTAACAAATAAATCTCCTTTGTCCGTTCAACAGTGGCAAGTATCTGTTTAAAATCTAATTCTCCTTCCCTCACCTCTCTTTTGTACTTTACAGTGTGGGCCAGGCTCCAGCACATATGTTCGTACTCAGTGGGTTACTTCAGAGGCAGCCCCTTTCACTTTGATGACACTATTTATGGAGGCAGGCACTGCTCTGTGTGAACAAGGGTACAGCGTCTGACCCTTCGGAAGGCTTGGGATGGCTGAAGTCTGGAGTCAATCTCATGATCTTTAACACAGTTAGATGATTTATTCCTGTTGTTGTCTTTTGTTATCATCCACTTAGTGCAATTAAATTGCAGAAGTCCTGATTTACTAAAGCACTTGAGCACGTCAGGCTCTAAAAGTGCTTAGACATGACTTTCAGTACACGATTATATCCTGGTGAATTCAGTTTTGAAATAAAAAAACCCTTAGGCACACGCTTGGAAATAAGAATATTCCTTGGCTTTGCCAAATAGAGATGGCTTGAAGGACGCATTTTGTTACTGTGTTGAATTGGGGCCTAATAGAGAACAGCCGTAGTTTTTCAGCTACAAACCACTGTGTATAAATCTTGGGGACAGCAATGTTGACAATAACAGCTATTATCTGCAGAAGCTTCAGTGCAGCTATGGAAACTTAAATTCTTGGCTAACTAAAGTTTGGCTATACCCGTAGCATTGTGCAGATATTTTGACATAACCTAGAGTGCAGACCTTTAAACCCATCCAGTATTCAATGTTCTTACATCTGTGCTGTCAGTGAGGAAGCGAACATGCCCTGAAGGCGCACTGTTCCCAAGTAGCCCTTAGCTTTGATTGTCTCTGTACTATGTTTGGCAGCTGCTAGCCTGGGCTGCTGCTATAGAAAACTCTCTGACTTAGGCCCTGGATTGCTGAAATCCACCCAAAGGCATTGAATGCTATTTTTCTCTTGCTGTTTCCAAAGACTGTTTTGTACACAGAACAAAATAATAACCTTTAATGACTGCTTCACAAGGCCTAGCTCAATGGAGTATTTGCTCACAGAAAGGCTGGATCTGGGGGAAATAGCTTGACAGCATCCTCCCCTTTGCAGCAAAACTTCTGAACAGTGTTTGGCTGCAAAATAATTCTGTTGATCCTAAGCTTCTAGTAGGATAGTTACAGTGTCATCTTCTAAAAGATAATCAGCCTCCTTAGTTCTCTCTGGTCTGTGAAAAACAGCAGTGGGAGTGTGGATGTGGCTTCACTCCAAAGAAAACTGCCTGTCTGCTTGACTACAATGGTGTAACGTGGGAGCATGCAACTGGGGGGGAACATGCAACTGGGGCTTCCATGGTGATATCTCGTGAGTTCAAGAAAGCAATAGGAGAGAAGGTGCACAGCACTATTTGCACATGTGTGACACTCTTGAATTGCTCTATATGTGCTCCAGAAGTGGTCACCACAAGCACAGCAAATCTCATACACTGCGGCATACTGGACTCTGCACAAACCAAGTGTGAAAATCAAGTGTTCAGTTGCTCCAGGTGCAGATTAGCTGTAGTGTTGGTCAGAGGACAGTTGTAGGTTGGCAGTGGAGTTGATTGGCATGAATGCTGTGGAGAGTTTTATGGGAATAATAAGAATGTCTCTGCTTAGTCGGAGACGCTCCTAAGCATCTGGAAACCCTTGATGAATATGTGTGTAGAGCAGTGACAACAGAACAACTAAAGCCAACTAAGGCCCCTGACTGCTCTAGTCAAAGCTATGACCAAGAGGACAAAGGTACTAGCCAGATTAAGGTTTCTTTAGAAGACCATAGCTAGATATTACTGTGTTTTATTAAATTATTTTCATTTATCCGTTGGGAAATTTTAGATATACCTATTAAGTATTTGACTACCTATAAACACTCGACCCACTGGAGACTTACATAAGTTGGATTTTTACATGGACATGCATTTCTTGAACTGTACATGTTATTGTAGAGTTTTTGTTATCCTAACATTGTCAAAAAGGAATAATTGCCATTAAAAAAGCCTTCTGAATTTGCTAGTTGTGCGGTAACAGCAGTTGTGCAAGAGATGGTGGTTTAACTTATTCTGTGGTCCAGAGAGTCTAGGGAGTCAAACAGGTTATCCTATATAAATTTAAATGTTTAATGGACCCACTTAAGAAATATAACCATGTATTATGCACAATCTGAGGAGACAGGATCAGTGATTATTAGGAAATTATCAAATAAAATGGAGACTTATGTATTACACTATAATCTCATGACATTTCTTTCTATTTGTCTCCTGTTTTAACATAAAACTCTGTACATTTCATGTCTATCAAAGCTGGATGACCAAGCTGAGTCCAATAAGAACAGAGACTTAGACCCAAGTGGCAAGTAATGTGGGTGGGATTTGGCTGCAGTAGAGGTTTGGCTGTGGATAGGAAGGAGTTAAAAAACAGTCTGACTCTGGCACAAAAAATGAAATGAGAAAACAGGTATATTAATTTGAAAAAAATCAAAAAGCCATTCTCCCCAAAAGCCAAAATTCTGATGTGAGTTCTTGCCTGTCTTCCTCCCCTTACCTCCCTTAAAATTTTAGCAAAAGAAAGGAAAGATCAGTTGAAAAGTAATTCTTAAGTATTATAACATGTTTTTTTCCTTAATGGCACATGACAGCCCTCAGAGGCAAAGTGCTCTTCCTTAGCTAAACCTGAGGAACTCTGGGCTAGTGAATCAGAAAGATTTTTGTTGTAGAAAAATATTGCTTCTTCTAAGGAAGATGAAAGTCTTCCGACAAGAAAGAACTAATCTGATGAAAGAGAAAGGGATCTGTTGTAAATGGGACATCCTACCAGATGGAGTTCATGAATCCTTTTGCACTCAAGAGGCCTCTTCACTATGGGGTGCAGCTGATCAGAAAAAGCAGGGTGGAATGATGGGGAATTTCATTATGTAGCATGCAGACAGAAAATTTCCCAAAGAGGAACAAATAGAATGAACAGTAAATAATTTTTCAAGCACTTTTTTTTTTTTCCTCAGATAATTTGTTCCCAGATCACAGCAGCTTATCCAGAAAGTCATCACAGAAAAGCTAACTATTTTTTTAAGTGTTCACCTTAGGATCTTTGGAAGTTCATCACAACAAAAGCTTTGACTATGGGGAACACAGGGAACTTGAGAAAACCTGAAATATCACAAAGATTTACAGTAAATTATTAAAAGTAATGACAGCAAATTTTCAGGACCTCTCTCCACAGTTTCAGAGGAACTGAAGCATGAAACTGCTTAACTACTGTGGCATAGAGTGTAACACAAGAACAGTGATACAGAATCAGACACATGCTGATAGTGACCATGGGAAATACTTTGGAAGGAGGTTAAAAATAGGACAAGCATGCAGTCATGTTTCCCTAGCACTTTCTCCCAGTCTCCAAGAAGTTCCAATGTCTTCCTAGAAAGACGAGAGATCTTTGAATGTATTAGTTGTCCGTGTTTTGTGGGTTTTTTTCCTCCAGAAATTCACCTGTTTACTTTTTGACATCATGTAGGCTTTTGCCAAGGTTAAGCAAATATGGTAATAAAAGCCTCCTTTTTCTTCATTCATTTCATAGCCCATATTTCTTGTGTTAGAAGAAGTGAAAAACTGCTTCCTATTCATGTCTTCCTTCTCTATGCCACTCACAATTTACCGATTTTATTTTGTTCTCCCAGTCACCTCTTTTTCAGCCTGAGGAGAGTCCTTAATTGTTTCTCATAGGTGTTCCAAGCCCATCATTCTTGCTATCATGTTCTGTGCTTTTTCAAGTTTTCAGATAAGATGGTCAGAGCATACAATATTTGAAATGTCAGCGCATGAGGGGTTTATGTATGGTACGATGTATAATCCTTATCTTTATAATCCTCATTTACTGCATAATTATGCCATGATGTTCATTTTCTTACACGCAGGGCAATCTGTGTTATATCAGTGACCTCTCTGCAATGTCATGCTTCTTTCTTTTGTGAAACTTCTCGGTTTATGTGGTGAATCACATAGATTAGAGGATTCTTCACCAAAATGGAGTTCAAGAATACTAGTTTTAGAAAGAAAAATCTGAAAGTAGGTTTTAAGACCATACTTTAGCCCTATAGAGAAGAATGTTATATATGCCCCTAATAACTCACAGTCTATAGATACATAATTGTATTTTGTGGCTGCTAAACACCCAGATACAGGACTTTTATCCACTTTTGTGCCAGGTCTTCAGTTACTATCACAAAACATAGAGCAGTCAATCTTGAAAACGTCTTGGCTGGTTTATCTGGTCTCCCTTGCCGTGAGGGGACAAGACTAGTATGAAGCTCTCATCTCTAAAAAAGTCCTTGGATTGAAAATGACAACATCCAAAAACCATCATGAAAATCAAGACGAAAATCAAGACGTGATTTTTTCATCACGAAAATCAACTCCTGTTGGTTCTCCTTATAACATACCTTTATGTGCTGTAGAAATCCTTAGTGTCTGAAAATTGTTAACGTATAATCTCTGCGAAAAAATCATCAGTGGCCTCTGAAATCCTTCTGTCCAAGCATATCATATAGCTACCTAGTGTGCTATTTCCAATAATTTCTGTTCAGTTAGATACACAATAACAATGATATTACATGTATTCAGTCAAATATTTTTATTCATAGAATACATATCAAATTTATTTTAGCAGTTTAAATAAGTGGGTTTAATGTCTATTTAGTCAAGCATTACTGCAGTGAGGACTTCAGTAGATTAGAAATAAATGAATCCAATTAAAGAACACGTCTGTGAAATTTGATATGTCATAGGCATGAATGAGCTGTTTGCACAGCAACTGTAAAGAAATCATTAATGATTAACTATCTAGAAGAGGTTTAATCAAGGATAAATGGTATAAGACAGTTAAAAACATTTGCATTGAATACATGGAGATTCTGAAATAATAAAAGAATGTTTTGCATCAATAGTGACACAGGTACTCTCGGGAAATGTATTTTCTGTTGTCTGTGGTGATGTGCAGCCAGGGGCTGAAGTGGAGAGTTAGCTTAGTAATGTTAGCTATCATGCATTGACAGAAGGAGGTTGTTCCTTCCAACAAAAAGATGAAATTTAACAGGTGAGACAGACAAAGATATTTTGCCAAATATGTATTACTTACTATAGCATAGTTATCCTCCTCTTCAGAGCTAATATTCAGCAAAGTTAAGATAGGGATTCTCAGAAGTGATCGGTGCTGATTTTAATGGGCTAGGAGGTATAGTAAATAAAGGCAAATACAGGCATCATTTTTGGATCCAAAGATGGTGAGGCATGTAGTTTGGTATGACAAACTCTACCTTCAGACTGCTGGAAAATCTGCCACATCATGATTATGTAGAGGCCAGGATGTTTTATTTAACTTCAACTGGCAGTTAGATGAGTGCATTCTGAGATGAGAAACCAATCATGGAATGTATAAAATTTATCTCACTGTAGTTTTCTAGAGGAAATCCTCAGACTTTTGTGTTAAATGACCCATACAGGAAAATTTCTGCTTCGATTTTTCTGGATGTATAAAAGAATTTAATTAAACTTCCTGGTTTGGATTCCTTTGTCATGAAAAGCAAACATGGAAACACGATATAATGTAAGGGAATCTAATGGCTGGAGAAGCTGTAAATTTTGACTCAACAAGATGTAAACAGCTGCTGTTGTTTGTGCTATTTGTGGAGATAAATGGCTGCCTGGAACTTAATGAAGACATCTGATACACAGAACTCATACTTCTCTGAGTAGACTTATGGCTTAGCCATTAAGTATACTAATAGTATGCAACCACTTGAAAGATTTCTGGAGGATTTTTCCAATTACTTTGGTGAGCAGTAGGTCAGGCCTATACGGGACTATTTACTCAAGAAGTTTTATAAAGGAGGTTTGCTAACGTCATCCTGATTACTGATAGAACAACTGAGGCAGGGAGTAACTCTGAGGTTGCACAGTTGTATGTCAGCTTAGTTTCATAACAAGCAGTGAGGTTCAACAGCTTTTTTCTAACTTTGTCCTGAAATTTGGCTTCCTGTATGACCTGAGTGAAACTGCCTTATTTTGACTGGCTCTGAAAGATGCAGAAGGGATTGCATACGCTCCTCCTCACAAATCGCGTGAGCAGACTGAGGCCTTTGTAAACACTTCTGAGACACATTGTACGTGAACCGAGGACACAGCAGATGAGGAAATTGTCTGTTTTGTTGTACCATCTGCTGATTTAGAAAGCTATGAAGATGACAAACAGCCAGAATCTGTTCTCTTTTCACTCATCTGCTGAATGGTGCTCTGTTAGCTTTGCATGAGCTGGAGTGTGGAAATGTTAAAAGTTGTGGGCAATGTTTAAAAGTACAAGAATGATATATCGCAGTATTGTGGTCAGACATGCATGAGAAAGTGCCTCATTTTTACCACCTTCATTCTGATTTTAACCAAACTGAAATAACTCAGAAAAATAGACTGAACATTAATGACATTAACACCTTTAGTTTAATCTCACAGTTTCTATTGTTAGACTGGCAGAAAATCTGACAAATATAATTTTTCTGATTTTTAACTGAAAGAAATGAAGAGTGTGTATGACCATTTCCATACATTTTTCCAGTAAAACTAGAGGAAATGAAGAACATACATCATGTATTCAATAGAAATAATAGTGTAAACAATTGTAATTGAACCTTGTTTTCATTTTCGTGAACAGTATTTTCTGCTTTGCTTCAGTCAGGTGAATAATTGTATCCATGATGTAGGAACCCATTGCACTGGGATCACCTAATGCTTTTACTTTCAGCTTGCTTCATGAGTTACTTAATATGTGTAAGGAATGATATAGGTGTAGGTTATCCAGCATTTTTCAGGTTTAGGTACTCCCACCATACCTTTCCATCCAATGCTGTAATTCCACATACGAAAACTGAATTTCTGTTATTCTTCTTTAAGGTGTCTGAATTTAGTGACTTTTGAAGGAATTAAATGCACTGTAAACGTTTGCCTCTTTGCTAGTAATCTGTGAATTCTCAGTTAGTGCATGTATAGCTTATTTTTTCCTTTTTGTCATGTAGTGTTATTAATGTAAAAAAATGCTTTTCCTTACAGTTTTGCAGAATTTTCCTTGGATTGAGCATTTTCTCTTCTTTTCCAAACGTTTTCTTCTTGTTTTGAAGGTTATGCTGCTTATAACTCCTGATATATAAGATCTATATACTTGAGTCTAGTCGGCCTTCTTAAGTACTTTTGGATGAATGTGGATATTTATTCTTTACTAATGGGTGTCATTCTTTTACTTCTTCCTCTGGGTACATGCTTTTTAGCTGGTCTTTCTGTTTGAGAGCATTTTTCAGGGCTTAAGTTCTCTTCTGTTCCACATCCTATACTGTCTTTAAGTAGGGAATATTAATATCTTGAAAATTATTTGTGCCTTTAACTCTTTAATGTTAATGTCTAGTCTCACTTCAGTGAGCTATAGCAGTCCCAAGCATCACCCTATTAATTGAAGAAACACAATGACAATAAAAACCCAGCTTGTCTGTACAGTTTCAGTTTGTTGTGAGCCACACTGGACCTCTGTCTTCCCAACGTTATTTCTGTCAGTGCTGACTCACCTTTTCCTCATATTTTTCCTTCAAAAAGCCCATATAAAAAAACCCTCTCATTTTCTTTTCATTTTCATGGTGAGCTATAACCACATGCTTGGTCACCACGTTTGTGCAAACTCTGCTGAGAATTCAGGTTTTGTGGTGCTCTGATACTCTCCTACTGAGTTTTTTTGGGTCTGTCTGCTAATGATTCTTTATTTCTTCCTCAAACTTTTGTTAGTCTGTTGCTATCTTGTTTCATATAGTACATTTCAGCCATGGTAGTGGGCAGTGTTCTAAAGCTGAATTTTGAGAACACTTCACGTAAATGTTGCAGATTCACTTGGCATCCAAGTCATGTACAAACAGATTGGCTTCCTCTTCCAAACATTTTGCTCCTTCAGCCCTTGTCCTTCACCATCTTTGCAGCTTGCTACAGCTAGATGTCTTTAGTAAATGATATTTTGTACTCAACTTTCAGATGCTTCATTGCAGTGAAATGAAGTTGGTACAGTCACTGATCCTTGGTTTTTCACTGTGTACATGTAGTATACAAATAAATAATTTCAACATTAGGGTCAAGCTTTATAAGGAACATTGGAAGAGCCAGAGGCATGGCACAGAGTGGAAATGCTTCTGGGAGTTAGATCTGAGAAGAAAATGGGAAGCAGTATATTGTAGCAAGGGGATTTTATGCTTTGTCTTCTGAATTTGCTTACAGTGAAGCCTGGTAATCCAGTGTGTAGGTGCCTGATACATTGACCATATCGGCCAGATTCTCATATGGGGGGGAATGACAAGATAGAGGAAAAATAATACAATTTTTGAACCATATGCTACCCAAAGCATAGGCATTCATGTTCTCTGAGGAGTCAAAGAGGACCTAGAATTTCCAACCAACTGTGGATAGAATGGCTGTTTCCCATCATGAAAAGGTGGAGGTCTTCAATATGTTTCCCTTTGCAAAGAAGCATCACTTTGGTCTTGTCTGGGTTCAGTTTGATCCATCTGTTCTTCATTGAAGAGCTAATTTCCTGTAGTTATTCTGATGTTTTATAGTGATGATAGTTGCATCAGAAAATGAGATAAATAGTAGATTGTCAGCAACATACTGTTAGCAATTGAACACATGCCGTATCACTCTCTCTCTCTCAGTAGTCTCATGTAGATAGATGTAGACTGTATGGATCCCTATGGGATCCTGAAGGTGAGGACCTTGGAGGAAGAGGCTTGTATACACCACCTTTTTTTTAATTACACATAGAACACAAGATGCAATACTAGTGTGTGACTGTGACTGTGTAATAGAGGATTCAGGTGTCTGAGAATAGGAATGTGGAGATTATAGTTCCGTGTTGATGAAAGTTTTATAAATTACTCTAGGAAGTTTTCAGAATTTCCATCCGTAGTTTGTATATCACTAGGAGTCCTGCTTTCTCTAGTCTTTTCTCTCACAGTGCATATGGATATACTCAAATGTTTTCATTTCTTAGTGGAACATATTTTGCCTCTGATATTGAGGCCACTGAACCCTTCCTCCTTATTTTCTTTCCTTTTTAACACCTGGTATTTATCTTGGGCAGTTGCTGATGGTGTTCTGGTATCTTTCTTGGTTATTCTGAAGGGTAGCTCTTCTAGGACAGGGTTGAGATGGTATTGAATCACGACTCAGTGATGCAAAAAAGTCCAGGTATTTCATCTGCAAAGAGATTACAGGAGTCTTCTTTTTCTAAGGTAACACTTTGCATCTGGCAGCAAGAACTTCAGGTAGTTTTTTTTTT
>VZTH01010492.1:0-191925 GCA_013397815.1 Aleadryas rufinucha | reverse complement strand
TTTGGATGAAGTTACTGTCTAAGCAACTGGCTGCGAATACAAGCTTGTGTTATTTATTCTAAGGTGTGGTGTTCTGGGAGGGTGAGCCCTCACCGTAACAATATCAAGGACCTAGAAAAGTAACACAGAATGGCATGCAAGGTTTTGGTAAGTCTGGTTTGACTGTTTTGTTGGGTTTTTTCTGAGTTGCTGTGACCTAGAAACACTGTAGAGAGTAGTCTCTATATTATTGAATGCTTGACCCTTACACATATCATAACAGCGGAAAAGCAGTGTTTGAATGACAGTGTGGTCTGAATACCAGGGTGGTATTTCTCCCAGTGTTTTAAAACTTTTTAACTGACACAGGAAAGCAACAGATGGTTACAGGGTGGCAAAAACCAGAAATGGGGAGTAAATGGCAGGAGCACAGAGCTATAGGTCCTCCAGCAAAAACAGAAGTTAAAGGGTTGGTAGGCTCAAAAACAGAATACGTCCTCCTCATACCCCTAAGGCTCTGAAAATTTACCTACTTAGTACTGTTTAATTTTAGTTTCTGGTGATAATATTTTCTGCATCTGACACTGAGAACACAGGACCTTTCCTCTTCTTATAATCAAGTAGTCAGAGGGAGTGTGTATATCAGGATGAGATGAATAGTTTTTTTAGGTCTATTGATAAAATCTCATGCTATTGTAGCAATTAAATATGAAGACTGTTTGACATCTTTTGTGCTTCATATAACATGGAGATAATTTCCTAGGAGTCAATTATGGAGACAGATGCTTTGCATGTCATGTCAAGGTGCCTGGATGAAAATTTTGAGGGTAACCTTGGGGAAGATGAATGCTTTCAAAATATGTGGATGACCCGTACCTGTCAAAGAGGCCAAAGCAAATCCCCATACTCAGACGCTTTCACTGCAGACAGGATATTTGAAATGCAGATGTTACAGAAGAGAATATCTCCATTGAAGCCAAAATTTGAAGAAATTACCTCCTTAAGAACTAATTTTGCATTACAAAGCACTAATACTAAATCTCTGTCTGCTATGGACTGGAAACAGCATAGTCAGTGCAGTTCTAATGTCAGGGATTTACTTTCATGTGTTATATATACACAGACACATATACATTACCTGCATTGCCAAAAAACCTAAGCCTCTTCAACCAATAATTTTACTTTTTATCAGATGCAAAAAAAAGTTATTGTAGAACTGGGATGAATTAATCTGTTGGTTTTGCAGGTTTATCGGTGGCTGCTCAAAGATTCATCCTATTTTACTTCAGTGATTTATGAAGTTTTTTCTTCTACCCCTGCCTTTTATCTGAAAACACTTCAGTGTACTAAGCTTTAATATGGTTAGCTTGTGATGCAGTTTCCTTCTAAAAACATTAGACTCTTGTGGCTTACATATCAATAGTTGTGTGATTATAGACCAAGATATTGTTGCTAAAGCTAGGTAAATAATTTATTGTTGATATAATTCATTAAGTGGTAATCTTTAGGTTTCGATGGAGTATGGGGTAATGTGTGAATGAATATGTTGCCTCCTTGACTGCTTAAGAGAAGCATTATTCTTTCCTTATACCTTACTTCTCTACTGATAACACAAAGGAAAAAAAAAGTCATGAATCCTTCCTCCAGGTAGGTAGGTCAGGAAGAAGCTCTTGCTTTGCTCTCTTTTAATAAATCATTGTCAGAATCAGTTCTGTATGACTACATGAAAGCTGGAGAGCCCATTTGTTACTCCCCTGGGTATCAGCAGACATGCAGATGTGTGCAGAGGAGAGCAGTCCAATGCACATGCCCTCATTATGCTTAGTAAGACATTATGAACAATGCCAGTTTTCCTTACTTTTATGTATTCATCAGTTTAAAGAAACTAACACCAAACTTCAAAAACTGACATTATATATAGCTCTCCACAGAAAACCTCTACTATTTTGTGAGTGAGGGGCAGGCTATTTAAATCACAAGATTTATATTTATTTAGCTGTTTTCTCTGACTGGTAAACTGGTATAAGAAACTAAAAATGGAGGAATAAGCACTCATAAGACCCACAGAAGGAAAAAAAACCAAATCAAAAATTTGCACCAATTGCCAGAAATGTCTTAAACATTGAAAAATACAACCTTAAAGATGAAGTGTTTCCCATTAAAAAATTATTTTGTTTAGTTTATTTAGTCATCTGTGTAGGCTGTTATGTGCACCCCATACACACACATAACACACGTGGTAAGTTTGTAGTTGTACGGTTAAAATGGTTTTGAGGAAAATGTATCGTATTTACTGCTTAGCTATGTGACCAATGTAGAACTGTAATAGAAATCTCAGAAATATCCATCCCATTGTTTTTTATTACTGAAGAAAGTAGATCAGGATGATAACAGCTGGATGCAAAAAGCAATCATATTTTGCGTATAAAGATATTGCTATTGCTAAGTAAGCTGTACTCCATAAATGTATTAGGGGGATATACTGGCTTGCTCTGGATGGTTTTATTCTTTTTCCTTAAAAATATCTTTTGTTTCCACCCCCCACTAAGAAGAAAGGAATATTTCCCATTAAGACATGAAGTAAGCTTGTTTTTCACTTTTGCCTTTCATATAGGGATACTGAATATAAAGGACTACAGCTCTCCCTGGATCAGGTCACTGCTACCAAGCCGGCATTCTCATACGCAAATTCAACTCCGACCATAACGGATAATAGGAAGGGAAGCAAATCTCGCCTCTCGAGCACAAAGTCAAAATCAAGGACATCACCATACCCACAGGTAGTTGTCTTTGAAAAACTAAATTAAGTATTTTTGAATATCTTGATTTTGACTCAAGTAATTAGAATGGGCCAAAGAACGTGTTGCTCAAAGGGAATAAAGAACAGCAGGTTATATGACCATGAGACAGGAATATGTTTCTTTAAACTGCTTTTAAAAAGCTGGAAACATTTATGTTTCAGCATGCATAATAAATCATTATCAACAACAATAGCAGCACAAGGCTCAGAGTTAATGAGAAGCGGACAGAAGGACAACTGAAAATGCTGGTTTTGAAATACTTGGTTTGAGAAGACTGTGAGTTTTGCCATTTGAGAAATCTTGCTTTTTCTTACTTGGTCTTTACTAATTCCAGCATATCTAGAAAGCTGCCAGATGTTTGATAGAAGTTAATACTGAAATCATAGTCAAGAGGAGTGAAAGAGATGAGGGAAAGCAGTCAGCCAACTTGGTGAATTGGAACGAGAAAGTGTGTAATTTTCTATGTGCAAAGCTTTGAAAGGAAGAACACAGTAGGAGGCGGTCATTGGCATCAGTAGACTTTAATTTTCCAGATTTCATTTTCAAGCTTAATGTGTAAGGAACATGTCCTGCTTGGAGAACGGACCAGACTTGATTGAGTCTGTGAACTGAATCTTACCCAATACACTTACGCAACTGATTTCTGCAGGCAATGTCACAGCACTTGCATCCTTACACTATCAAACTTTTAGCTCAAATAAATCTGTCTGTTAAAATAATCATGATGTTTACTAATGATACAAGTCCTACTGCTCTTATGCCTTTACACAAGAGGATATAAATGGATATATATACAAAGTGGATATAAATGTATGCATTCACGATGTAACATTGAAGAGCTATGTATTTTTAAAGAGCCAAGGTCAATATTTAACTGATAATGACCTCCATAACTACAGTTTCTTTGCAGGCACAATGTTTTCTAAATGGACCTCTAAGAGTGTGTAACATGATCCCAAATGTCTACATCACTTCCTTGTTTTCTTTCTTTTTTCCCCTCAAAAGTACCAAGGATAAGAATTTCAGTTAAATGACATCTGCTTTTGGCACAGGGAGTATTTAACTGGGCACCTAGATATGAATCCAGATTCCTAATTTTAAGTATCTAACTTTTGACAGAGGTTATTATAGCTCATTTGTTCATGCATGTTTCTGTGGGTTATTACAAAAGCCTTTTTCTTTAATGCACTACATCAAACAATTGTAATCAAACTGTTTAAAAGAATTGGGGAAGACGTGCAAATAATCCTAAATTCAGTTTTTGTGACTATCTTTGATATATTGTAATTACATTTCAGCTTGCCTTATACAGTCCCTTCCAAAGTACTCATCTGCTGGGAGGACAATCACAGCTGAAGACTTGCTATCCTTCCTCCTTATCCTTTCTGTCACCAGAAAAAAATACTGAATGAGCAGTGCAGCATTGTGACTTTTGGTTTATCAGGGATTGTTGTCTGAAAGCCCAGGGTGCTTAGTCTCCAGTTTCGTTTTGCATCCTCATTACCAGCTGCCTGATATTAAAGTCACATATTTCATCATTCAAAAAGAAGCAGCCATGGTAGTTGCCAATATCTTGAAAAATGGTCATACCGTTCATTGCAGCCCATCACCACAAGTAACGCTGGCAGCTTCGCCTTGCCTCCCTCTCATCCTTCTCCACCACTGAATAAACTGTTGAAAGACTAAGAGAAGCTGTTGTGAAGAACATGCAGCAGGTGGTACTGCCTGTGTCCCTCAGTCTCCTGCCCATGTAATTTGCCAGTCAGTAGAGGAGAATTAGAGTGTGACTTAAAAGTCACAGCTGAATAGCAAGGTCATGGGTTTTGGCTTACACAGGAGCCTGAGCTGTGGTGAGAAAAGGAAGCAGGAAGTTTATTAGTAAAATAATGTCAATGGGGAAGTACTTCTTAAAGTCAAGGACACCTAGGAGATTTTAAATGTACATAATTTCTTTCTCATTTTTCCCCCTTCCTTTTCTCTTTTTCCCTTGCCATTTACTTTGCTTCTGTCTGAAGAGAAAAAGAAATTGTATTCTTCACTGGGTGGTGACTGAGAATTCTCCACTTTGCCAGCTGTGTGCCCCTAAGATAGCTACATGAGATGTGAACAGTTTAAAAATGATGTTAATCAATTTTGGCTGAATTTTTACTTCTAGGGCAAAAAGTGGATGCTTCGGTCACCTGAGACGGTGTTAAAGTTTTTGTCCTCAAATCTTATGCAAAATCAGACATAGCATAATGTGGGTCTCATAGACTCTTTAAATAAAACTGAGTTCATTAAACTAAAGGCATTGGTCAGCATCTGACTAACACTGCCTGCTGTTCGTACAGTGGGCTAGTGGGTTCTGTGAAACCAGCCTCAGGCAGGGGAAGGACAAGAAGAGAGGAGAGCAACCCAAAATCCACGGCCCAGCTGCAGAATTTTCTCAGACAATTTGAAGAGTGCTTTTCTAGTCCCATCCCACCAGAGAGCTGCAGAGCTGAAAGAAATAGTGGGAAAAAACCCCAGGCAGATGAAGGTTTGATGGATATTTGCAGAAAGAGGAAACAGTGAGTTGATGTAAAGATGCCTGTAGTCTTCCCCCACAATATAATCATCATCATCATCATCATCATTGTGAAGGCCTTCCAAAATCTAGCCCTGCACCTTTCTGTTCCCAAAAACTAGCCCAGGACCTCATTTATTCCATACACAGGAAATAGCAACAAGACTGGAAAAACATTTTAATTACGATAATCTGAACTGCTTTGGAGTTTAGTGTCCTATTAATGATGACTGCCTAAGGAAAATATTTAAATTGCCTGTTGTCTGCCTGCAGTGGAAATATTTCATGGTGAGATCTGTATAAATGTTTATTGCTTCATACCTCATCTTAGTTCTTGGATAAAGATTTTATATATATATATATATATATATGTGTGTGTGTGTGTGTGTGTATCTCATGAAAGCACAGATACAAATAAGGATGTACCCAAGAGCTGTTGGATGGAGGCTTTGGGGTATATTACAGCAGGCATAAATTTTTGGAAATAGGTGTGTATTATAGATATAGGTATATATTAATAGGTAGGCATATAGGTATGCATTAATACATCAGATTTCAGAGATATATTGATTTTATATCTCCTTTAAATGGATAATCTGGATTAACTCTGCAATCCATCTCTATTTAGGCATATCACCCAATGGGGTAAAGACAACAGAATCAGGTTGAATTCTAGCCAGCCTGGGTTTTGTTTTGATTTAATTTCTTCCTGTAGCCTAAAGCTTTGGCAACTTCTAGTGTAGTCAAAAGCAAAGCAAACCCCTCTTTTTATAGTAAACATAACTCCTGGTCTGGTGAAGAGTCACCAGCAGTGGGGGTTATTTTAATGGACATGCTGAATTACTTTAATCTAAGCCTTTCACCATCTGTTGTGCCTATAATAGCAAATGCGAAAAGAGCATATTTTACATTTCAGGATTACATTAGTAAAATGTAAGATAAAAGTGATTTAAAAGCATGCATATGTTCTTAGTACAATGCAGCCCGCATCTGTGATGTTTTTTTCCTCGTGGTTAGGACACAAATCAAGAGAAAAGCTGCTAATGCTGATGTAGTGAAAGTTTTTCATGGAAAAGAGGATTCTGTAAGGGTTTCACCATATATTTAATGTTTATAATGATAAAAACCCGAGTAGGATGCCAGAAAATTATATATCTATAATATCTGCTGTTTGAACATCTGGGGTGGTGTGTGGAGCAGGCTGATGTTGCTGTGTATGACAGGATGAGTCCTCAGGCCAGTGAGACACCTGTAGGAATGGAAGGTCAGGCAAAAGAAAATCACACGAGAAATATTAAATTTTCTACTGGCCTAAACACTTCCATGGGCTCTCATAAAGTAAGCTTTCTTAGACATGGAATTTATATCTTCCTATTTCCTTGTCTCTTTAGCCCTCCTGAAGTTTTTGTTGGGATGAAAATGCATGTGATGGCCCACAGACCTTTTCTTTGTCAGTGCTAATCCTGCTGGTGTGCTCTTACTGTGACTGTACACCGGATTACCACTCTGGAAGACATTTCTAATTTTTAGAGGTGACAATTCAGTTTCCAGGGACCAGCTGGAGGACCATCTAATTTATGTTTTGTTGTTTTTTATGCCAGAAGACAATTCAGAAATCACCTGAAGGGATTTCAGATGTTGCCAGTCTGAAGTTCTTTATCACTATCCGCTGATTAAATTTTGTGAAAAACCCAAAAGTAATACTTTTGCCTTCTGACTCCTGATAGAAGTCAGAAGGCAAAAATTAGCAGAAAATAAAATGTTTCTGCTGAGACATGACTGGATTTGAAAAAAAACCCCTGATTTTAATTTGCCATAATTTTCATTAAATCTGATTCTATTTTTTATGGTCTTTCATCACTTGGCATGTGGGAGCCTAATTCTGACTTGAGAGATAGTGTTTCCACACCCATTTCAGTACAGCAATATCTTTGATCACCCTTTCATTTCTCCCCCCATCAACATGTCACACATGCCCATATCTGAAGTCTCCACCTGCCAACATCAGATTCCCAGAAGAGGCAGCCTGAGGATGCCAAACAGAGATGTGGCTGGCTTTAAAGGGAGTTAGACATATTTTTGCCCTCTGTCTGCTCATGTTGTACCTTAGGAGAAAGTAGTTATCTCAAACCTTGGCAGAAAGTGTGGGCCACAATTGACTGTGTTAATTTAATTCTGTCCATGGCCTAGCAGCTGCCACAGGTCAGATCTCAAATAATCTTCATTTACATCAAGGACAAAGAAGATGAGTCAAGTATTGTTGGTCTTGATACATGGTTATACGACATCACACAGTGCATTCCTGATATACTGAACATAAAACCTTTGAGATAATTTCCCTTTTTTCAAGAAAAGTGCGCAAAGGCCTTTTGTGATTAGGTTCAAGATAACAGCAAAAATTGCGCAACTTTTCAGTTAAATGAAGATATTGCCTTCAGGAGAAGCTAGGTTGGACACTGAAGTGTCCTTAGAAAAAGACAACTAATAGAAGAATATCTAGTAGAGCTACAGGAAATTAAGAGATTTCAGTTTGAAAGATTCTCTGGTATTTATTGTCTTAATAAAGTGTCCAAAAAAAGAAATTTCATTATAATATTACTGGAAATTAGTTTTCCTTGTCCTCCTCATGAAAGAAATACATACTAGGAGCTTTGTTTTTAATAAGAAAATAAATGAACTCTTGACTTTTCTATAGTTGCATTTAGGCTTATACTATCTAATATTTCTGCTTAAATTTTAAAATTAAAAAATCTGGTTTATACAAGTCAAATCCAAAAAGAGCACTAAAAATAATCCTAAAATTAAGAACAGATAAAAAAGTAGTTTTCTTTTTTTGATTTTTCATTCTAGATAAAATTTACTAACTGTTAATCTTGTTAATAATTTATATTTTTTTTGATTGGAAACTTAATTTTATCTATACATTTTTTTAGAAAAGCCTATAATTCAGCACAATAATTCAGCTGTTATTTATGCAGGTAGCTTTGTGGCTAAGCAGTTTGTGGACATTAGATCTGGAAGGATAATAGAAGAGTTGCTCCAGTTGATCACATAACACTGTGGTGACTGAATAAAGTTCCTAGTTAGTGTATGTTGAGCTATTGGCATTTAAAATAATGCTTTTGTGGCTCCATAACTATCTAACCTCCATGAAAATTCATGTTTGTCCTTTCATCTCAAAACCTTTGTGATGACTATCGTGGTACTAACTTTCTGACCTCCTCCATGTCTCCTGGTTGCCTATGGGTATTCTTCTGACAACTAATAACAAAATATAATTGACTTCCTCAAAGCCATGACCCTTTCTTTGTTTCCTTTAAATAACCTATCATGTTCATGACATAAACAGTATTCACAAATATAAACCGGAATACTGAAGAAATGCCCAGTTAAATGCCAAAAACTCCACTGATGTTGCACAGATGGTTTAAGTTTCTGTAAGTCAAACATCTGGTCGGTACTTTCGATTGGTAAGAGCATAAAACCTTGATCCTGGCTGATAATGAGGAGTTTCATAGCAACTTAATCTAATGAAAAGGAAGGTAACCTTATGTTAGGCCTATTAAAAGAAAAGGCAGAGTGGGCATATGGAAGGTGAGTGATGGAATGGGAGAATTCCAAGGGTTCATGTTGTAATACATTGATTTGTGACATGAGTGTGCAGTGTTGAAGAGGTGAGCATGTACAGCTTTGGTCTCATCCCAGTCCGTAATCACGGGTGAAATTGATTTAAAAATGTTCCGTGAAGTTTGACAGTTCCAATAAATAAAAAGATTTAAAAATGAGATAGCTAAATCCTGGGAGGTTTAATAAACATTCTTTTCCTTTCCCAAAAGGTGTCTGAAAGTTTGAAACATTCATTATGAATATCTAGAAATCTGTGACATTTAACTTAACCCTTACTTCTCTCTAAACAAATGCTCATGTTTCTATCTTGACTAATTTTCCAACTGCCTACTAATGGCTTTTTTGTGTTGGGAGGGCCCTGCTTAATTGAGGGTGAAAAATACTCACTCTGCCTGCTTTGGTTAGCAGTCACCTTTACTGGCAAATAGTTTCTGGATTTTCCTTTTTCCCACATTGCAATAGAGCTGGGATTTTTAGCTTCCTACCTATCTGCCATCACTTTAGATCTTTACCCTATAGAAATGTTGGCAGTGCAGGATTTACAAGAGGCTTTCTTTTCCCCACTAATAAGAGGAAGGAAGTTCAAAGATACAACTCCAAGTGAAAAAAGTCAACAAACAAAATATGAGGGAAAGAGAGCAAACCCTTAGAAAAAAACCTTCAAATACATTCGGTTTCAATTTGACATGTGAGAATGCTCCAGGAGCAGTGTTATTTCAGTCCCTTTTGGAAGTATTTTGCTGAAGTGCATTGGAGCACCTTGGCTGAGCGTAAGCACAGCTTTCAAAGCAACAAGAAAAACGTGAACATATTAAAAATATATTGAATTGCAACATTGAGGTTGCTGAGCCTAATATTACACATCATAAAGGAGATGGCTGTTAAGGGCCAACATGGGATGTTTTAGACTTTCATAAGGTCCGTCCTGTCATCTGTGAGCTCATTACAGAGTGTTGTACAGCAAAGGACCAGGAGCCCAATCAGAAGGTGCAGACATGAGGGCATGCTCACAAAAAACACGCTATCACACACACTCTGCCTTCCTTCCCAGTGCAGTTACTTGCAGATTTCACCCAGGTGTGGTAATTTCCATGCTGCTTCTCCTGTTTTGCAGTATTCTGGATTTCACACTGAGAGATCCGAATCTGACCATGAGAGCCAGTGGGGTGGGAGCCCACTGACCGATACGGCTTCTCCCCAGCTCCTGGAGCCTGTGGACAGACCGACCTCCCAGCACCACGACATCTCCTGTGCCTACAGACAGTACTCAGACCGCAGCACGCTCTGCTATGGTTTTGCACTCGACCACTCCAGGCTGACTGATGACAGGCATTTCCACACTCAGGCCTGTGAGGGAGGCAGATGCGAAGCTGGCCGGTATTTCCTTGGCACGCCGCAGCCAGGAAGGGAGAGCTGGTGGGGTTCTCGTCCAGCATTGCCTCTGACTAAGTCATCTCCTGAGAGCAGAGAAGCGTATGAGAATAGTATGCCTCACATAACGTCAGTGCACAGGATCCATGGTAAGACATAGCAAGGATTTGCAGAAGCGACACCATCTCAGCTGAAGCAATATGACAGAAACATACAGCTGTTTATGTGAAAGATGGAAAATGAAATGCTTTTCATGTATGTTCTTGTCTCAGAGATTGCATCTGTGGAGATGAAGAATACTTAAAATTCAAATTGAGTTGAGTTTTATAGTCTGGCTTATGTGCAGCAAAATATAATTTTGCTGTATTTCCATCAATCTGTGAAATTAAGGTGGAAATGTGATTGGTGAGATTTTAAGCATGATCTTAAAAATATAAACAAAATAATCCACTTGATAGAAAAGTATTTTTTATTTGATTTAGGATTAAGACACTTCAGATGGAATACAGTTAGCAAAAATTAGCACTAAATCCAAGCTAGATATTAAAAATATCTTGAAAACCCTTGGAGAAATTGTTCTCCAAGTGAAATTTTCCCCTATGGGTTATTACTAGATTCTGTATGTATTTAAAGTTGGCTATTAGAATTAACAGTTGTTTTTGGTTTCAGATGTTTATCCTCAGCTATAATTTTTAGTCAAATTGAATCTTTCGATCCTTTCAACACCAAGCCTGAAATTTTGTTTGGTTTCTGGCAGGTTGCAAACTCAGTGCATTAGCACATTTTCAGAGGCTGAAGATAATAAAAAAAACACAGCGAAAGCCTGATATTGGGTTGGGAAAAGTCCAAAGGTCCTTCATTTTAAAATTATGGGCTGAGTCTTGGAAGACAGCAACTGGCCCAAAAGTCAGAATTCAAGGTTGTAAGGATGGATGCAACATCAAAAAAAAAAGTTTTTCTACAAAATAGTCTATGAAAACAAAGGTTGCCTCTAAAGAACTCATAAAAGCTGATTACATTAGTACTACTCCATTGATTTCCAGAACGAGGTTTTGTAAACAAAAAAGAATTGTTCTGTTTTACTCCAATCTGAGGAAAATTATGCTGAGATTAGAAAAAAATTATTAAATAGCATGTTCTAGGAAATACAATCAGAGATAAATCAGGAAAGGAAAGGCAAAAATTTTGCTGATGAGGACTGTTCTTCACTTTTACTGTGGGAGCATGCCTCCTTCCTTGTGTCTGTTCCGTACTTCTGCCCTATTTGTGTTTTTCTAGCTTTTTCTTCTCAAAAGAAAGAGAATCTAGTAAAGTATGATAATTTTGCTGGCAAATTTTATGCATGATAATTCTTGCTGAGCATAGAAATATCACACCAAGGTACAAATGCAAAAGGGTTAGATATTTATTCCATACCTCTATCAAGGATAATTAATGTAAATGGATAATATAATTTGGTTTTAATTTGTTGTTTGGTTTTGCTGTAATTCCAGGTACTGAAGTTATTTTCTTTATTGTATCAAGTCTTACATTTTTCAGTAGCTCTTCAGTCTGCATGTAGCTTTAGGGGGAAAAACCTGACTAGCCCCAGCATTTTGGGTCCAGATCTTAAGAGGATGTGAAGGATAAATTCATGCCCATGATACTCCACAGTGCAGTACTTCCCCAGCAATGGCAGGGTATTTTTATTGTAAAAGCCCATCACTGATTTTTGTTGTGAACTCTACAATGCAGTGGTAGTGGTCTGCAACCCAAGGAGATCTGTATGCCCTGACCCAACATAGAACAGGGGAAACTTCTTGTCCTACTCCGAAAATGGGTTTGCTTTGAAGGAGTACTGTCAGCCAACCCAATGTGCTTCGTCCCCAAAGAGGACTTTGTGTGTGCCAAGGCAAAGGCATCAATAAGTAACGTGCAAGTTCCCCACATGCCCTCCCGAAGGAATGTATCTCAGCAAATCAAGCCCTTTATCACAATGTCAACAGTTCAGGTTTTGGGGCCACTCACTTTCTTCCTAGTGAGGACTGACAGGTATGATTCTGTCCTTTCAGCTACTTGCAAGCTGAGCACCTTCTCTGATATATATATGGGCCTTATTTTTTAAAGAGAGGTAAGAATGTTGCAATATTTTCCCATTTCAAAAGCAAATATTTATGCATGGCGATACAACATCACATTTTTACAGTAACCCTGTCCAGCAGCTGTGGGTTCTTGACCTTTTGAAGAAGAGTTCCTTCATTACTTGTGGTTATTTATTGTTGTGTAACCTGCATAAAGTCACTACACAACCACAATCTATTTCTCAGTGTTGTGTTTTAGCTCCTTGAAAGGCCTAAGAAAACATGCTGGAATGTTGTACATTTGTAATTCCCTGGGATTTTTATTTTTACCATGGCCCGAATTCACTCAGACTTTGTTGATACAAAGAGGTAGTAAGGGGCCAGGGGCCTGAACGCTGGCACTGAGGGCACTTGTACATGCCCTAGGATACCCTGCTTGGCCTCTAGCTGCTCTGAAAGACAGAGTTGCTTTAGAGTTGGTGCTGTACCTTCTGGGCTTATGCAGATGCTTGGCTGCCCAAGAGTGTATCAAGTGGCATCAGATACCTGTGTTGAGGTGCTTAGATCTCTTTGTATATTTCCAGCTGTGTTACTTGTTCCTTGTGGAGTAGAGTTTGTCACTGAAAAGCAAAGGGTCTACCATGGTCTTTTTTGGTGACTGTTATGAGTCACTTACCTCTGACTTGACTTTCTGTCTGTAAAATAAGGTTCAGATTACAGGTTTTTCAAGATCACTTGCCTCCTTAAACCTCAGTGCTTCTCTCCTGTCTCTCTTTCCTAGGAAGAGGACACTGGGATGAGGACAGTGTCGTTAGCTCACCTGATCCTGGCTCTGCCAGTGAGTCAGGTGACCGATACCGTACTGAGCCGTATCAGAACAGTCCGCATGAGCCCAGCAAAATCGAAACTCTAATAAGAGCCACCCAGCAAATGATTAAAGAAGAAGAAAACAGGCTACAGCTGCGGAAAACCACTCCTGACCCACTGGTGTCCATTAATGGCACGGGGAAGAAGCACGCTATCTGTTTTGCAAACTACCCTCAGCAGCAGTTGGCAGCGGAGGTCTGCCGCGTCCCAACGGTTGCCAACACTCCTCCCTGTGAACACATCCAGCAGCGAGATGGAAAGATTATGAGCCCACATGAGAACGACTATGACAACAGCCCCACAACACTGTCTAGGATAAGTAGCCCCAGTTCTGATCGAATATCAAAATCTAGTTTGGTACTTGCCAAAGACTACCTGCATTCAGATATGTCCCCTCATCAAAACCAAGGAGACCACCCAGCAGCTTCTCCAAATTATTACAGCTCCCACAGGCAGTACTTTGATAAGCATGCTTACACACTAACTGGGTATGCTCTGGAGCATCTATATGACACTGAAACAATTAGAAACTATTCACTAGGCTGTAATGGATCCCACTTTGATGTGACTTCTCACTTAAGGATGCAGCAAGATCCGGCACAAGGACACAAGGGAACATCTGTTATAATAACCAATGGAAGCTGAGACTTTTTTTTCTAAAAACTTTTGTGCTTTAAAAAATAACCTTTGAGATCTAATTGGAAGATATTATATGTTCTCATGCCCTTGTCCTTACCAGCATTTCATATACCACAGTGCACTAGAAAGAAGAACCCAAGGTTTGTGGGGATAAGTTAGTCAAAACACATTACTTAAAAAAAAAAAATGTACTGGCATGCAGGGTTAGAGTGAATGGATCTAAACTCAAGTTGGTGCCATGCATGCTGAGAGGGATAGAAGAGGTCCAGGCAGGGAGTGCTTGTGGCAGGCTAACAGAGCAGTTTATCCACATTGTGTAAGAGGTGTTGTTTGGAAACACTGCCAAGGGCAGATCTTCTGAACTGCATAGGTACCAGCCAACAGAACTGCTATGCACTCTTTTTATACAGGAATTTGGGATGTGTTCCTTCAAAATACACAACAAATTGTGTACTTCTGGTGATTTGTTTATTCCCCAAAGGCCAAGCATGTTATGCTGCTGTATGGTATAAAGCATCCATGGCTGACCAATATAAAATCAAAAAAAGGAGAAAGAGAGAACTCAAATTATGTCCTTGTGTACTCACATACATAGCTATTGACATATGCCTGATTTGAAAAGAGTCCTCATGATTAGTATGGTCAAATATTTACTTCTACTGTATTAAAAAGACAGGGGCATTCTCACTGTAGTTTTGAGAAACACAAAGGGCTTCCTTGTCTTGCTGTAGAGATGGGAGATTGTTCTCATGTTTTTGAAAGGTTGCCCATGGTGGGTAGTGAAGTGAAACGGAAGAAAATTGCCTGGAGAAACAGGGAGAATAGACTGGAATTAGGAGTGGTCCAAGATAAACTGTTAATCCTGTAGCTATGTATGCCATTTAGTAATAATTATAAAATAAGGAAAAGTGGCTGAATAATTAATTTAAAACACAGAAGGAACTCAATAGAATCATAGAAATATTGCTGTAAAATACAAATGCCGTTGCATAAACGAAAAAATACATCAGTCAAGAATAGGTAAAAACAGTTTGGTGGTTTGTCTAACTTCTGATAAAGTTTTGGAGTAAATTAGGAGACTATAGAGAATTGTAACTACTCTGTCTGAAACATGGTAAAATAATAGGCATGACCTTGATAAAGAAATATGAATTATCTTCTTGATTGCCGCAGATAATTTAATGAATATCAGAAAACATTAGGGATATCAAAATCAGCCATATGTACATAAAAAAGTACAGAGGGAAATCAGTGTTCCAAGGAATTAAATTGTATAAGAATGCTGGTATTATCAGGGCCTGTCCTAGAGTTATATGAGACATCAAAAGAGGCAGAGGAACTTTTTAAAATTTTTAATAACCTCGTGAACAAAGGGACTGATTGATTGGAAAAGAATAAATACAAAACATATGCTAAAAATGTAAAATAGGGCATTTGTAGGCACAACTAGCCTACAGCTAGCCCTGTCCTTTTTTGTACAGCATTTATATGGTCCCAAAGTTGACTGCAACAGGAGGGACCACCGCTCCCTCTTATGCCAGTGTGGAGGAAAGGGGACCTGAGGTGGTTACTAAAATGAGATTAGCTCTAAGACTAGCTTCATTTGTAACATTCAGAAGCTCAACATATGGGACTGAGTCATCAATGGGACTAAATATAAACCAGCTTGCTACGGGTAGGTTAAAAATACTGTTTCCAAATAAAACTAATCAGAAGCAAAAGCTAAATAATAACATTACAAACCACGTAAGTAGAGATGTACTTGAAAGTAGAGGAAATTACCTCTCTGAACTTGGAATATTGTGCATGGTCCTGGTCACTCCAAAGCAGATTGTGAATCTTGAACTGAGTAGTACCTTACTCCATAAGCGACCTTTGTTGACTGCAGTGTGATCGCTCCTGGTGAAATGCACGTTGAACACAAGGGAGAACAACACAGTCTGGTCTTTATTATCAAAACTTCGTGACAGAAAAGGTGGAGCAGAGCTCAGCAAAAGATAAAGAGACCGAAAGATCTAATAAAAGCTTTAAATAAACTGGGTCTGTCATCTTTGTAAGGGAAAAGAGTAAGGGGTAATGTCACCGATGTGCACCAAACTCTGTACAGAGAGATAAATAATGGTCTAAAACTATTTGAACTAGAAAATAGCAGAAATGAGAGACAGGGCATTGAATGACAGCCAAGGCAAAATGAGAACAAAATGGTTTGGCAAGAAGTTTATTTGACTCATTGCCAAATGGATAATGAAGGTCATAAAGAGAAGCAGATAGAGATTTTTGTTTGTTTGTTTGTTTTAAGATAACAACAAGGCAAATAATTGAAGGGAAGAAAAACATTGACAGCTGTTAACTCAGAGGAAGAAATGAACCAAAATGGACTTCTTTCAGCCCAACAATTGTATAAATTCCTAAAGCATAGGAATAAGAAAGTATTTTTGATAAATTTAGTTCTGGATACGTATTTATTTCACTTGTTCCTATGAGTAATATGAATAAACTTGTACTTGGAGTCTCATTTTACAGTATTAAAATACAATTTGCAAAGTGAATTAGAGTAGAGATACATGGTATCATATTATCCCTACAAGTACATCCCACGCCTAAGTGTCCATATTATTTTGTATTACAGGAGAGTCTCCTAAACTGTTTGAATGAATGGGGTTTTCTCAGCACTCAAGTTTCTTGGGATCACAAAGCACTCTTGCAATCAAGCTTTTAGTTAGAAGGCAACAGAGTTCTGCAGACCAGCTGCAGTTCCCTGGCTGTGGTCTAATGGCCACAAGTAGTCAGGAAACCACACTTTGGCGATTTTTGTATTTGCATTCTGACAGGCACCTTTGGAAAATAGAAGACTTACAAGACAAACAGGCACAGCATAAGATGCTTGTGCGCTATATGACTTCACCTAGGAAAAAAAGCCAGTGTGCTAAGCAATAAAAGTTCCCCATCCTTATTTACAGTGATCCCAAAATAAGGCTTCCCAAACAGTAGTTCTTTATGCTATTTTCAGTAGTTCTAGTCCACTACAAATGCAAAAAATGCACTGTAATGAACAGAATAAATCAGCAGAGATGTCTCTACATGCAGCCAGGTTGTGCTGCAAGCAAAGGCTGATGGTCTCTCTCCTCATGGGATTCCAGTAACTGACACTCCCTAGCACTTCAATACAGTATGCCGGAGATGGATGTCTTTTGTCAACTTGTTTGCTATCCCGCTTCTTTAGATAGTCAGGAATTTCTTCTTAATTGACAGAAAGCATTGAGTTTTGCAAACATAGACTCTGCATGCTACATGCTATATGAAAGCAAGTCTGCAATCTTAATTATAGCATATAATATCACTGCAGCTCATATTACATGTGCTTTTCAATAAGGTATAAAGCTTATTTTTTCCATTACATATTTATGTAATTCAAAGTTTCATTTGGTATCCTTCAAGGATATAATATTTTTTTATGTTTCTTCCTTTTCCAAATCAGATGGGAAGAAATATCTTGCAAAATTGAAAAATGCAAGGCATTTGAACCAAATAAGTTTCAAATGTATCACATTAGCTAAAGGTTATCACTTTAAATAAGGTATGTATGTTGTGTTTTGGAACAGAAACAATATAAATTGCTGTGTTGCATCATTCCTCTAACATAATACTGGTTTGCTATTAACACAAAATTAACATTTTGCAACTTCTGCAAATACAGAGTGACCACGGCTCTTTCAAACCATTTCTTATTGATGTCAGTGGATGGTGCCTTATGGTTTATGTGCATTACAATCTTAGTATATCTCTTTTGTTTAAAGAAATAAAACCCCTCTAGTCTTTATATAAAATCACACTCCATGGACATAGAGTTTGTGATTCTGGACAAATTTGCAAAGCAATTCTTATATTAAAAGAAGAACCTTACTCAGCAATTTGTCCCGTTTATTCAAATGGGAATATTTGTGGAGTAAGGTACTACTTAACATGTGCAAGGGAAAGAAAGTTGACTTCTGATAATAGGTTTGAGGGTTGTTTTGTAATTCTTCTTCTCTTAAATCTCAAGATGTGCGTATGGAACTATGGACGATAAGAGCTCTAATGGCTGTGTTTCTACAAAAAAGGTTATTTATGTTTTGAAAAAATGAGTGCATCTCTCCCGACTGAAGAGCCCCAAAAGTGTTTCTTAAGCTTTAAATGGCTTTTGTTGATCTGTCCACAATACTTCCATGGGTTACACAGTGAAATTCTGCTCTTTTAAACTGTTTTAATCACTGTTATCTGAATCTCATTTTTGTCTCTGCATATGCAGCATTTATTCATTAATGTCCCTAAGTATGTTAACCATCATATGTTCATTTATGTGAGCACACTGAGTGAGTTGGAAAAAATAAAAGGTCGCATATTATTTCTGGAAAAGGCACAGCCACCCCAGAAAATCAGCCTGGCTGTTCCAAAGGTCAGACAACCTTTCAGTTGTGGAACAAAGCTGCGCCATGGGCATTGCTTTCAGACCTTCTTCATACAAACCTGTATGTAATGGGGATTATAGCACACAGTTCCAGGATTAGACCTAGCTATGTCTATTTTAAGGTGGCTATAGTCAATGTCTGGCAGCAAATGGATTCAGGCTCTGCTCTTTCCATGAGTTGCAGATTTACTTAAAGCACCTAAGAGCCTAAAGGCAATACAGGAACAACGTTTTTACTAGGAACAATGGTGGATGAGCATGCTTTCCTGTAGGTATACTGGCTTAACTCCAGATAGCTCCACAGAGTGGAGGAGAACTTATTTTATTTATTTGCAGTTAGAATTGATGGTTAAATACTTCAGCTGTGTGCACTGAGAAGCAAAAAACTCCAGACCAACCCTGAAAACAGCAACAAAAAAAGCAAATTGAAACCCCTCAGACTTCTGTAACCCTTCAGCTTGGTGTTTTTAAAGCTTGCTAGAGGTACAGCTGAGGATTTATCTGTTATTTTGAAGACCAAAAAACCGAAATAGTCTTCTGTTCAGAAGAGTGAGAGCACTAGTGTGATTCCATTCTACATTTCCTTAGGGCATTTATTAATGAAAAAAAATGCTGTGAGGTTAAAATTCACTGTGGCATTTAGCTTATGTATACAAGAGTTCTGTAGATAAACCTGGCTCTAAGTTGTTAGGAATACATCCCTTTTTGAAAAGAGTTAATTTATGACTCCATCTATGAAGCTGAATTTGAAAGGAAAGATCAAATGCAGGATGAAAAAACGCTTTCTGTCTGGTTGCATTCCCTATTTAACTCCCCTCTCACACAACGTTCTCAGCCTTTCCTATTGTTCTAGGATTCCAAATGTCATTTTAAACATTTTTATTTATTGCAATTTGGACTGCATTTATTATTTTCCTTTTCAGCTACTGATACAGTGGGAAGTTTCAAAATGCAAGAAACAATCTTTTTCACACAATATAAAACGTTGGCACCTTTACATTCTAAGGAAATAAAGTCTATTAGAAAAAGTACTTTTAGGGCACTGCAACTTTTTCCCAAGGTAAATGTTTCAATGCATAAAATGTATTAATCTAACAAAAAAAAAAGCACTTGAGACATGATGAATTTCATGTTTGCTTTAAACCAATGGTTACATTTATGGAAAAAAACACACAGATTGCCAGTGTTTCAAATACCATGCTTTGCAATGTAAAGGGTCTAGTGACATTGTAGCATAATATCTGTAGTTTTCCTTTGGAATGTAATGTAGAAAATATAATTTAGTTATGTCAACAATATCTTGCAAAGTGTTCCCATTTATAATTATTTATATTGTAAATAGCTTTCTGAAGTAAATTTGAAGTTAATGTGCATAAGATGTATTTATTATGTGAAGATTTTTTTTTGGTTTAAAATATAGCTACCAATATGCAATTTTTGTCTGTTTTTCTAGATTTTTAAACTAAAGATTGTCCTATATAGTATACATTTTCAGGAATCCATTTTAATTAATGAGAGTATTTCTTAGCATTGAGAGGGGACAGGGTAAAGTAATTTATTTTGGTTCCTGTGAATCCTAAGTGCTCCCTGAACCTTGAATGGAGTTTGTCTAGCTATGAAGAGACACTGATAAGACACTGCTACCTCACTCAAGATGTCTCAATCAGCTCAAATAATATTCTTTCAGGAAGAACTTAATTAAGATTAATTATCTACTTTGTGAATCATCTGCCTTGTTTCTTGAAGCCATCTACCACCCCTGTGCCTTAGCTAAATCAGCTCGCTGACTCGGAGCATGATACCCACAAGGTGCTTAAAATACTGTACTTGAAGAGCAATGTTCTGACACAGGAATAGGTGAGAAGTTATGCTAAACTGCACTCAGACCTGAGAGCTGGCTATGTCCTGAGGCTTTATGTTTGATATTTCAATCAACCCAGAGTAACATGAGCCATTGTGCAGCATCTGAGCTGCTGCAACCCTTGTCTGGTCTGGGGTTTAGGTCCTTCCGGGCTCAAGTTCTGAGTCACAGCTCTTACTTTCTAGACCAGTTTCTGAGCCATCAAACACCATCCTCTCATACACTGTCACTGGGTCTCTTCCCTGCAGGGAACAAATGCAAGATGGGTGGTCTCAGAGAGTAATGGGAGATTACATTCTACAGTCAGGAGAGAGAGTAGCTTTCTCTGGTTGTCCACATATTTCTTACTCACAAGACAGAGCAAATACATAAGCATCAGGGGTGGGTGTGATGCACAGAAGAGTCAGTTTTGAGTATCAAGTAAATTAAGTGCATAAAATAGAGATGCAGTTTTGTCACTGGCCCTTTGCTCCTGCATGGATGTAGGCACTTGGTTCTTAGAGACACTCCTGGGACTGGGGAATAATCTGCAGCATTGAGTTAGAAGTTTAAACTACATTCATGATGTTGGCATTTCCTATGGGCTAATTTAGGCAGTTGTCCTCTTGGTCTGAAGTTTGGTCCTGGCTCTCACGCAGGTAGGAAATGGTGCCATCTTTTCACCAAACTATGCTGTTTATCTGTGCAAAACATGCTGAGTTTCTTTCTTTCTTTCTTTCTTTCTTTCTTTCTTTCTTTCTTTCTTTCTTTCTTTCTTTCTTTCTCTTCTTTCTCTTCTTTCTCTTCTTTCTCTTCCTTCCTTCCTTCCTTCTTTCCTTCCCTCCCTCCTTTCTCCATGGGCAAGGGGTTTCAGAAATGCCCTTTTTTGGTCTACCTCTCTCTTTTTGAAGCCCAGACTGAAATAGAAACCCTGAGATCCGCAGGCAGGCATGGGACCATGTTGTCCTTCATAGGACAACAATAGTCCTAATTTCTCTGTGCTAAGCACTGCAGCAAATCTGAGTATCATCCTCACCTCTGCGTACTTCAAGTCCTGCTGCTTCCATGCCTGCTCCTTAGTCTCTTTTCTGGTGCCTGAAGGGTAGCTATTGCCCACTGGTGTTTATTCACTCTTGATTTCCATGCTCCTTGGCAAATTGCTCTGCACTGAGGAAATCTGCTGTCATGGCCATTGTAATAAAAGTGTGCAATACCATCAGGAACTTCCTCTATCCACATATGGTGGCCATCAGAGGCTTCAGCATCAGCAATTTCATTTGATACAGCTCCTTTGACTGTCAGAAGGTCACAAATAGCCTGCTGTGTGCCTGTGTGAGTAAAAAGGGCTATCCACCACGCCACAAAGCCTGATGGACTCCATGGCTTTTTCAGAGATGTCAAACAGGGATCTCACTACGCAATGCATACAGCACTCTGGATTCTGGACTGTGGTCCCAAGGCCAAGTGCAAGACTATGTATATATGGAAACAACTCGGCCTCACCATTATCAAGATAGCTCTTCCTTGCAGACACCTCTCTCTGTCACGGTCTGCCATTGCCTTTCTCCCACATTCTGTCCTCTTGCTTTTGTCTCTCACAGGAATTATCTGTTCTGTTTCCCTTTCCTCCCTTCTGCCCCAAGCCCTGGTCTGTGATGTAGCTTGCTCAGCTCTTGCTTCTTCTCTTGATCCCTAAAATTGTGTGTTCCTATGAGGAACATGGCTATCTGGCAACAGCTTCCATTACTTTATTTCCTGTTTCCCTTTCCCTCCTTTATACAGTTGGTGTAAACTCCATACTGAGGACCCTGCAATCTTTTTCTCACAGGCCTTAGTTCTGCTACAAGAAAGCTATTGGTTGAGGGAATGGAGGTGATGAACTTTTCAGAAAAGCTACAGACAAAAGGTGATAGATGCCTTCAGCATACTAAATACACATGCTACTTTAGCTGCACTGCAAAACGTTATCACTTTTGGCCGGCAAACAGAACATAAAGATGAAAACTGAGACCACAGGACATATGCCTGTATTTGAAAATAACAACAAAAGCTACAACCAGATGCCTCTGAGAGGGAAACTTAAAAATTGGGTCATTTTCTAAACATGAATTAAATTACATGCAAATAATTAAGTGTTCATTATTGCTGTTCATCTCATCACTGTTTTTCATTTATTCATTATTCTCATGAGCTGTCATCAGTTTAGTCATTTTTATCATGTTATCTGTATTTGTCCATTCTGATTTATACTATTTTTTAATCTGTAAATAAAAGTATTCTATAATAAAAATATTAATATAAAATGCAGAGCAGAAACTGACACCTGGAAAATAGAACCCAGAAAGTATCAGCATATTTCAAGCTTTCAACTGACTTTAAGTCATGATTTTGTACCCAGTGTATCAGGTGGTAAATTCCATATGGGAGCCAATTTTCACATCCAGCCATATTCCTAGGAATTGTCAGTATGACATATTTCAAAGTTATATCAAAGCTCTGTTGCAAAGAGATAAACTTGTACATTATCAAACGTATTACAGTTATGGGTATTTTTCTACTTTTTCTGATAAGGAGATGTGAGAAAATGGTGACGAGAGTTTAAGATACTTTTTCAAGCTGGATGCTTTCAATTTCCCCTCAAGATGTATTTCCAGAGACAATTTGATTCACTTTTAAAGAGCAAGCTGGAATCTTTCTATAGCTCCTTCTATCTCCCTTGAAGCTTGAAGCAATTCTGAACTGTCTAGATACTTGGGATCTGCTAGAGCAGCCTTGAGGCTACACTGATTTGTGCTAGCTATCATGATTGCCTGCCTACCTGTTCGTCACATAGGAAAAGAGGTGGCCCTCTAGCTTGTGGAGAGTTATCAAGTGCAAGAGAGCTGAAATAGCATTGAGCATCACACCACCATTTAAAAACACTTTTTCACACTAGCATTGTCTGTTTTATGAGGTAAAGCATGTTAGGCTGCCACTTTTCTTCTGTGCTACTATCTTCACAAGTGGTAAGAAAAGCAAGGCAGAGGGTGTCAGAAGATGAGAAACTATACTTTTTCTCCCATATTGTCTAGCAAAACTCAGTGAAGATGCAAGAGATTATTGTCATCACACAGAATAAATGCTTGCCCAGTGGAATCCTGCTCGTATGTAACCAGGTAAGGCAACTTTGTTGGGAATGCCCTTTTACTCTGCCAGAGGGATGGCTGGTGACATTATGCAGGTAAATACAAGCTAGCCAAAAGTCCATGCATGAACGTCAGTGTTTTCTAAACTAGTGACATGTCCTGTCAAAAGACATTAAGGTTGTTGTCTGCTGAGCTTTTTGCTTCTTCTCTTTTACTATTGCATCCATTTGGAGCCCAGGATGGGTAGAGTAGAGACTGCAAGCAGCTTATGCAGTTTTGACAGGAGTTAGATGCATTTTTCATTTGAAGCTTCTTGGTTTTGATTCTGACACAAGATATTTCATCAGGTTATGAATCATTTTAACAAAAACAGAACTGTGTTTTATCTGTCTGGTTTCTCTGTGGGACAGTTGTGTCATTTTTTTTTTAAAGAAAACCAGTGAAAGGCATCCTTTGTGTTTTCAATTTGGGGTACATTAGTGAGGTGAAAAATACAGCCTAAGTGTTAAGTCTATTTTCATCAAGGGCACAACTGTGCATTTTGATGTTATGTTTCTGACTTTTCTGTAATCACAAAGGCAGAGCCTTTCTTCTGTGCTGCTTTCTATTTAACCTCCAGAACAACTGCAAAGTATTAGAATGACTACAGTACCCTCTTCAGCAGGAATGTTTCTTGAGCTCAAGAGAAATGCTCATGGTTTCATTAAGCTGGTTATCTGACGCTCTGCTTCTAGGAAACAGCTGATTCTTGCTTTTATTTTTTTTACTGAACAGCTTTGGCTTCCTGTGATCAATCTTCTTGGCTACAGCAGTAAATATGCTAAACTGCAGGTGCCAACAAGCTTTGAGACAGTCTGAGGCTGGAATGTTGACCCATGGTTGTGTTTTGTGCGTCATGAAATAACCTACCTTGTGTACAACTATTTGGTCTATTCGTTGACTTGGGTTTTTAACTTAATACGTGCTTATTTACTTAAGGAATTAGATCCAATGTGGGAGAGATGCAAAACAGCCAGTGGTTTAGGAGTTTAGTAAATAATCTCAGATTTGTTCAGTTTTGCTCTAGGTCAGGCTGCTGCATGGAGTAATTCCATATGGCAACCTGATTTGAGCTTACTCAAAGTAAACCCTAAAATGGATTTTGGCAAAATCCAGCCAGCCATCAGGAACCCATTCTCAGTTTCTGCTGAGGATCTCCTGATAGCTTTCTTAATTTAAAAAAAGCAACAACAAAAAAACAACAGCAAATGAGAAAATCTTTGAAACGTTTTTACTGTCTGAAATACGCTTTCCCCTCTTCCTGAACATTAACCATCAAAAAGCCTTTTAGGCTGCTCTAATTTATGCCAAGAGCTATAGAATTAGGAGGTGCAAACACGGCTTAAGTGACTTTGCCTCCCCCCACGTGCTTTGCTCTGTGCCATTGGCGATGTGGCGCAGCGAGTGCAGCCTCGCACGAGGGAGAAGCATGATGGGGAGGGCTTTCTGCCCCTCTGCCCCGGCTCCTGTGCTCTGGTGCAGAGCAGCAGCTGCCTCGTCCCTCTCCAGCCTGTGCCACTGGAGTGTGTGGGCTACCAAAGCCTCTGCTGCTCTGCTAAGGATAAAAGGGAAGCATGGGGATTTGAGAAGTGAGAGGGCCTCCAGTGGGGTGCCTCCAGTATTCAAAAGCCAGCAGTAAAACCCTGGCATTAATGAAGTCATTGACAGAAATACTTTGGTCCCACTGAAGCATGGCCAAAAATGTAAAAACATTTTGAAAACAACACTTGAGGCAGCTCAGTGTGCCTCTGTCAATAGACCAACTGAAAGCATAAGTGAACAGAAAGATTTACTTGTGTTGGGAACAAACATAATTAAAAAAAAAATGTGGGTAGGGAAACAAGTATACACAAAAAATCCTGTCTTATAATTTATCTGAACGACGTCAAATGTGAACAAAAACCCTGAGATAAAACTTGGGCTAGAGAGTAGAAATTCTGGCAGGGCTATTTCAAAGTGGGGCTCTTAGGAAAAGCTGCTGATTGAAATCAATACAGCAAGACCCAGAATCTGAAAAGACCTTTTCTGAGATCTGAGAGGGTCACTGAGCAGAACTGTCAGTTGATAGTATTGAGGCTGCAATTGCCTTCACCAAGGTGCTTCACTGTTTGCTTTAGTGACTTCTTACAGCCAGTGGCTGAGCATACATTTAACATCCCACCTGAGATCTCCCTGATGGGGGAGGGAATTTTTTAAAGACTTCTGTAGCTTAAACAACTCCCTCAGCAGCCACATCAGCACGTCACATTTTCTGTATATTAATCAATAATGTTTGATTAATGTACTGAATCAGATTAATTGAAGAGGTTACTATTTATGGAGAAAATTTAAAAGGGACTGAAGTTCTCTGTTTTCTGCTTCTGTTTTTTCAAAACATTCATTCATTTGAATTTTCAACGAATTGTGCTTCATCACGTGAAACATTTTTAAAGAGACCTTAATAATATCATTTTCACACAATACTAATAGATCGTATTTCAGCTTTAGTTTATTTAATTATTATGTAAGACTTGATTAGGTAATGGCTTCACAGGGATGGGCAAAATACAGATACTTCATAATATTGCTAATTACTGTGAACATATCCTGGTAGTTTATCAGAAGGTGATGGAAATAAATAGAAAAATTGCATTTCCATTTTTTACATGGCACTATTTTTCCTGCACCAGAGTGGCACTGCTATAGAAACAATATCAAAAAGTCTAGAGTAAGAACTGAACTTTTTGTTTATGCCAAAAAGAATTAGCCGCATTTTGATTACAGGGTATGTGTACAATGGCTGTTTAAAAGTGCTGGTTTTAATGCTCACTTAAAAAAATGCTACTTTATGAGTATGTGCATAATTAATTCAAATTCAATTACACCATATTTGTATTTCAAGGAGGTGCAAAGTAGAGAGAGCATTCAGATGGAGTTTGCCCAGCCCAATATTTCCATTTTAATTACTATCTATTTTTAGCACTCAGCTTCTCAGCAAGTCACTTCAGCTCACTGAGGAAAGAGAAGCTGTACTGACTTGCTCCAGCTAAAAATCTCCAAATCTCTCTTTCTAGTTGTCATAATTTCCTTTGAGAATGAAGCTCATGCCACCACATGTGAATCTAAATTCTCACAATTTTTGTAACAGTAGGATGCTACAGAGAAGCAAAAGACCTTCTGTGTCACAGCTCATGTGAAGTGAGACACAAGCTTTCCTTTTTCACAACATCAGAACATGGAATCTTAGATACAAGACACCAGACCTTAGGGAGTGAAATTCAGTGGTTTATCTTCTCAGAGAGCTGTTTATTTCATTGTATTTAAAGTTACCTCATTACTAGCCACTCAAATCTAGTTGGTAGATCACTTTATGTGCCTTGAAAAGGCTAGATGGTCTACTGCATCAGGAGATAAACTGAGATTAAAAAATGTCCTATTACAAATGGATTTAAATCTAAGAAGTGATTTAATTTTTTAAAAATAATAATCTGATTTAGTACTCCTTGCTTGAATATGAAAAAAATTAGAGAAAAATATATGCGTATTTTCAAGCAGTGTCCTTACTTTTACTGTAATATTTCAGTTCAGCGGATTTTTTTACCATATCTTGGAAATTATTTGGGAAGATAGTGAAGACTGCTATGACAATGTATACATTGTCATAAACACTAAACAGCTGGTTTTAAAATCCAAATATAACTGACTAAACGATACTCAGTGTGATATCAGACATTGCTACAACGAACACATAAATTCCATGAAGTGAAGAAGAAAGCATGCAAATTCACAGTGGTACAATGCATTTGCAATATGGATTGTACTTATCTTTTTACTTGCCACAGACATGTAAATTGTGTGCAACAGAATGGAGATTCAAATGATCCAGCATCTGCATGACACTATAAATTACATCGCAGTGAGTATGCTAGAGAAAAGACTTTGCCAGTACCTAATTTAAATTAAACAGTGTGAAAAGCAGTGTCCATAAATCAGTCCCAGACTGATGATAAACAGACAAGTGTAGAGGTTCAACTACATCTTGGTGTATTATACATACAGGTTTTTCAAACACACTCTTCCAATTCACTTTTACTGTCAGTCAGAGGCAATAATATAAAAATAACAACCACCTGAGGGGACCTGAGGTTTTGCAATATTTATATGAATGCATCTAGGTTTAGATCTTTAGTTTCTCTCCCACTGTACCATATTCCACGTGCATTTATTTGTCCTTTTTAGGAGCTTCCTCTTCTGGTGAATGGAGAAGGCTCTGCCAGCTGTGCACCTCCACTCCCTGGAAAGTGGTTAGCTCTTGCTGTGCTGCTGCAGCTCTGAAGGATCTAGTCACTGTCTTGGTCACTTTTACTCCCAAAACCCCAAGACAATCTGAGCAAACTTCTTGATTTCCCCATAGATTTTATAGATTTGAATTTTTTTTTGTTTCTGACCTTGTAGAAAAATCCAAATAAGAGAGATTTCAGAAGTCAGACAAAAAAAAAAAAAGACTGAAGCAAGAGTCATTCAAGTTCTTACAATGATAACATAGAGGCACACAGAACTATCGAATATATTTATGTCTGGAATCTGATGGATGTGTATAGAAGGAAGACAGACACAAGACCATGAAATGAAGTTGGCAGGAAGAAACGCAGTTACTTAAGCTTCCTCTAACTTCAAAAGAAAGATTCAGAGGACTTACTAGCAACTAGTATGCTTTAATTTATCTATATTTGTTGATTTGCTGTCTTTTGCATGAGAAAAATAATTTTAGTGCTATAACAAGTCTGCCCACCTCTACATACCTCACTCCAAAAATATTTCAGCAACTCCAAGTGGTTTTCTCTTGACACACCAGATCTTCAGTGAAGAGAAAAGAACAGATATAGGGTTTTAAAAAATGTCTTTTTCTTATGTCTGGGAAGAAACACAAGGAGACATGTCTATGAGTCTGATCATTTAGGAAACAGAAGAGAAATAACAATTTCTCTTTCCATCAGAGTCTATGCTTCAGATTCTGATATCGTTTACATCTTCATTAAGATGAGGTTATTCTCAAATAATCCAGAAAGACAGATGGTTTTGGGTCGTTTATATTTCTATATCCTTTTCTATGCAATGATAAGAGAAGATATATTGTCGATAGTTTGGGTTTTGGTTTTTTTTAAATGTGGCCTTATGGCTAGCAGACAGTGAAATGAGACATACAAACAGATTTCCAGACACTGTTAACCTTGACAGGGCACCAAGTGTGTGGTTAAAGACCAGTTTTGAAGTCTTCGTGCCTGATTCCCACCCCAGCCACTCCAGCACAACATAGGGGGTTGCCTTCACTGCAGTCAGAAGTTGTCCACCTTTGTACAGATCTACAGACTAATTGAGGCAAATAAACCAGAGGTATTTCTGACTTAAAATGGTGTAAAAGAGAAAGAGGAGGCAAAATGAGCCTGTTTTACAAAGATATACACTATGCTCATTGGTTCTTAGATGCTGTCATAAATCAAACAGCAGGTGGTTTTAATTGATGAAATTATCCTTACTAGTTTTCAAGCTGTCACAGACAGATCTAAGGCAATTTATTGTGGTCTAGTTGGAGTGGATTGGTTTTTTTCTTAGAAATGTTCAAAATATTTAGTCTTCAATTCTGAAAGTAGAAGCATCTTCTTGGCCTTGCCTGGGTATGCAGGGCTTTGAAAAAAGCAAGACAAAAATTTATAAAATATTCCAGGAAGATCAGGTCACATCTTCCCCAAAGGTTCCTTAACATCTTTTGTAACAATACCAACAATAACCTGTGCAGGTTTTGGACAAGTGTGCCAGTAACAGTGCTAAAAAATAAAAATAAATAAAAATAAAATAAAAAAAATAAAAATAAAAATAAAAAATAAAATCAATGGCCACCTCAGGCACAGAGCTATTGCTCACGAACAGATTGATGTGTTCACACACAATTGCTCTGAGAGGCCCTAGACATGTTGGGGTCAAATTGGCAAAATAGGTAGCAACTGTGTTCTTACAGCAGCCTCTGAAAGAGAGAGGCGGATGTCTAGTCTATCTTGCAAACACATTCTTTTACAATGTGTTACTTCATCTCTTTTATTGCACAAGAGGAAAGTGGGAGACAGAGAATCAAGGATAACACTAATGATAGGCCATATGGAATACATAAACAACGTTGTTCTAGAATAAGATGGTCTTTAAAAGGGGCTGGGGTCTTATTGTACTTGGGCCAGACATTACCTAACTTCTCAGGTGAAAGAAGGAGAATAAGTGAGAATAGGGAGCAGACGCTGGGAGTATGTGATTCAGCTCAGAACAAGGTTTTCTGGAAGATATAAAGAGCAGCTTAAACCCCTTTAAATATCTGAGTTCCACTGTATTGAAATAATGTACTCCTGCTCGCTGGGACCTGAACCTTCCTTATGAGGACTACTGAAGAAAATACTGTTTTGAAATGGGATTAAAATTTGGCCTGTTCATGAAGCACTTAGGAAATCCTGCAATTTATGCGAAGACATGGGGTCCCTAAGGAAGTGACTGAGAGAACATCCTCGCGTACAAAATGCCCTTTCTTTGACAGAGGGAAGCCAGTTATAACAACAAAAGCTCAGGGCTGTCTTAAAAAAACTGGGAGCTGCCACTTTTACAGTTTTTAAAGCTCATTTTGGACAGTAACATACTTGGCAAGCCACCCTGCTGGAAGCAGTCATTGCTCTTGGTTTTAGAATCTGAGCCAGTCTAGCCCATGGGCCAGCAAATGGGCCAGCTGTCTGCGGCAAGGAAGCTGCAGTTAGATACTTCTCTTCATATTGTGTCTAACTGGCCAGAGTTTTAGCTGCATAGGGAAGAATGATAGTATCTGTCTCCCACAGCATATGTGAAGATTTCAGGTTTTGGCCTTGCTGTATTTGACCTCATTTCGGACAAGAATGCTTTTATCTAAATCAAAGCCAATTTCTAGTATTAGTCTGAACTTGTGAAGACCCCCAGTGAACAAAAATATCACAGGAATTAGGCAATATGTTGAGAATGCATTTTGAAGTTTTAAGCATGTGCTTAAGTGCTTTTCTGGCTCTACTTTAATAAAGATGGAAATGTAATGTGGAAATATGACCGAGAAATTCTGTTTCATTAAACTTGGAATGAATCCCAGTGATGAACAAAACTCAAAATGAAGTACCGTTCTGAGATTTAAAAGTATTTTCTCTTTGTATTAATTCTCTCCATTTTGTTTCTGCCTGATCTGAGCTCNGCACCAAGTGTGTGGTTAAAGACCAGTTTTGAAGTCTTCGTGCCTGATTCCCACCCCAGCCACTCCAGCACAACATAGGGGGTTGCCTTCACTGCAGTCAGAAGTTGTCCACCTTTGTACAGCTCTACAGACTAATTGAGGCAAATAAACCAGAGGTATTTCTGACTTAAAATGGTGTAAAAGAGAAAGAGGAGGCAAAATGAGCCTGTTTTACAAAGATATACACTATGCTCATTGGTTCTTAGATGCTGTCATAAATCAAACAGCAGGTGGTTTTAATTGATGAAATTATCCTTACTAGTTTTCAAGCTGTCACAGACAGATCTAAGGCAATTTATTGTGGTCTAGTTGGAGTGGATTGGTTTTTTTCTTAGAAATGTTCAAAATATTTAGTCTTCAATTCTGAAAGTAGAAGCATCTTCTTGGCCTTGCCTGGGTATGCAGGGCTTTGAAAAAAGCAAGACAAAAATTTATAAAATATTCCAGGAAGATCAGGTCACATCTTCCCCAAAGGTTCCTTAACATCTTTTGTAACAATACCAACAATAACCTGTGCAGGTTTTGGACAAGTGTGCCAGTAACAGTGCTAAAAAATAAAAATAAATAAAAATAAAATAAAAAAAATAAAAATAAAAATAAAAAATAAAATCAATGGCCACCTCAGGCACAGAGCTATTGCTCACGAACAGATTGATGTGTTCACACACAATTGCTCTGAGAGGCCCTAGACATGTTGGGGTCAAATTGGCAAAATAGGTAGCAACTGTGTTCTTACAGCAGCCTCTGAAAGAGAGAGGCGGATGTCTAGTCTATCTTGCAAACACATTCTTTTACAATGTGTTACTTCATCTCTTTTATTGCACAAGAGGAAAGTGGGAGACAGAGAATCAAGGATAACACTAATGATAGGCCATATGGAATACATAAACAACGTTGTTCTAGAATAAGATGGTCTTTAAAAGGGGCTGGGGTCTTATTGTACTTGGGCCAGACATTACCTAACTTCTCAGGTGAAAGAAGGAGAATAAGTGAGAATAGGGAGCAGACGCTGGGAGTATGTGATTCAGCTCAGAACAAGGTTTTCTGGAAGATATAAAGAGCAGCTTAAACCCCTTTAAATATCTGAGTTCCACTGTATTGAAATAATGTACTCCTGCTCGCTGGGACCTGAACCTTCCGTATGAGGACTACTGAAGAAAATACTGTTTTGAAATGGGATTAAAATTTGGCCTGTTCATGAAGCACTTAGGAAATCCTGCAATTTATGCGAAGACATGGGGTCCCTAAGGAAGTGACTGAGAGAACATCCTCGCGTACAAAATGCCCTTTCTTTGACAGAGGGAAGCCAGTTATAACAACAAAAGCTCAGGGCTGTCTTAAAAAAACTGGGAGCTGCCACTTTTACAGTTTTTAAAGCTCATTTTGGACAGTAACATACTTGGCAAGTCACCCTGCTGGAAGCAGTCATTGCTCTTGGTTTTAGAATCTGAGCCAGTCTAGCCCATGGGCCAGCAAATGGGCCAGCTGTCTGCGGCAAGGAAGCTGCAGTTAGATACTTCTCTTCATATTGTGTCTAACTGGCCAGAGTTTTAGCTGCATAGGGAAGAATGATAGTATCTGTCTCCCACAGCATATGTGAAGATTTCAGGTTTTGGCCTTGCTGTATTTGACCTCATTTCGGACAAGAATGCTTTTATCTAAATCAAAGCCAATTTCTAGTATTAGTCTGAACTTGTGAAGACCCCCAGTGAACAAAAATATCACAGGAATTAGGCAATATGTTGAGAATGCATTTTGAAGTTTTAAGCATGTGCTTAAGTGCTTTTCTGGCTCTACTTTAATAAAGATGGAAATGTAATGTGGAAATATGACCGAGAAATTCTGTTTCATTAAACTTGGAATGAATCCCAGTGATGAACAAAACTCAAAATGAAGTACCGTTCTGAGATTTAAAAGTATTTTCTCTTCGCATTAATTCTCTCCATTTTGTTTCTGCCTGATCTGAGCTCATGGAGAGCTCAGATGGCAAGCCTGCTTGCTACATTTCTAATGTGACATAAAATATAATACAATAATTATTGGCTAGTGGTTTGTCACACTAGGGCATGCTAGAACGACATCACAAACAATGGCTGAGGAATGAAAGGAGATTTCTGATTGCCTGACTTCCTTCAAAAGAGTATAGACGCAGAAATGAGTAACAGTAAATGGTTAATACAGAAGAAAAAAAGGCAGTTTTACTTTCATTTAGTCTTTGATGTAATTCCATAACTTATTTAGTAACAACAATAAAATAGAAGCAGGTTGAGGGAGGCACCTTCATCTGATGCAAAACACAGCAACTATGCTGACTTCTGCATGCTTTTTTGGGGAGCAGGGCACAAATACCCAACTTGTTGTGTCCCCAGAGGGTTTTCTAGTTGGGGGCCTGTGTCTTTTCACAGCTTTAAACAAATAACCAGGAAAAAGCAGTCACTCAGCCATCTCACTCAAGGCCAAAGAGAGGAGATAGAGCAGGATGCCCTTTCTGGTGTCTCAAAAAGAGGCAGGAAAAATCTGAATGAAAAGGCAGGCAAATGTCTAGGGAAATAGTAAGGGATTTTAGGAGGAGCAATACTCTGTTGTTTATTGCAGGATCTCCTGGCTGGGTTACAGAAGAGGAGTCTGGGTTTTGTCTCTCTGCACAAGGGGAAGTGACAACTTGGGAGGAGGTAATTGTGCTGAGACTTGGTGACCTCCTGTCCTGGGAGTACCTTGGTGCTCATCACACATCTTTGCTTTATGGCTGATGGTTTTTAACAGTGCTTGTGAGAACAGTGCTGCCACTAGCATGGCAGACTGAGCAGTGTGTGATGAAGGCTGCTGCACCGGGTCTGAGCTCAGTGGATCACTGTGCGTGTTGACAGGCGACTTAGACAGTCCTCCTCTTCTGTATTTCCTAGAGCTAGATTTTGACTATAAGCCAAAAGCTAAATGGATCCAAACTGATGGGGGACAGGTCAGTCAGTTTCTAATACATGCGATGGTCTGGATGCAATCTGGATGGTGAGGATGGGGGGAAGATTATTTCTGTGCTCTGTTCTTCATATAAAGCCACTGGCGCTTACTGTTATAAGATGTGACAACATAGTCCAGCCTTTACCATTAGTCATGAAAAAAGCATCTCATAATATCAACCAGCCACACTTCTTCATTTCTTAATTTAATACAAGATAGACAGCAGCATCTTTTAAATGAAGATATTGCATAGTTAAGGATACTGTAGCACAATAACATAAAATGGCAAATTTATCTCTGAATACAATCAGCTCTTTTTTAACACACATTCCCTGGACACCCATGAAAATCCACTACATTATAATGGGGAAGTAGATGAAAGAAAAATGGGCTATGAAGATGATATATACTGAAATTTTTCCTATTGTGACGTATAGTGGACTTTTTCATAGCTCAGCAGGCGACCTGAGCTATGCTGAGCAATTGCCAAACAGCATGGTAAACCAACAAGTGAGTTTTCTGTATGTTATCTCCAGTTCAGTGGAACTTTGTAGGGCAACAACCCACTAGTAGATCACAACTCATTTTGGCAGGCCATTTTGTGTGCATTATTGACCTTTACTTGCTGTCCATAAATCCTTGACAATGCTGACACAGAAACGCACCAAGTGACCTTTCAAAAAATGTTGGAAATAATCCGTTGCAGCTGCAGGCTGAGGACACTGACCATATTCAAGTATAAATCTCTCCATCAGCATCATGGACTGCTGGCAAGAGCACCATACATACTCCGCAAACTGATTCTCCACACCAACAGGCCTGGTGTCCCTTATGAAAAAGAAAATTTTCACTAGTTAAAAGCAACAGGAGAAAAACTCCTTTTTAAAGTTGACTATGTAAGAAAAATTTAGGACAGCATTGGTTTGACCTTCCCTCAAAGCTGGCTAACAAGAGCATCCTCCTTTGACAGCTCTCTGTGTAAAATGTTCTTAACACCCATAAGGTCCTGTTGACCTTAGCCTCCAGCCCAGAACAAACTGTACATTTCCTGGTTTTTAACAGGCATCCTTTCATGTTTAAAGCACAAGGTTTTCCTTACAAAAGTATTTGAGCATTGTACACTCTCCATTTGCAGAGTGCAATATTTGTTTTATCCTTTCTTCTCAAGGAAAAAAAACTCACACCACCCTGAGAGCTGAATCTTCTGCTGTGATGAATTCACAACTACTTCAGTTGTGCAGGGATCCTCATGAGCCTGGACTCTTGAACCAGCTGCCTGGGTTAGCTCAGCTGTGTTAAGGACCAGTCACACAGGGCTTGCTATCTGTGGAAATGGTCTTAGCTTGAGGTCAGCAATGGATAAACTGCTTTGAATGAGCTCTTGATGAACATTTTCCGTACGCTGAGAGCAGAGTAAGTTTGCAGGCAGTTTTACCTTGAGATACTTTGTTCGAATTCCTAAATTAATTTGCTTTGACCTCTAGCCAGTTAGGAACTATCCCATAGATTTTCTATCAAATTATGATAAAATATATTAGTATATATGGGAGATAAATATCACATACTTCCAAATAGTTGTACAGACTTCTGCATTTCTTTGGCAAGGAGGTGCACTAAGTCCTCTTTCAAGGAGACTTGTGTGTCTCTGTGTAAAATGCGATTTGAGTAACTGAGACACAATCTAGAGCTAAAGAAGCAGGGCAGAGGTTTGTGACAAAGTGGTAGGGACCAACTGTTTGCCATGGTAGAAAGAGGAACTCTCTTTTCATACAACTAACAGGGTGAAATTATTAAACTTAAGTCTACAGAATGGAAGATCAAAAATCTCTCACACTGTCAAACTACAAAGTTCTCTAACTGCCCAGCTAAGGGTAGGATACTGATGGGAGATTCTGCATGTTGCAAGGTGACTTTTGAAATGTTTCGTGCCAAGCTCCATCATGTATAAGGGAAAGTTCCATTTAGGTAAACAGAAAATACAATCTGTATCAAATATTCGTCAGTTACAAACTTCACTGGGTTCTTATAATGGATACTACTAATATTAGTAATACGTCAAGTTTCCAGAACAACGTAATTCAGTCTGTTTAAATTTCTTTCCAGAATAATTATTGAAGTGAATAGCAGGGAAAAGACAGCTACATAAATAAATGTTAGCTTGCAATGAGCATTTCTTTTTCTTCTGTTTCTTCCTTATTAAATGACTTGGGTATTAGTTGTCAAAATGGTCTTTTTTACAGCCCTCTTTTCATGATCTGTTTTCCTTTCTCACTCAGGGACTTGATTAATACAGATTTGCCGTTACTAATATGCTTCTTTCTATTTGTTTTGTGTTTAATTCTGTGAAAGAAGTAGTCCTAGCATGTTATACATATTAAAGTGCTTCACGTTTCCTTTCCAGCTGCATAGTATATATTTTTTGTAGTTATTGTTTCTACATTTGTTTCAAATTTCCCTGCCTCCTTGAAGTAAGGTATAATAGTTTTGAGAACCAGAGCATGGGTATTAAACTCATCTGTGTAAAAGGGAATTCCAAAAGCTTAGATGAAATTCTAACACTTTTTCTTTTTCCTCTTGTAAGGCCAGGGACCATGTAATGATGTAGTTCAGCCTGCTGTATAAGACCATAAACCTCACCATGGCTCCATAGACTGTTCTCACTCTATACTCCCTGAGTTCAGTGTGATTACTAAGCAAAGGAGAAACTGATAAAGTTCTTCTGAAAAATCATGGTGAGAAAATCCCTAGAAAGTCTCAAAACTGGGCCCTTTGGTGGATATGCAATTAGCAGAAACCTTTCATAACTGCATTTAAACCTTTGGCAAAAAGACGAAATAACTTAATCTACACCATTTGAATATTTCAGAGCTCTTGGCTTAAATGAAAACAAGCATTTAAATGTATTTTTTTCTCTTCATGGCATAGTTTTTGTGAAGAAAGTTTCAACACTGTTTTGTCAACTCAATATCTGCTTCTTTTCATAGTGTCCATTATATATATCCTGCTTACATTTGCTGTTGAAAAATGATGATTTGTTCATATTGTGATTGTTTGTCTTCAGCACTTATATTCCCTTGAGCTATAGGAGACCTTGAAATTCAGTTCCAAAAGGTCCTCACATAGAAGGAGCTGGAGTCTCTAAGTTAGAATTTCACACGTTCCTTAGAGTTCGCTCTGCTTTGCTTCATCACCTCATTACTGAGGACACTGAAGACATTGGTAGTGAGCAGCAGAATGTTTCCACAAAACAAATACAGAGGTTCTTTTCATCCTCTCTATCACTCATTCCTCTAGTGGGTTTGAAATCTTCATGGAAATAGGTGAATAAATGTGAAAAGAATTCCACTTGTAAGTCTGTTTACCGGAAGATTCCCAAGTGTTTCTTTCACTCTTCATGTTTTTGCTGACCAAATGTAACCACTGCATCTTTAATGTCAGCTTCTCCTTCTATTTCAGCTTCATATCTCTCTGTTGCATTTATCTAGGCTAAAGACCTGCTTTTATAGCACAAGTGCTTCTTGGAAAGCCATTTAAACCAATTCCATCACTTTTCACTTTCTTCTTGCTCCCACCTCAAATGTCAGTAGTTGAGGTAACAGGGAAGGAGTTTTCCCCTTTGTTTACTGCTCATTCTCATCCTCAACCAATCATAATGCTGATGTCACTGAGTAATCATATGGAGTTTTTGCTTCTCCAGATAAACAGTTCACTAGGCTACTGGGCTTTGGCCAACCTTTTAGTGTTGCATTAACCTATTACAAAAAAAATGCTTTAGCTTCCCTGATAAAAACCCAGTAAAAAAAAAATCTAACATTTGACAGCAGCAATATTTAAAATAGCTTAAGAGGTTCTTGTCCTTTAGTAGATAAAGAGAACTGAATCAGAGCTGCGATTTGGCTGGGAAATTACCTAAGTGAGAATGTTGTATTTCTACTGCATCAGCTGCTTGATCTCGCCCACTGTGAAGCTGCTAGAGCAGAGAGAGGCTGGTGGTGTAAGGAGCAAGCACCTTGGACAGAGATTGCCACCATTAGCAGTGCTATAAGAGGGATACCGCTGTCAAAGAAATCTGTTTCCATACAAAACATTTTTGAATGACAGCCTCAGAATGAAATCCTCCATACACCACAAACTGATGGCTGCCCATGTACGAACACTGTGATGCCTGAAGGTGCTTCTCGATTTTGTGAGACAAAAGAATTATTTGTGGAAATAATGAGTTTGGGAATGAACTGACTCAGCTGGCAGAGCATTCAGTTCAATTAATTTGTTGTCCAAATAATTCCTTTGAAGGAATTGTGAAGAGGGTTTGTGGAAATCAAATACTTTCCAGCCATCAAGAACTGGTGAAAAATGTTCTTTTCTGTAGTAAACATCCTAAAAGTATGTCAGTATAAAAGAAGAGTTTCTTAAATCATGACATCTCCAATGGATTTTTCTGGAAAGTGCAATAAGATAATAAGTTCAAGTTGACCATAGCTAGAATGGTAATGACAGTCTTATAAATGTCTAAACACTAATAAGAGATTTTTATTGCATCTAGATGATGTGGGTTTCCCAAATATTTAAATTCGCATATTTAGCTATAACTCTTGACACTGAGCAGGTTTTTGTGAGTTTTTTAGTGTTCGGTAATAAAGGTTTTATATGTATAACTTAAATGATCCTTTTAGTAATTTGAGGAAGACTAAATTGCTCTTTCTTTCACCCCTTACTTCTTCTGATCCAACCATTGTGTTTTGTAGTAGAGTGAGCAACGAGTTTCAGATTAGCCATGTACAGGCAACACTTTGTTAAGCATCAAATAATTTTTTTGGGCCACTATGGTTCTTTTAAGGATAAATTCTTGCACAATTTTATTGAAATATGGTTCTAAAATACTGGTACCCACAAAAATGACCTTTTTTCACTAGTAAATAGTAGTGAAATAGTGGATAATGGATAGTAGTGGATAGTGAATAGTAAAATGCGCACATCTGCTAGGAGTATAATGGGGTGAGGTGCAGGAATTTGTAGTTTCCTAGTGGCTTAAAATAATAGCAGAAAATACAGATGTTATTATACATAATGCATTATCTTTGGCCTTAGTATAATCAGAAATAGGGAAAAAGGGAAGTCAGTATTTCATCAACAACATTTTCTGACCTTGAGGAGTTCAAGAGGTTATAAGCTTTGCACAAGTTGCAATTTTTAAATGTGATGTAAATAGAATTGCTTGTCATGTAGGAAGAGCAATATTGTCTGTTGGGAATGTGCCATCCATGTCTGCTCTCTCAGATGATTTTTGGTAAACACTTCCTATGCACCCACAGGTTTGTTTGTTTGTTTCTTCACATTCTTTGATGGAGACAACAGTGTCCAAAATCTGTCAGCTTCTGCTGATTGCCCACCTGAAGTCAGAAACTCTAGGCACCTTGGCAAATAGACTGAGTTTTGAAGCATCTAGTGAACAAGGTTTCTGTGTTTATGAGTTCTCACGGTTGTATACTAAGGTTTCTTCTCTTTTCAGTGGAGCAGAAGAAAGTGAAATACTGAAGAAAAAAATAATTCCATTCCATGGTGAAATATTTGAAATTACTGTCCTTTGGAATAAAACAAATGAAAGTTAACTTCAGGCACTTAGAGTAAGAAAGCAGGGGATGAGATTCAGATTCCCTTCTGAGAATTTTTTTCATCTGTAAAACTTCTAAGAGCTCTAAGACCAAAGGTAGGGGTGATTTAAATAGAGTAAAAAGATTGCTTCCAGAAATAAGCAGGAAGGGTACACATAGAATACTAAAGGTCCAAGGTTTATAAATTAACACCTCTGGACAAATGCTGACTGGCCTTTGAGTCAGAAACTAATTTCAGGGAATGAAACTCAAAAGACATGGTCACTGAATTAATGCTTTACATTCACAGAACCAAAAGTGACTACAGAGTAACATTAAACTCATTTAGGTGAGAATGACTTCATAAGCTTTAGGACAAGATCTAGTCCACACAGAGACATTAAGTGCATTCATGTGTCCTGCTTGTGCTAGTGCAGCTTAATGTTAGTGATTAGGTAGCAGACGAAGAGACTCTTTCTTGAGGCAGCTTTTATTTGACTTTGGACTCATATTCATACCAAGTTCCCATCTGAAAGTGCAATGATATCTCCATTTCTTTGCAGAAATGCAATTAACAGCAGCATTTCATAACATCTAAGGCTTAAGCAGGATTTATCCCTAACAGGCTGCCCACTTGGTGTTTTCTAACATCTTAACATTTATAATAACTTCTGAATTATAATATCTTCTTAATTTTTTCCCCAAACTTATTATGCATATTTTTATAATTTTTTTCTGATGTATTCACTTGCTGAATTTTTAAATTATTTTCTGTAAAGTGCTTTGAATACCTTATTTCTTTAAGAAGACCTCGTTCCTTGAGCTCTATTAGTCCTCAGCACATATATGTGAATTAAGAGGGTACTCAAAAATGGGCAGGAGATCCAGGTTCAGACTTAACATTCTCATTTCCCTGTCTCTCTGAGAGCCCCAAGGAACAAAGGGAATGTTGAAATCAGCAGGCTGTAGGGCTTTGAAAGGATTGTCCTAACCACTAGCCTGGAGAGTCAATTGTTCTATCTTGGGAACTGTTTACCCTATGTACAGCAAGAAAGGGGGTAGGTTCACATGAATGTTCCCTCCAGGCAACTTGTTAGGATACTTCCACTAAGGAGTAAACATGAAGTGGATTTTAACTTCATGAACGGTGTGGCAAAAGGCCAATATCCCATGAAGTATGCCAAGTAATAGGGAAGATATTGAAAATCTAAGGTGGTCCTTTCCTTATTGTTCCTACTGGAACTGCTCCACTGCATTTAAACCGGGGTTTTTTAAGTGTCCCCTGAAACAATATTATGTTTTAGACAATATTTTTAGTCACAGTCCATGGACAGTACTTCTAAGATCTTATATTTCTGTATTGGCATCTTTCCCCCTGACCTGCCTCCCATCTGTGGGACTCAAGAGGGTTTCCAATGAAAAGAGTATGGCATACAGCCCTGGTGTTCAATGGAATTGGCTGGCTATCCCAGGCTCCGTTCTTATCAGATCTTCATACTTTTCTAGTGAAATAATAAGCCTTCAAAATAGAAATAAAGTAGGTAGACCTAAAGTCCAAATAAAAAAATAGCTATTGATTTCATTATATAAGTCAGCAATGAGTGATCTCTGTTGTACCAAAAAAGCCTGATCTATGTAGGTCCTCTCTTCCAGTGAAAATAGATTGACTTAACACTACTCCCATTCATTTAAGGGAAACAGCAATAAGAAAATTTAATAAATAATTTTTTTAAATCCTGTGAAGAGTTTATCAGACCCACTAAACAGTTAACATAGAAACTCAGTGCAATTTTGCTCTCAGTTTTGTAGTGATTCACTGAGATGTCTACTAATGTTTTATGCATCTTATCAAGAAATAATTCTTTGGTTTTGATTCAAGGTATAAAGATATGTCCTGCTCAGAGAAGGGAATCTGTGCTGCATTACAGTCCTTTCCACATTAAAGTTAGTTAAGAGGTAGCTGAATGGCAGCAGAGAGCAAATGGGACAGGATGTCTTTCTTCTACTCAGTTTTACCTGTAGCTTTTTAGCAAGAAACACTAAAAAATGCCAGTTTAACTTTTTTGTAGATTAATGCTTACACCTGGATAGCTTGTCATCCAGTGGAAACCTGAAATCATGTACCTAGCAGCAGGACCTAGTGAACTAGGAAAGAAACTTCTCATTCCATCATGAAAAAGCCAAATCACTAATTTAAAAATAAATTGTTTCTAGCAATTAACCTTTCTTTCTTCTGTCTGGAATTCACTACCCAATGCACACAGCTTCCTCCTGGACCTGGCCACAGAACCTAAATTTCTTGTGCACAGAACAAGGAAAAAGATTTAGAGGGACATGGAGTGTTCTGCAACTACACGTGCTAAATGCTGTCTCATAAAACTCTTTCCTATCTGTTCCCTTATGAGAGAATTCCCATGAGCAATTCCTTAGGCAATCATTTAAACCTATTTAGCATGTTTGAATACAAGCAATTTTTTGAAAGAATACTTTTTTTCTTGACAGTTCCAACTGAAGGTCTTGGAATTTGAGTTAATAAAGTATCTGTACTTTATTACAGAAAATGAAGGCAGTGGATATCTCCACTAAATCAGGTAATGAGCACAACAGAAAAGCAGAGAAGCAAGTAAAAGTGTCTGTATTCTGTGAAGGATCTGGATGACAAACACCAAATAATTATGGGAGAAACTGAAAGAACGATTTGTTAAAAAGAAAAGTGTTTAAGGAATTATGTACCAAATAAACACTGCCCATATTGTGCATCACACAAGGCTGAATGAAATAATAATGTAGTTCATAAAGACTGTCTTATAATGTGCATGTGAAAACTTTTGGAAGTAAAATTGCATAAAAACCTTTAGAACAGATATCTTCTGAATTCTGATTGCTTAACTTAGAAATCTTACTGCACTTACTAAACTAAGTGAATTCAGGCAGTGGTATCACCCGGACTAAGGAGCCAGGAGGGCAGAATACAGACAAGACTTATTTTTGCTTTAAGATAACAGAGCAAAAAGTCATTGGAATTCCATCCAAGGTGAGAATCCCACCCTCATCCTGCCTGAAAAATAATCATCTTCAAAATAAGAGCAAAATGCGAAAAAAGGTGTTGGATTTGAGGTTTAAATAAGAGAATATGGGTGGACAGAAGGATTATTAAGCAAAGGAAATGACATACTAGATTTCATGAGATATAGAGTGAGCAGTTAAAATGATAATATAGCAGAACCTGAGCCAAGTTAGACTGCAGAAAGGAATTCAAAACAAAGAACAAAAGGTCCTTCAGCCTTATAAATAAAATGAGGTTGAGGGAAGAAGGGAGACTAAACTGCACTCAGAAAGGATAGGAATGATTGGAAGGATGTGTCCCACCACTAAAGTAATACTTTGCTTCAATTTTTAATAAGTGATACGAATTACAGGTGAGAAAGGGCAAGAAAGTTACATGAAATAAAAAGATTGAAATTACTCTGTTTATGGGGGAACGAACACTGAGTTTCATGTTCTTTCCAGAGTTCTGAGAGGACTAGCACATGAAATTGTAAGATTGGTGGCAAGATACTGAAAAATAAATTTAGCCCCTGTTATCATAGTATCAGAAGTGAGATTCATTTCTATAAAGAATAAAAGATGTACTGTATTTTTTAAAAAGTTTGAGAAATATATGTACTAGCCTTTTTTTTTTACAAGTTAAATGTAGTAAGTGTAATACATCTCAGCTTGAGTAAGATGATATGTTCTGTGAGAAATTACTGGCTGTTGTAGACAGAGCTTGTTAGAGTGGAGATTATGCTGAGTGGTTACTAAGAGATGTTGGTGTGTAAGGAAGCTGCTAGTGCTAGTCCTAGTCCTGAAGACATAAACTAAAAATATTAAAGTATAAATATATTGAACAATCAGCCTGGGTTACAATTGCAATGAAATGGCACTGAACATAAAGTCACAAATTTGTGTCTTTGGGGGTTAATAAAAAAATTCAAAGGTCACCAGTAGAGGAGGAGAAAGATTTTGTATTAGTTAATCATAAAATGGCTGTAATCCACAGGTGGGATACAACCATGAGAAAGGCAAATTCCGTCACTTGATTTATTATGTAAAGATTTTCAACAGAGGTGAGGAGTTAATTTTATAGTTATCCAGGGTACTCTTCCAGAATATTATGTGTGGATCTGATTATCCATGTTCTAGAAATCTACAATTCAACTAAAAATTCAAAGTGAGGAGAATAGGATTATCAAAAGATCCAGAGTTAACATGTGACAACAAACTAGAGGAACTGGCTTTGTGTCTCATAGCAAAACAAGAGCTGGGAGAAGTGTTAATTCTGTCTCAAAATGTGTGATGGACACAAGCCCTAAGGAGAGAAAGGAATTATTTATGGTAAAGAACAATCTTGATCCAAGAGTGTACAACACAGCAATGTTCTAGAACAAGGACAATTGAGAAAAAAATTAAAAGGTGTGGCAACTTGTGGGTAGTTATGATTACCTGCAATAGCAGCTGAGTAGGCTGAGTGATTGAGTTATTTTCCAGCCCTATTCTCCATATGTAGTTTGTATATGCAACATGTAGTCATGAAGTTCTTACGATATTGATTCAGTTTTTCTTGGATAACAAATACAAAGACTGCAACAACACTGAAATAGAAATAGTGATAGACATAGATTACAACTGATCTAATTCTTATGATCAGTATATTGCTTTAATTGAAACAACAAAACAATATCAGAACAGATTCCTCAAAATCATCCAATTGACCCTACATCATAAATCTGTCGAGAATTTCTAAAAATGACTAGTATTCTATTATATTTTTATGTGTTGATTCAAGAATCACATGTCCCCATGGTTTATCGACATCACACAGGTGAAACAGTTTATTTTTTCATGGTGATGATTTATTTCCCTTCCAGACTTCAAAACGTTTCCCATTTGGTTAAAAACTTCTGCTTTGCTTGTTGGTGGATGAATCCCTATAGTTTTAGTGAACTTCACTGGATATTTTTCACCCCTATTAATTACAAATTTAATTGCTAAACATCCTAAATATATATTTGCAATTATCTTTCAGTTCAACAAAACTATATGGGATGCCCTCCAGATACCTGATTTACAGTTCTTAAAATAAGATACTTCTTTTGGAGTCCATGTTACACAACTTTAATTGCTGTGGAATAAAAAGTTTATAATAATATTTTACACACTTCAACATGAATTCTCACTTCTTTTGTTTAGCAATCCTCCTAAACAAAGAAATACATAAATCTTCACATAACACCTTTAAAGTACTTGTGAAAAGTAGATGTAAGTATTGCAGAGCAAAGCTCACTTGTAGGAGAGTGATTATCAGGTTGTGTGAATACAGAGGGAATAAATTATGTACTCTGAGTAAGACTTTGTGTATGAGCAGGCAACTACTAAAAGCTTGCAGGAAGAGGGTCATAGTGAGATATAAAGGACTGAGAAAGTGATGGCACAAATTCAAGAAAGATAGTAAACCTGAGGAGGTTAATCCTTCAGACACTTCAAGAGGTAACACCTTTTACAGTTCACATACTGTTCTTTCATACTTCTCTTATCACAGGTGAAGAAAATTAACTTGAATGAGTTATTCATTGATGAGCACAGCAGAATCAAGTTGGTCTTGACAAAAGGTAGCACTTGTGTAAAGAGAGACAGGTTCATATCCTTAAGTCCTTTCCATCTGAAATCTTTTTAAGATTTAATCTCAATGTTTTAAATTTCTTTTTCAAGCTTTATGAACTCTTTTGATATTTGCAGAAAGTTCTCTTATTCCTAGTGAATTTTTGTTTGTAAGTAGAACAAACTGTATATGTATTAATCACCAGAAATATCAGCAGGACCTTTGGAAATTTCAGTCTGTATAGAGATTTACATTTGTGGGGAATACAGAGTAGACAGATAGAAAGGATATAATGTTTTTGGTTAATTATTGGGTTTTTTAGGAATGAAACTGCTTTTATTATCTGGAATGCTTATCTTGTTACTGAACATACAAATTTGACAATCCAACTGCCATGAACCAACAGGTCTCCCAGAGATGATGCGGATGTCCCATCCCTGGAAATGTTCAATGTGGGCTCTAAATGCCAAAAATTCTATGGTAGTTTCATGTTTGAAGAACTACTCCTCTTTCTAAATTGTATCAAAGCAGAAAATGTTATGGGCCAAGACAAAGAAAAGCTTTCTTGAGAACGATAAAAGCTTTTCCTGCCTGGGAGATAAACATGGGGTTTATGCCATGCAAATAGAGGGAGAGAAGTTCTGGCTTTTCAAAACAGATGGAGACAGAAAAGTTCTGGGGTTTTGGGACAGCTGAAGCCCCTGTCCTGTTGCAGAAACTGTCTTGTGTTTCTGTTAATGTGGCTCACACGGAAAGAAAAAGACATAATGATTTTCAGGCACTTAGCCTTGCAAATAAGATGTTATGTTCCCCTAGAACCTGTAACATGGCATACGATATAATTTTGTCTTTTTGTCTCTTACTATTGAAAGCACTGGTTCAGATTTTACCTCAGGCGTCACAAAAATCTCCTTTTCTCCCCCCACAAGTCTATCTGAATGTCACAGCATCCTATGATTTATAGCAGTTACACTGTTATCTCCTTTTGTCTGCTCACCTGCTGTTGTTTAAGAATTGTGTCCTTGTCTTTTGTCAACCAGCTGTACTTTGCTTATCACCTCTGCTTCTGTGAACCTCTGTGGAAAGTCATCAATGGTTGCAGCTTTTTCATGAGAACTTACTGTGACATAGGCAGAATTTTCTCCTCTTTCATGCTCATAATATCCAGTTCTGCTCAAGAGAGAGTGCGTTATGGTGGAAGGATTACAGAGCATGGTCTAAACTACATTCCCATAAAAAGGAAAAATGAAGGTTGGTGTATTTTCTTCTCCCCCGAATACTCAGTCTTTCTTTAGTTTCCTGATACAGGTGGCTACCATTTGTAGAGCTATCAATTTCTTTGCCCATTTTAAAGCAGCTATTATTTATGCCAGCCCCTGCTTATCATCCTCTTTATTCGTTTGGACAAGAACAGCTACAAAACATTTTAAACAGCTTGAGATAAAGGTTAAGCTTAAAGATCACATGTTATCATGCACAGCTTCAAAATAATGGGTTAAATCTGCTTCAACACAATGTTCCGAAATCATGCCTTTAATGTGCATTTAATTTGTGCCACTCTTTCAGATGTAAGAAATGTGAAAACATGAACCAAGCTAAAAAGCTATGGCCCATAAAGAAAATCATCTGCAGTAGCATAAAAGGTACATGCTGCACTTTTTTTTCACTAGTCTTCATATGCACAATCATACAGAACTGAAAAATACACCCTTCTTCAAATGACTTGTATGACTCTATCTTTAATAACAGTATGTATGAGTGACACGTCTCATGAAAGAAATTTGATTGTTGGAAGTTCTGCATTTATCCTTTAAGTAATTTTAGAAGGTTTTGCATTAGAATTATTGTTAGACTCACAGCCCTAGTTACAAACACTAAATTATCACTGCATGTCTTGCTATTGAAACAGATTACTTAGCCATTCACCATTTGCCGTGGGATGCTCTCCAGATGTGTTGCATCTGAATTTCTCCAAATTTTCACTTGAGCACTATGAAGTTAATCTGTTGTTTAGCACACCAAAAGAATTGTTAAATATCTGCTAAACATGATACCAGTTTGCAGTATTCTGGTGTAAGGATTCTTTTATTCTCTTTCTTCCCTCTCTCCATTCCACTGATCTCTAACAATGCTCCACTGTTGCAATGCTGTTCTTTTTCCTTCTTCAAAGTATAATTTTATGCTAATCCTTGAGCTGTTGAAGAGGGCATTAGCTTTCAGCTCATTTTCTGCTTTGTTGTTCTAGGAAAACTTTGTTACTTACAACCTGGCACAACCTGAACTATCCACAAACTGCCTATTACTTCCATGGTTTAAACATTATTTTACAGTTTGATAGAGATTACATGATAAGGATGCATGGTCCTTCTGTCTACTGTACATCTCACAATCTAATTGCTGAGAGGACTGCACTTTCATCTCTATGTTGGAATATGGCCCAGATTCCGGATTTCAAAGCAACTAAAAGGAAGACAATCATTAAGACAATGTTCCCTCAAATCCCAGTTCAAATAATCTCAAAGTCTATGCAAAACACAAATGTTGACCTCGCAGAACACCCCAACCTCCAGAACAGTTCACAAAGCTCTGAAAACACTTGCAAACATATTTATGAAACTTCTTTTATTTTTATTGTGGGCAAAATATCCCTTGGTTGCCATTAGTTTTGTTTAAATCTCGTGGAAATATTCAGAGCTTCCTGACGTATTCAACAATTCAGAAAAGTGGCTCATCACCTCAGTTTAGCTCAGTCTGCACGATTGCTTGTTTACTTAGTCTCCACTTATTTTTTTCAGGTTCACTATCAGACTAGACAGCTCTGTCAACTCAAAAAGACATGCTTTTTTCAATCTATTGATCTCTGTTGCTCTTCCAAATCCTTTAGTATTGGCTCTTAGGATTACTATAATGCTATAATCATTCTGTTAAGGATTCAGATTTGTGGTGGACTAAAAGATGGTAACATCAAAAGGATTGAAATGCCCTTGAAGCAATCAATTTTTGTTCATCAAATACAAATGCTGAGAGGCTGCTTTCAGCTAATAATTTATAACTGAATTAATGACATATGGCTTCCGTCAGTAATGGTCTCCTCTCTGGAACCCCTTTTTTCTCTTTCTGTGATCTGATTTCATATTCTGGGAAAGGAAATCAGAGTGCTACAGAATTTAATCAGAAATGGGGACTGTCTGAAGGTAAAAGCTTAGCTTTCTTGCTTCAAATTGAGTGCTGCTGAAATCTTTATCCTTCAATTCTGGCAAATGTGTATTTTTAAGCCAATGCTACTCATGTGGAATTGTATTTCAACTTTTTTATGCTACTTAAAAAGAATCAGAGTTGTGGGAAGCATCTTGCAAAAATTTTAAGTCACTTGCATGTGTAGGTTTTCAAATATTTTGGTGAATGAGAAATTTTTCATATTAACAGAAGAGTGTCAAGAAATGGTTATAGGCAATTCTCCTTTTCTCCCACCAGCCTCCTTCTTCTTCAGCTTCTATGCTGGATTCTGACAACAGGTTCAGAGTAAAAATGCTACTTCTGCAGTCTAAAACAAACTTAAAATAGTTGACTCTCATTCCCTATCACAGTCTTATTTTTCCTTTTCTCGTTTTCTGGTGATTTGAGGTAAGTGGTTTTTTTCAGAAAGTCTATACAAAACTTTGACAACTTTTTCTCTTTGCTTTCCTCTCCCCCCTGAAATTTGTGTGAAAAGGGGAATATGCCCCAGACTTATTTTATGTCAAAACATTCTGAATAAGCTTAGCATTAAAAAGCAAGATAGGGTTAGAAAATAAGAAGAAAAAATTTTTAAAAGGAAAAGAAAAAAGCAAATAGCCTTTATAGAGGAAAAGTCATACACCTGAATAAGTGCCCAATTATTGAACACGTGCATAAACTAATCTCAGCTTCATGATGTCTTCTCCCTGCTAAAGGACAACCTAATAACTCCAGCTGTAGAATGAGGTTGCTTGGTGGTGTCGTTCTGTTATAGTGTGGTCTCTTTTTATAGCTGTCAGAAATGTCACTTAGTGTTTGGGGCTGCTCTGCAGGGAAAAAATTGCTGTAGTAGCAAGGAAAAAATAACCATGATATCAGCTTTAGGAATGAAATATCCCATTAATCTAGTTATAGCCTCTTCCCATCTCTTTTGTGAAGCAGAGATAATCAGAATCAGTGAAGTAACTTAATTAGTGTTGTTTACACTTTTTACAAGTAATCTTGTAAATTTACAAGTAATTTGTAAAAAGTAATTTACAAGTAATCTTGGGTTATAAATTATTAGCAAAAATGGCAGGTAGAATGTCATGTCTCCTTTAGATCTCCTAGGTAAGATTACAGATATGTTTCCTTTCATACAAACCATCTGTTTATGTTCAGTGAAGCCTTTTCTCTATTTCCTTTCTTCTTTTCCAGTTATCCTACACCACCTCCCTCTCTCCCCCAAACTCCCTGCAGCTTATAATTGATTTAGAAATAGATCAAGTTATGTATATTAAATAGCTGAAAGTACTTAGCATAATTCTTTTATGACATTTTGTATCCAATTAATACTAAATCTTCACTCGTAGCAAGTCTTCAGCACAGGTCTTGCATTGGAACTTATTTGTGGTGCTTCTGTATTAAAAGTGTATGTGGCATGGATATCATCACACATCATTTTTTACATACCAGTTTTCAGAATTTAGAACCTTTAAGAGACACCTAACTTACAGAAGATGCTTAGCACCTCATATGAATCGAAGCTAAACCTCACACAAAGACTTGTAAAATCAGGTCAATAGATTAAAAGCAAATGCAATATAAACCTTAAAAAAAAAACCTGAATCAAAAATAGTCACTGAAAGTTGAAAGTAGGTACAACTGGGCCCTTCAAAGCACTCACACTTGATAACACTTGAAAAAACAATGTCATTTAAAAAAAATGTTTCAAATAAACTGAGATTTATTCCAATTAAATGTTACAAAATAACTGAAAAACCATAATAAAAAAGACCAATAAAAAAGCTTTTAAACTAATTGAAAACTTTGTAACATTAAGCTTTATGACAGTCATGCTCTTTTCCTTACATGCAATCTTTGGCAGGTGAAATTTTGGTTTAAATCCTCTCCCACTCTGCAGTTTGATGCAGTCCAAATGTCTTCACTACTGAGAATGGAACAAATACAACATCTCGTCATAGAGATAGCTTGTGGTCCCAAAGCTCGTTTATGACAAATACTTGAACCTTCTCTAGTTTTGTCTTCCAAGTCAGGAGTTTCCATCATCTTTTACGCCTTTTGTGGTCTCTCCTGTTAGTTTTTCTGGTTTTAAGCTGAGACGAAAATATGCTAGAAGTCACACCTCATATTCAGCCCTGTGGGAAGGGGCCTCAATGACTCGACTCTTCAGAGGCCTCAAAGATGTTAAGCAATGTTTGGCTCCAGAAAAATGACAGAAATGTCTGTTTCTTCAGTGAGACGTTCCATAGGCCTTGGTTCCTTTAATTTTGCAAGATATCAAGTCATCTTTCTTTGTCCTTACTTGCATCTCTGGGCTCACAACATCCCAGTGACATTGCTGAGAATGACTACTGCAACTTCAGGGATCTCCAGGCACACAAAATCTTGGCAGTTGCTGCAGCAACAAGATGAGGAGAGCAGAGAGTCCACAGCTATCCTTTGCCTGAGATGGATTCCTAGGGAAGCTACTGTTTCGAAGTGTGGGAGATAACCCCTTCCACAAACAGTAAGTCTGGCTCTCCAGGGCTGTCCTTTTTTCAGTTTTTATTACAGAATCAGCCCTATCCTGAGCCCACAGAGCGGCACAAGGAAATATCACCCATACAACCAGAAGCTGGCTCCAATTACCAGCCTTTAATCGAGAGGCCTGAAGATGTTGAGGTACCGTCATGCTACAGACACATGGGTGTGAACTTGAAATCTGCGACCAACTTCAATGGGAGGGTTCACATGCCTGAAGGTTCAGTGAGTGAGTAACTTCCTGCCGGAAGACCGGTCATAAAACTTCTGAGTACTTCAAGGACTTTGGGGGCAATGGAGCACTGAGTGCTCAGAGGTACATTCTGTGTGAAGGCAGAAGAAAAATGTTCAAATCAGCTTCATTATTAAGACAATAAAAGTACTTCAATATGCCGTTTATTGCAGTAGTTCCTAACACTGTTAATCGGGCCTCAGTCTCAGTGACACCTGAGTCTGTGGTAATGGTAATCTTCAGAAGCAGATACCTTAGAAAACAAACATCACTGTGGTAGAATAGTAAACAATGTCCTGCCTGTCTTGATCAGGATTGTAGGCAGATGTTTATCACTCACAAGTTAATTCACACAACTGAAAACATTGCTGAAAGACACCTTTAAATCCCTTCACTAATCTTGTTTGGTAGTAAACGGTCCCTGAGGTTATAGCTGATACCTAGAAGCTATAACTGGATTGAAAATGCAAGTGGAAGCACCTTTTTTTGCTTTTCAGCTGGCCTTTGAAATACAGGAGAAAAGGAAATGCCGCACACAGGATGTGTGACTGTATTCAGTAGACATTTGAAGTCTCATCTACTATGGCAGGACCACAACAGCCATTCTTCGGCCTGTAATAGGCACCCTTGGTCTGAAGAGGGAGAACTGAAGTGCTGAGGACATGTATTCAGCTTTACACTGAGGCTGAGGGCCAGTCTGTAGCACTAAAGACACAACACTTTCCTCTTGGGACAGAGTCAGCTAAGAAATCCCACACCCAAAATGTCAACCATGGTGACAAGGAAATAGTCACAATTCTTCCTGTGCTGTGGGATATGTCCCTGATTACAAGAAACCGTAAAAGAGTTTTCATTCAAAATTCTGATTTTATACCATTTGTTTGGGAAGAAATCAGGAAAGGCTCTAGAGATCTACCAGGTTACTTACATGCTCATACTTAGGATCTGCAAAACATCCTGCTGTTTCAGAAAAATGGATGTAGGTTCATATGGTCAGTGCTTTACAGGTTCACATTTGTTAAGCAAAAAAACCCCAGTGGTTATTGCTACATTTTCCCCCATCTTTGCTGTATACAGTCTAAAAAAAAAAAGCCATTATTTTCAGAAATATGGCCCATCTCTACAACTTTTTCATCATGTATAACATATAACTCAGAACTTTTTCATCCAATAATGGCAGCAAGGACTGTGACATCTAAGCTGGAATTTTTTTTTATTGGGAAAAAATACATCTAGAAAACATATATAAAAATATATTAAGACATAATATAAAAATCCAACCCAGATAGAAATTTTGGGTAAAAACATAAAGTAAATTATATTCATTGTTTCAAAGACTTTAATTTTTTTTACTGTTATTCTTCCTTGTTATATACCCAACAAATTAAGAAAGATTATTTAGTCTCATATTTGTTTCACACAGGCACCAGGAGGGTAGTATGAAGCTAATATAGTGAGAACACAAAATATGGGGCAAGTCACTTAAAAAAAAAAAAAAGACAATTTTTCGCATAAATTCTGTCTCTGAATTTACATATTGCATTCAGGTTGGCTGGAAGTGGAGGTGTCAATATTAATACAGAGTCTGGTAAGGTTCCTGAACAGCCAGGGCAGCACATTTCAGCAAAGGAAGCGTCATTTATCTCAGCACTGGTTGGGAAATGAGGGGTGGGGGGTGGGTTGTGCCATTTTCTGTCATATGGGTTGGAGTCCTTCAGGCTGACCTGAGCAGTTCCTTGTGTGCCTCTCATTTTGTCACCAGTTAACAAAAGCTGATGCATTCAGCTGCAACAGACCCACCCCTTTGTAAAGCAAACTGTGCAGCTGAAAGCCAAGACAGTGCAGGGCTTAAATCCTCCTGGTAGCACTTTAACCGTCACTGATGTGGGTCTGATTTTCCAGCTTGCTTGCATTTACTCTTAGTTATTTTCATAAGGATCTCAACACACAGAGTTCATTCTTTGTATTTTTCTATTGATTTTTCCACAACTGATGTGAAATAGAAGTTTCTTTTAGGCTCTTTGTTTAACTGCATTTCCTTGTGTTTTCCCCCTTAATCTTTGTAAACTTAGGTCTTCTTGAGGTTATGGCAGTATGTTTGTTATCTCTTTGTGTCACGTGATGTTTATCTAGCTGTGACTCTGATACTGCTGGTGTTTCTGAAAAGACCCTGAGTTCCTCTGTTATCTTTCTGCAGGTGTTGGATTTGCCCCTCTCAGGGAAGTTTGGTATCCTCAGTAATTGCTGACAGTCTTTAAAACCAGCAATCCATGATTTTCCCTGAAAGTTTACCTCCTGATGAACTGAATTCTTTTTACAGAATGAAAATATACCCAAAAAGTGAGAGGGGAAAAATAGCTTACTAAATTTTTGCCACTTGATTGGCTAACTCAACCGCACATTTCGAGTCCTGAAATGCAAAAGGAGATAATCAATATAACAACTCAGGATTTCACCATTTCAGTTGCTGGGGTTTTGCCACTGAGTACAATTCATCTGCTCAAGACTTTGTCTTCAAATTACTGTAGAAAATATAGATCATCAGATTTCATCATTTTAAAAGCATGGTCTGACTTCTCAACATGAAGGGTTTATACAGGGGAAGGCACTTTAAAGCCTTTGGCTTTCATTACAAGTAGGACATCTTACACAATAAAACCTTATGTGGTTGTTTTTCTGAAGTGCACATGAAAACTTGTAAGTTGACAACCTCAGGAAAAAGTAAAAATTAGTTACTTACAAGAGCTGACCTTTATCTAGAGGCCGAACAAAATGTAATCTTGGAGAATCCTAGAGGTGATTGTTTAACTGTGGGTGTATTCTGCTGGATTTACAGCTGACACAAATCTATTATCAACCCAGAACTATGGGTTTCTCTTTTATTTTTTTGATGCCTGAAAATACAGTAGCAGCAGTAGCAGCAAAGTCTACCCACATTGCAAACTTTGGAAATAAGATGGAAGAAAGAAAACATTCAAATGGGGCTATTTTGAAATAGACTAACCTTCTTCAACAGTTTTCAAGCATCAAAGGATTGTGTATTCTGTCTGCAAGTTAGTTTTCTGAATAAATTATTATTTTGACTCATCCCTTCATCATCTATTTCTAGCCTTTTGGGAGACTTTTGAAAGCAAAACTTGTTGCTTTTTTTTTTTTCCTTGGTTTGGATCATATGGTTTGGAAGCTTACAGTTCTTTCTAGCTGTCTGACAGATTCTCACACAATTACCCTTCCCGAAAATTCACCCTTGCTGGAACTTACTTCTTAGGCATTCCTCCAGTGCCCCCTGCACTTCTGGATGTCTGTATATTCTGCTGATCAAAGAGTGTTCTTCTCCATCCACTTATCAAACGTTTTATTTTTACATAATGTGCCTGTTGACACCACAGCTGCTTTTTTGAACTGGGGAGGGGAGAAATGCTGTTGAATAGAGAAGATTGCCTTAAAACTGGACTGTACATTTCTTTGCACTAGCTGCAGAGCTGTAGCTGTGAGGGAAAGTAGTATTAAAAGCAAAGTTAATTCTCTGTCAGCTTCTTGGATTTCTGAAGAAGGCAAAATAGGCCCCTGTTCCTCTCAAAAGTTTTCTTGAGGGTATGCTGTAGACCATACCAATTTTTGAACACACCATAACTCTGCCAGGGCCCAGTCCCACCAGAATTTCCATCTCTTTAAAATAATAGGATCAGACTTGTAATGCAAAATACAACCTGTGAATTACTTGTGCTGCTCTGTCTGACTTCCATTATGAGGCACATAGGCATAATATAGAGTCTCAGACATTCTCTCTCAACTCTCTAATAGTTATTTGGACTCATCTATGAACCAGGGATGTGCTGTCTCCTCCCCATGAAACACGAACAACTTTACTGTATTTAGAGAAGTTTAGAAGAATTTACCTCCCTTTGCAAAAATTGGATTAGCAACAATTCCTGGTGCAACCAGGATTTTGCACGCTAATTTAAGTACGAATTTCCATTGTGGTTTTCCTTTTGGCCAGTGTCAAATACTATTGCCCTTTAGGCAATTCTAGTTAGAGGAATGTTTTTCAGCTTTAATGATATACAATCTGAAGAATACAATTGGTTGCTTATTGTTTTAATGCGCATAATAGCCCTCTTAATAGATTTAAGTGGCTGATTCCTACATGCTATGTGCCTTGCTCTCACAGTTACATACTTTGGGCTCAAGGACCAATCACCAAAGTGTCCAAAGTCTGTCCAAGTCCCTCAGGAGGAACTATGCTCCCTGAAAGATTTTCCCATCAACCAAACTCGTCTTTATGACCTTGCTTATCTGTTATAACCAGGACACAATCAGTACAGAAACTGTCNACCTTATAAAAAGGGCTGTGCAGGCAGTCTCCAGGTGATTCTCCTCCAGTTAGTGGGGGTGGAGCCTGGTGTTGGGAGTCGGCCTCTCCTCTTTTAAAGAGAGACTTTTATAATTGCTTTGAGCCTCGGACTAGCCGGAGTTCACCCCAGCACCATACAGCTCCCTGTCCTAGGGCAGCCGTGCGGTGGCCCGGGGTCTGATTGCCGCGGACCCGGTTTCTTTTTGCTCTTTTTATTTTCGGCTTTTCTTTTGGACATTCTTCGGACGCTTGCTGCTACCAATAAACATCTTCTGGCTTGCAGCAAGAGAGTTGTGGCTCGTTTTTCACAGAAACCAAACATATTTTTGAGAAAATAGGGTGCAAAATAGATGAATCTTGCTTAGAAAATGTCCAAATTTTCTATTGAAATAATCACTAAATGAAAAACTAACATTTGTCCATCAAGTTTTTGTACTTTAAATTTTAAAGACTCCGTGGGAAACGTTTCTATTCTTTGAAAGCAGCATAAATTTGTCTTTGACTCTTCAATGTGAAAAACAGAATATGCTTCTACATCTTCTTGTAACCAAAATCCTCAAGAAATTATTCATTAAAAATTAAGATTCTCTGAGGAGCTGTTGCAACTGATAATGCAAAAGAATTTTTTCAAAGGATAGTTAAATACCAGGGAAATTACTGTTCCAAAAGTCTTGTCATTATTCTGTTAACTGCTGGCTAAAATTATAACTTACTAAAGTACTGGCATAAATGGTAAATGTCAGTACTCTGCAGAAGCACTTAGAAAAAGGAGGCAAAATAGTCTGATGTAGGAAAAAGTATTCGGAGAATGTGATTCAGGTAGAAAATAAGCAACTCCATCTCTTATGACATTTTATCTTATGCTGTCATGCTCATTAATATGCCTTGTGCATTTCCAACAATCTTTCTTCTTTTATCCTGAGGTGAGACTGATGCCACTTGTGTCTCACCCTGCTGACTTCTTCAGCAAGAAATCCTTCAAGCCCTTCTCTGCTTGCAGAAGATTGCTGCTAACTCCCATGGGATGCTGCGTGTGAGAGTTCACTGGTTCACATTCTCTTCTTGCAGCAGTCTTTCTTGAGTGAGGAATGGCAGCTGATGTCTGTCCCACTGCCGGATGAGCAAGAAGAAAGGGGGTTTCCCTGCAGTTTGTCACTCATGTGGTTGGCTTCTCTGCTGTCCCATCTCCCCATGCTATTTCTTCTTAGTTTATTTCTGAGCTTGAAAGAGGTGTGAAAAGTGATGAGAGTAGTGCTTCGAGTCAGGCATTTCTGCCTTAGCCAGGGATCCCATTACCCTGCATGGCAGTGCAGCTGCAGTTCCACCAGCATGATGCCCAGCTGTATAAGTCAGAGTAATTTCCTTTGCTTTGTTTTATGCTCCATGTCTCCATCTTCACGCTTGGTTTGGGGCTCTGCTGCTTAGAGTCACCTTGTGGTGAGATTAGTGAGTTCCCTGCTCCAGAGCTACAACCCCAGACTCACAGAAGGGGAAAAACCACAAAGAGATGAAGGAAATTACTTTATCCAGCACAGATTGGCAAATGCTCCTATGGCAGCACTCAGCAGCTCTTTGCTTCTCTGCTTTGTTGTCATTACAAAGACCATTTGAGGTAGGCAGAATTTAATATGAAATTCTGATCTAGGCAAAGTGGCTTAATCCCTTGCCTGTCTCAGTTTCTTACCTGCGAAACACCAATGTAACAAAAAAGAAAGACTGCTGTCAGTACAGCTACTCTTTCAAACCTGAGCAGCTTTACCTTTTGTTATTGTAGGCTGTTTATCTGGCCTTGACTGCTGGTAAAATTCAAGTTAAAAAACTTGCAGCATATATTTCAAAGCCTGAAAATAGTCAGCACTTCGGTTTTCCCTCTGACCAGAAAGTTTCCTAAATTTTCCAGTGTTCATGTGTTATTTTGCTATTCAATCAATCACTTTTTCTCCCTGAAGCATGTAACTTACTCAAATAACAGTGATTATACATTCATAATTGCAAAGTCAAAATAAAAGCCTAGAGCATATGGAAGTGATCAGAATATGGTGTAATAGCAGCAATGCCATTTACTGTATATAATCAATTTAGCACACCAATAAATACATACGTATATAAGCCTCTGACAAGCATACTATTCTTTTCTATGACACTTTTCATTTAAATTCTGGTGCCATTGTTTTGGAATAAATTTTCTTGTCACAAAGATATGGCTTTTTATTTGATTCAGTCTTATTGCATCATTAAAATATTGGTATCTTTTATGTTTTGCAAACATTTGTGGACACGCCATTAACCAACATAAAACACAATGCAGTAACAAATGCCTGTTTTATGACTGCTGTCAGACTATATATACTCTCTAATGGTCTAGCATTATCAGCAATCTAAGACTAAATTATCACAAGTTGTCTATGAAATACAAGACACATATACAATGTCCAGGAGTCAATGTATTGAAACATTAGAATTAAAGGTTCAGACATTCAATTCAGCCAAAAATGCAGTTTTGTAGAGGTATTTTTCATTCAAGAGACAAAGAAGGAACAGGAAGGAAGCAGCAAGTTATTATCAAAAGGATTGCCCATACCCAAAGAAGATATAGTTTCTCTGGACATTTATGTACTGTCAGCAGGAGGAACGAAAAAAAGCTGAGCTAGAGAAAGAGGAAAGGAATTTGATAAAGGTGCAGTGTTTATGTCTTTATCAGTTTTATTATAAATGCATTTTTGATCAATGAAATAGTTACATTACCTGTATGTTAGATTGATTTGTGTTGTTCTCTGACACTTTTTACTTGGCCTGAGAATTTTACTGTGTGTCTATAGGAGCAGAAGAATTTAAGACAAGGATGATAAATTGCTAGCAACATATGGTTTGTTCCAAGTTGTGTGAAAAAAACCTGTGCTGCTGGAAAATGCAGCTAATGAAAGTGTATCAGGGACACTAGATTTAGATAGTGATAAGGTCTGAAGTGTTTTGTTGTGTATGGCAGGGTTGGCTATGGTTGGCCATGAACATATACAAGAAATGAATTTGCCTTTTGCATGATGATAATTCAAAAGTTTTGGGGTTTTTTTCATCTCCTGGGTAAACCTCAGAAAAGAACATTTTCTTTTGGTTGTCTTCTCTTCTAAAGGTGATGACAGGATCAATTTCATTGGCTTAGCATAACAGTATTAATCACGACGATCTGTCAAGATATATAATGGCAATATATATTGGAGAAGCATCCTGGCAGAATGAGCTTCATAGTATGAATCTCCCTTTTATTGTAGTCTTTGACAGCAACAGTTTAAAGGGTAAAGAGAGTTCTAAAATCTTGGCACCACAGGCAGACAATGTCAAGTAAAGAGAAGCAGAGAGGAAGAAAAGCAAACAAGTTTCAAAGAATGTGTCCAGACTCTCAAATGCATTTCTAATCAAACAGCAAAGCAATCGTGATTTAGTGAGATTCCAAAGTATGCCATTTACTCTCCATCAAAAGGTTTATGGTTTTTTTTAAAACTTTCCTTTCTAAGCTAAAAAGGTAGAAGGCACACAAAAGTCTGCTACCTAAAATGGTTTCAAAATACAAATGTTCTCTGTTTAGTTTACTTTTTGGATTAGATGTGTCAGCTCCAACAACCCCAACTAACCTATGCTCTAGCCTATCCTCTGTGCATCTTGTTCTTCTTGCAGAGATTATACCTCATCTATTAGGGTATTTTTTATTTTTGTTCCCACTGCTTCCACAGACTTTCTCCAAACACTTCGCTACTTTTGAAGATTTACATTCTTTGTCATTTGTTTATTGTCCTCTAATGAAAGTGTTGGAGTTGTTTAAGGAATACTAACTAAAGCCTCTTTACCCCTTTCTCTTTGGAAGTGAAATGGAGACATTTCCATTGACTTAAAGAAAAATAAGTGGCATGGAGCTGATTTATCTTATTCACAATGAAATTTGCTGGACATCATCTTCTCTTGCCTGCTTTTGTTTTTAAGGCTGTATGACAATAATCATAATTTAAGAAATATTTTTCTCTATATATTTATATTCTCCTGATTAATCCAATACATAAAAATTGTGAAGTATTATTATGGTTTATTATTGTATACCTTCTTTTTGAACTCTTGGGCCTTTGCAATGATTTATAAAATTGTTTTATGCTTCTTTCTCTTCCTTTTCTTTCTATGGGATACAATATTACATGGAAATTATAGTAAGAATTGTTGTAAAATGGGAACAGGAGTTTGTTCATGAGTAACATTACAATTCTGCTGGTCTCAGGAGATGAACTGTCCTTAAAAATTTGTAGTAACTTAGAACACTAAGAGCAGGAAGATCCAATATGAACTAATTATTTTCCAGTTGTATTGAAAATGAAAGCATATCTGATACCCATTTCTGTAGAGAAACTGCAGACCTGGCATTCAGTATCCTCCTAGACTAGACACTTACAAGCTGCATTTGTGTAAACTCTGTTGAATTCATCGGCTAATACTTATTTGAGTAAGGACTGCTTACCCAAGAAAGGATTTTAAGGCTCAAGCTCTGCTTCAATATTCTCCACTTTCACCAGGCAATTATCTGACCCTCCTGAACAGATTACGAATTATGCAAAACTGTAAATGAGGTTGAAAGAGCAAGAGGAAAATAGAGGTAATGTATGAAGTATGCATCATACTATTAGACTTCTTAAAAGCAGCACGACTTACAATTTGGATGCAGCATAAGCATTAACATAAAGATGAATACAAGATCCTTTGCTAGTTTGAATATTGCATGTGAGAGTTTAAAAATGGAAATAGAAAATGAACAGGGAAGAACCAGAGGCACTCTGTGCTACACGCTAAGTTGAACAGCAGTTTTTGTAACTTAAAAAAGATTGAAAATACAATATATGAATACAAAAAATTATTGATAAGGGAAAAATATTTTCTATTTAAATTTCCACATATTCACAATCTTTTCTTTCTGCTGTGTTTTAAAGGGCTGTGATTCATTCAGGGTTATGTACAAATCATGAGAAAACAGGGATACTAACAAATAGAAATTGGAAACTTTAGGATGTGGCATTACAGAAGCATTTTTAAATTTTTTTCATATCTCCTGATGAATAAAAATATTAATATATTTCTTGGAAATACTGCTGAAGTAAAGTGGGGTCTTTTACTAATGAATGAACTTCTTAAACTGGATGCAAACACATTAAAAAAAATTCAGAAGAATTAAAATGAACATAGTACTGGCAGCTGACCAGAGAGAGAAAAATCAGTTTGTGAAAAGCTGGTGATGAGGAATTTGCCAAGAAATATGCTCAGGCAGTACTCAGGTCTCATCCACCAGGCAGATATAAGTAGTTTTGGTTTTTTTCCCTTTCTTGCTTTCGAAATAAAATTATTATGTTGAGCAACTGAAACTGCAGCTGAACTTGACTAAAGGTGGATTTGAGGAGAGAGAATGGCCCTTTTTTTTTTCAATTTGCTAATCCATTATGTTTAACAGGAAGAGTTTTTGACAACTCATCTTGCAATAGCAGAAATTTGCAAACAATTGACCTTGTGGTGTTGGTCTCATATGTTCTGAGTTAAAGGTGCTGTTTGTAAACAGAACAAAATATTTTTATTTTCTCCTGGACATTTTCTGGAATACCATTGCACACAAAGGATTGCATAAGTAAAATTACCTGCATAAGATCTTCTGGAACAAATCTACATCTTGGCACTTACATGTTTTTTAAACTAGGGTTTTTGAAATAAAGTCTGGCTTCTTAATGCTGTTTTTCAGGTGTAGGGAAGTCAGTTCAAAGACAATACCTTGCTAATTAATACAGTGTGGGGCAATTTATCTTTTCAGTTCTAGCAATTTTTTTGGTTATCTTTTTCAGTTTCTGGGTGAAGTAGTCTCCAATGCAGGAAAAATACAAATAGTTTAATCATAGTTTGGTGAAAGACTATTTTATTTGTACACATTTAATTGTATTGTTTATGTAAAAATTGATTATTAGTTAAGTAATTTGATGCATAGAATTAAGTTAATCACTCTATATGGTTAACCACTCTAGATGGCCTGATCCTCAGTTGAAGTTCCTCGTTTTTACAAAAAACAGCCCAAAAGACTATTGAACAGGTTTCTTCCTGTCGCCTGAAATTATTTAAACAGAATTTTCATTGAGATGTGTGCTGATGGAGAAGCAAAAACTAAAACAAAATTAGAGTGACTACTTTGAAAACATATTCTGTAAGAGATTTTTTGTGTTCATCATCCACCTCTAAGATTTTTAAGTACTGTGTTTTGAAAATGTTTCCTGATTTCCCCCTCAGCCCTCCTTTCTGAAACAAAATATTGAAATGGAGAAGTTATTCAGACTTACTGTTTCTGGAAGACTTTGTAAGCAATAACATTACTATAGTGCTGCTGCCTACAGAAGAAGGATGTGGGTAACAGTGTCTCTGTTCTGCAGATGTGTTTCATTTGGACTTCTCTACCATTGGCTGCAAGAGTTTTTGAGAGACATGGAATATTAGAACAATTAGATCATTAGCTACAACAAGGAGCTTGCTTGCTTCCCCCATCTCCCCAGTTTGATATTATCTCATTATTTACTATATCTTTTACAGATTGCATTACTGAAAAGTAGAGACACTTTTTGTTGGGGTTTTTTTTAAGGGGTTTTTAAGGTTTTTTTAAAGTAAGAATGCCTGATTTATTCATAGCTCTCCAGTAACAGATCTTTACTCCATGTGGGATCACTATACAGTGCCACAAAACAACTCTCAACTCTGGCTGTCCAAACTAAACAACATATGAAGCTCTCAGAAAGACAATCCCCAATGACATACCACCAGTGACTACACTTGCAGTCTCTGGCAAAAAAAAAAAAAATCTGATTTTCGTTTAGCTATCATATTAAATTTTATAAAAATTTGTTACAAAACATGATAATGAGATTTTTTTCAGATCTAGAGTGAACGTGATATAATATGAATTAGCATTTACAGTTCGAAACTGTGTCTTTTTCTGGTTAAATGATGGAAGGTACTGCATTTCATAAACGGGTTGAGAAGAAGGGAGTCCAAATGCTATGCTGGCAAGTTGCCTTTTTGTGATATGTCTGTAGGGTCATTACATATGGCTTTAAAGCTTATTTTTAGAGGGTCATTATGATTTACTTTAAAAAGCAGAGAAAAATTAAAAGCAGTTCTCTTAACAGACCCTGGTAATATCTTTTTTTAGACAGTATTTTAAAAAGTGTTCATGCACAATTGTTTTGAGCTTTAATATTACATATTATCTACTTTCATTCAAATTATATTTTGATGGTTTTCTTTTCTTATCCTGTTTTAAAATATATATTGTGTTGGACTGGATTTTAAAATACTCGATTTCTGGATTTTTACATTGCTGTATTTAATGCACAGTTTGTTCTTCTTCTGTGCATATCAGACATTTAGTTGTAAGTATTATATCTTAGACAATGAAGATAGGAAGAACTGGATGAAGAGAGACCAATGAGTTGGGTTTTTTCCTTCAAATTCATACTGGATTTTGAAGTGTGATTATGTTTGAGGACTTTGAATTTTCTCTGAAAGGGTATTTTGTGCATAAGTTTCTCATTCAAAACTATCAGTTTGTAGTGTGAGATTTCTTCCATGACTATCAAATTATTTCTGTATCCCAAATTGTTGTATCCCGCGGCACCAAACATTGACTGTCAACATATCTAGATCTTTTGCTTTCACAGATTTTTTGTGAAAATTCTGCAGAAGAATGGTTTATATACCACTGCTCATCATTCACAGTAGAAAAAGCTAACTAACCATGGATATTACTGGGATGTGTCGATCTGACATTCTGACACTACAGTTGGAGAACAGGCTTATACTTTTTTTCTGTTTGCAGATGTACATTTATAGTCCCATAACCAACATCACTCTTAAAAAAGACAAATCAATATCATACCAAAATTCCTTTTCTTGAAAGAGGAAAACCATTGTCCATCCTCCCCAGCTAATCTCCAAAAACTCTAAAATTCTGTTCAATGCTAATGATGTCCTGTAAATTTTGAACTTGAGTACTTAGATTTGTATTCATCCATGCTGACTTTGTGTAAAAGGAGAGTGGGTGACACCTCAGTTCAGTCATACTGTATAGGAACTTTTTAATGTTGATTATGTTTCAAGGCTTAATGTTGATTACATTTCAAGGTTTATGAAAGGAAAGGGATTCTAACCTGATGAACTTCAATATCAAACAATTTTTAAAAGTAACTATAAATGATGAGCAATTTTCCTATTTAATGAAGCATTAAACATTGTAAAACATATCTTGTCTTTCTGTTAATGATACTGCCCTGATCTTCTTGACTTACACAATAAAGAGGAGTAGCATGTTGCATACAATAATCTCTGGTTTTAATTATGTTATGAATTTAAATAAACTTGTTGAAATAATTTCAAATAAACCCAATTCCTATCATTATTTCTGCTATTTCTACTGTTTCTAAATTTTCTTGAATTTTTACATTTACATTTCTCAGCTTTATTTTATTTCAGAGTACAAAACAGCCATATGTGAATAAATTGGCTCCTAAAAAGTGAAATGCTAGATTGATCCAAAAAACCTTTCAAATACAATGTGAATCTGGAATTTAATTTTAACTGAATGACTACATAGTAGTCATTCATGAAAGGTCCAGACATCTGCCACCTGAGAGACTGTCAGAGTTACAAATTCAGCTTTACTAAGCCATTACCTCTAACAAATCCTCCTTTCTAATTTTTTATACCTGAGGCCATGGTTTGTAACTAGTTATGTGGGAGGTTTTAAAAAATTAAAAAATTCATATAATGCATTGTTATGCAAAGGATTGGAAGAAATGTTCTTAGAGGAATACTGAGGTAGAAAAAACAAATCTCTCAGTGGAGTTAACTGGTTGGTCTGTAGTTTCATCTCAGAAATAGCCTATGTGTAAAATTTCTCAGTAAGATAAACTGAATGTCTTCAGAAGTTATGGACAGATCAGGGTTTGCAAAGAAGTGCCAGAAAGAGGATGGCTAGAAAGAACAAAGATGCTCTGGGAGTATGACCTTGAGAAAATCTGAGATGTAACTTTTGGGTCAAGCATTGCCTGAAAAAGCAGCTTGTATCTGTGGGCAAATCAACTGCTGCCTATCTGAATTCTTTTGGGACTTCAGATAGGCTCTATAAGTAAACAGGATTTGATCTAAGAACACCTCGATGGAATCAGAGTCTCCTCCAATCACAGCAAGATGCAAAGCTGTTAAATTTGGCTATTTGTTCACATCAAAGGAAGACTATAGTATGGCTTAAAGTGGAAGAGCATCTTAATTTAGATTTTTTTAAAATCTGTACATCAGGTTAGAGTATGCAGACTGAAATGCTTGGTTCAAATTTCCTTTACTGTTAAACTTTTTAATTACTGGAACAAGGCATTTTCTGCTGTATTCAAAGAACTCATTTCGCTCCACGTAATTTTTATCAATGAGGAATATTATTTGTGAATGTTCAGGAAATTAGTCAGTGTCCCATATTGTCCTTAGCTTTTATTGTTTCACAAAAAGATAAGTAAAATGCACCATTTAGTGATCATTGAGCATTTAAACATTCCTGTAATACCTCTGGCTGCTTCAGCAAACTGTCCAGACAGTTTCATGGCCTGATCTTACTCTTAATGTGATTCAACAGAAAAATAGCAGTGAACTAACAGTCTTGGAAAAAAGTACATGTTCATCAAAGTCATTCTGGTAAACAAATTGTGGCAGCTCTATTAATCATGTCAGTTTTATACTTCCTTCTTGCTACCTTCCCCCCACTCAGTTCAGTTGTCACATGCTGTGTTTGCCTTATGTCAGCACAAGGATATTGGAATGAAGACAAGACAAACCAATACAGAAGTAATATATTATTTAAGTAGTTCACCTGAACCCCACACCCTGTATGGCTCATCATCAGTAAGCAAGTCAGTGAATGAGGACTGAGCCATTTTTTCTACTAACTTGATTCAAAAAGAAATTTAAAAATTACAATTATTTTTATTTTTGAGCTGGTTTAGAAGCTCTGTGCCAGGCTGTAGCTTTAGTATACATGTGACTGCTGTCTGTGTGAAGTAGTACTATTTTATTTTACACCTGCAAATTTGCATCACTAGGTAACCACATAATTTCCCACGTGTAAATAGAGTTCCCATAAAATCTTACCATTTGTGCACACGGAAACATTTGTGGGAAACTGCACACTGATTTTACAGTCTACACTCCTTTTTTGAAATTAGCTATATGACAGTAAGATTGTTTCCAGATCTGTAAGGTTTTCATTTTTATAAGAATACTGTGACCAAAATCAGAAAATAAATCTGTGGCTTTTTCTGTATGCATTCACATTTTTCCATTTTGCTACGAAAACAAAACAAATAAGGCTTAAGTAGAAATTCTGGGAGAAACCTCACAGGTATAACCATCTGGGTTTTTGCTAGTTTTTTTTTCCTAGCAGTTAGGGTGGCTTCTTTAGCTTTTACCAGTTGTCAGGCTCAGGTCTTCTGCCCTGTGGAATTGCACACCTTGCAGACAGATGTGGGTATGTAAGAATAAGAATGACCCTCCCTCCCTTCCCTACACATACTCATCTCCCCACACGAGTGTTTATATAAGGGGAAGCCTTGTATGGCTTTTTAACGTTGCCCCATTAGGACCAGTGAGTGAGCTATTGGTGTAGCGCACCAAAGAACAGTTTCACCAAACAGAGACCTGGTGACCTGAGGAAAAATCTCTCTAGCAAAGTTCAGCTGGAACTGTAACTGGACTAATGCGTTGTGCTAATTATTCTTGCAGTGTGCATATAAACATTTTGGTATGGGAAAAATCCTCACAGTCCAAAACAACTACTTGGACTTGTATTTCACCTTATTTTAAGGAAACAATAGCTGTAAGAGATTAAACATAGAAAAAGTTAAGGACCCAACTCTCATTCCTGCTTAAAAATTTTTATTCTATCATTTGCCCAGAGAAGTTGGGGCTGCCCCATCCCTGGAAGTGTTCAGTGCCAGGTTGGGTGGGGCTCTGAGCAACCTGGTGTAGTGAAAGGTGTCCTTGCCCTTTGCAGGCAGGCTGTAATGAGATGATCTTTACAGTCCCTTCCAACCCAAACCATTCTATGATCAATAAGTGAGAATTAGCATGATGTGCCTCAAGCTCTGAAGAAACAAAATTGTCAGCTGTTTAGATTAAAAGTTATGTAAATTATTCTAAGGCAGGCTCTTTTTAAGTATTTTATCTTTTAGTATTCATATCCAAACTTCTTTGGCATTCTGCAGTTGGGAGTTGTCTCTATCAGCTGTGATATGGGTGAGTAGAAGTTAATGGATAAATAAGAGTTTGAAAGTTAATGCAGCTGACTTGAATTAGTGTATTGATTCAAAGCTATAAAAAAGTAACCAATTAATATTACAAAAGAGCCAGCTGGAATAACAACTGGTGTATGTTGCTGCCATTTGCAATAGTGCAAATCTAGCCTGCAAAATTAGTTACATATTTTTATACTTCATCAATTGATTACAGAGAATTTACCATATTACTTTATTTACACCTTCTTGTTCCAAAAGCAACAGATTAGTTTGCTGTTTGCTGAGATCAGTTTTACAATGTTTCATCCAGCATTCTTAAGAAAGGAAATACGATGCATACACAATATATAAATCCTCTAGAGATTAAAATCACTACTTATCCTGTGTCTTCAATAAAGTAAGAAAAATAAAGGGACTTGGTTTATGAACTGCTAGGGTAGTAGACTAAACTAAAGGTTAGGGAAATTTCTGCTAAATCCCAAACACAATGGAAGTACCAGGAAAATTTCATTCAAAACTTGAAAAGGTTGTTTAAAATAATAGTTTAAATAAAGTAGTAAGTATTTAAGATTAGTTATGTAATCTTTCAGTAACAGCACAAACCAGCAATGCAAAACATAACAGGAGAGAAAATTTCAAGTCAGGAAATTCAGATCAAAGTATTTTTTTTTTCTAAAAATACCCCTTTACCTCTCTGAAGATACTATATCTGGCAAAATAAGCATGGCAATTATTGATGAGACAGCACTACATCTGATGAGCAGAACCATTGTTCCTAGCTAACAGAACATTATTCCAGCCAAATACAATGTTGTAACTTTTGGGTCAAGAAGTTTGACTTCATGGTGTATGCTTGTAGAGCCTGCAAATTTCTTGCTCAATTTCTAAGGATTTTTAAGTAGTATGAGGAAATATTTAGTGCTCAGAATTAGAACTGAATCCAGAGAGTTACTGGTTTTTTATGTCATTGTTCAGAAACTTGTTTTAAGGCCCCATTCCTTCTTGCAAATTCCTCTCATTATTGGTCACTTCCATTGAAGTCAGGAGTAGACATAACTCACAACCACCATCAAGAGGACTCTCACATGTCCTTTTATCTTTTAATTGTGTCAGAGGGCAAAGAACATCAGAGGATTCTTTTTGTAATAATAAAAGAAAGGTAGAGACGTTTTCATAGGCTGAAACATAAATAAGGTACTAAACTGTTTGGATGCTTCATGGAGGAGCAACTACCAGAATCACATTATACTACCCAAATGACTTTAAAAAATACTACAAGAGGATGTAAGTTTTAGGTGCTTACTTATAACTGTGTAAAGCTCCAGAGGCCCTATTCAGCCACTGCCTAATGTGGAAGGCAGCATAAAGACGAGAAGAGACTGCAGTTTCTGGGTTTTATAGACCCTCATATTTTGTTTCTCTGTGGACCTGGGAGCATCTTAGTCTCATAGCACTGAGCAACCTGGAGCTTAATTCCTAGCCAAACTCCTCTGAGATTCACAAGATTCATTCCTGAAGGGCTTCGTCAGCTGTGCCCATAAGATTAATATATTGTGTACACTCCCCCTCAACACTCAAAATATTGCAATGGTGATGTCTCTTGCTCTTTCCTTCTGGATGACATTGATTCTACATTGCCTTATTAATGAGCCCCACACAGTTCCCTCAGGAGTGGGTTCCCTGGGTTTCTATTGTGGCCCTGACCCATGTGTACTCTGAGTGGGGTGCTGGGAACCTTGCAGAGGTGGGAACCTCAGATCTGGCCTTGCAGCAGCCTCCTATACACAGTTTCATGCTTCCTCAAAAAATCCTCCTCCCCCTTAGATTTCCTGCTTGGGAATGAGAAGTCTGGGCTCACCACTGAGTACACACAAGAACCCATGCATTGTCAGCTCTTCTGTAAATCTCTGCTGTTCAGGTCCTGCCCCCACCTGAAGAGTTGATCTGTACAGTTTATACCCTTCAACTCTTCCTACTACCTCATGTATGTGGACGACATGAGCTAATCACAATTTAATGACAATTATATGCATTGACCACTTACTGTATAGAGTCCTGGTCACTGTTTGATTGCCCCCTGCACACTCCCTATATCCAGAAGAGCTGTTTTCAGCAGGTCCCAGCATCTCCTATCTCCAGAGTGTGCAGTCAGGTTGGAAGACACATAAGCTTTGTTTGCTTCAAGAGTCGTTTTCTGTTTCAGCTTTCCCATTTTCCCAGCCTATGATCTGCAGTCGGAATGCAGGCACGTGGCAGAGGGGAAAACTACCTTGATATCACACATGTCCAGGACTCTTGTAGTTTAGTTTGGAAATGCATATGTTGAACCAATTCAGGGCAGTGAGCATTGTAGCAAGTCATTGATGTTTCTTGGGGATAGAAACCCATCAAGAAGCTCATCATTCTGTCTTTCCCCAGTGATTTACTCATTTTGGTGGCCCCTACCATGCTGAAGTACTTGTTGCTTTTGTATCTATCTCCTCTCCCACTTGTGGATTTGCACATAGCAGAGCTCACTGGGGTTCAGACTAAAGAAGGATAAGGCTGTTGGGGTAGCACTAGGAAAAGTGCTTCTTAGTGAACCTGGAAAGGTGCAAATTCCACCCTCCTGGGAACATTGTACATTGCATTGTTATATCCAGGACAAAACTAAGGTACTATGCATGTAACAGGTGTAATAATTTGGACCAAAAACATTACACAATGTGTAATCTCTTTCTGAAATTGACTGCTACAAAATACTGTTACTTGCAAAACACCCATATAATATTAAATGTTTTATTTATTTGGACAATAATAAAAAGAATTAAATGAAAGAAACTAAAATCATATCCGAAGATCCTGTATCAGACTGAAAGATTGCTCCCTCAGGAGCTATGAGGTATTTTCTCCCATTAACCCCTTTTTGCACACTTCTAGGGATCTTCTGCACTTTTGTGGAATATCTGGCACTGGCCACAGCTGGATCAGGATGCAGGACCTCCCACTCAACTCAGTCAAAATGTCTATATTTCTAAATGAAGATTATACTCCTCGTGGTTATTGTCAAACATTTGATACATTTTGAGGAGTCACCATGTATGCCTGATTAGTGGCTAACTTCTTATGGGGAATTGACACTGCCCTGGAAGGGGTCAGCCTGGCTGGGCGGCAATCCCAGGCGAGGCAGCAGTGTCCTTCCCGCAGACACGCAGTGTACGTGCTGTGTCTCAGCGGCCGCGTGTTCAGGCTGCACCGGCTCAGCAGAGGCGGGGCGCGCCCTTAGCGAGGTGACCCTGTTGTTCAGGTCTCCCAGGATCCCCGGAGGCGAAAGAGAAGAGGGAGAGAGCCACTTCCAAGACTTCCCGAGTGTATTGCTCAGAAAGGTTGGGTGAGGAAATGGCCGGAGGGTCTGGCGTTACACGGTCTTTTAAAGGGAGGCGGAACCAAGCAATTGTCCAATAGGCAAACAGACAAGGGGAGGATCTGAAACACACACAACCAATGGGAGACCAACGGAGGGGGGACTAACACAGAACATCCAATGAGATATAGAACCTAACAGAACATTCTAGAGGAAAAGGCGTGGCCTCAGACCTGGGTCTCACCCTCCGATGATCCTTCACTCTCCGATTCGTCCTCCCATTTGATGAGCAGGACATTAGGAGCTGAGGGCAAGCCCCTGGTGGTCCAATGCACCCCAACAGGGAATAACAAACACGCAGCACAGAAAAAATATTTGGGAGCATAAATGGCCCAGACAGCAGTGGCTGCTCTCTCTCCCACTAATGAGGAACCAAGATCAAAAGCAGAAAAAGGACTTGCTTTATTTGAGAACCCTGTGACTGAGCAGAGATCTGCATTCTCTGCTGCCCAGTACTGAGTAGGTTTAGCCTGCTCTGCAGGTAGCTCTGTCTTGACATTTTAATGTAATTGATTGGTAACCAATCTGGATTATTTCAGCCATTTTTTTCCTTATTCCTAATGATTTTTAATTTCCCCCCCCCGCCCCCAATAGCTCTGGGTAAGCCAGATAAGAAGTTTTTCTAATCCTCTCTGACTGATCATACTTTCCCTCTGGCATTAACTAATTTTTTTGACAGGACATTCTTTTTGTTCCATATCTAAATTAACTTTTTAGGCATTTCTTTGGTAATACAGGCAGAAAATCAACCAGTGCAAAATGTCCTCTTTTATAACCAAAGTTTCCATAAGAAGTGCTTTCTCATTGTAGAGAACATAATCTCAGTAAGAAAGGAAAATCAAACAATCCTCACTTTTTAAATGAATATTGCAGTGAAATTCCTGAAAATAGATTTACACAGTAGCTCACAAGTTGAATGCAATTTATGAGTTTGTTTTGGCTTATATTATAATGTAGATGCTGAAATTTTGGGAACTGGAAACTGACAGAAGAAAATAAACTTTTTTTGTGTGTGAAACAAAAAGAAGGCATGTGAAAAAGATGTTTTTTCATTGTTACACATTTATGCTGACTTGTTGGCAGGCACGATGTTGTGTTATGTTGAATCACATGACAATTTTAAAAATAAGAATTTTCCTTAGCAGAAAAAAAAAGCTAAAAAAAATTGGTAAAAAATATTGGCATTTAAAGTTTTTAGAGTATGTTCTGTAAGTTCCTTTGTTTTCCATCATATCTGTAATTTGGATCAGCCACCAGGACAGTGTGTACTTGAATAGCAGAAAAGTGCCAGCAAGACTCAGGGACAAAGCTCTGCAAATTGCTGGCTCACCTCTGAGCTCTGGTGTGGATTATAGGATCAAAAGCCATTACAGTACAGGCTTTGTTTGCTTTTGTATGAGTGAAAACTAAGTTTATTGTGCACAATGTTTGGTGGCAGGGTTTTCACACACAGAATTGAACAGGCTTGTTCATACTTCTGAGTGGCATTTCCAGGGAGGCAGAATTTGTTTGGAAATATCCCCATAGTTGTGGGTTTGTAAACTTAGCTCTTCACCAATACACTAATGAATACAGGTAATTTAATCATAACTGTCTTTTCCTGAGCAAAAACCAGGCAAAAAATGCAAACATTTCCATTTCCAGTGACTGTGCAAGATTTTAGAGTCCAATGTATTTTACCAGAAAAATTTCTGATATTCTCAAAATCACTCAGTACTGTGCTGGCTGTGCTCATCCTTGAAATAAGGATAGAAAAAAATCAGACCAATATGTAATACTTCAAAATTTTATCCTTAGAGTTCACTAGGTATTAAATACGGGTGAGTGGTCTGGTCTTCACTAAGAATTATCTCCGTCATTCCAAATTATGCTACAGGCATGACTTAATGGCACCTTCAGACCAGTAGTTAAGGATGAGGGGAGTGAAGATGTTTATAGCTATTTAAATAATGAATGCACATGAAATAATGGAAGTAAGTCCTGGGGCAAAAAAAGAGTCAGCTTTAGGAAAAGAATGTAAAATAAATTACTCAGAAGTGCCACAAAGCAGTTTTGGGTCAGCTGGGAGTTTTTCTAATCCTTACAGCAATAGTGAAACCTTCCTGACTTTGACTGTGGATGAGACATCAACCTATAGAATCTCTGTAGACTGATCAGAAAAAAGAGAAATCAAATACAATCAATCTAATTATTTTAGTCCTATAAAAATCCATGGGTATTTCAGCATGACAGATTTTCATGCAAGGAGCAAAGCTTTTATCACGATGATATTTGTAAAAAGAAACCCTGAACACATCTTTTTGCAAGATATCATGTTCAAACACATTACCCCTCTAATCAAAATAGTTTTATTAATGCTTTTTAATCCCCCAAAATATCGTGTTGTCATAACATTCACAACCAGGCCACAGATGAACATTTGTTCACAGGATGACTTGGAGCAAAGCTCTGTAACTTTTCTAGTCATTCTAGAATGAGATCTATAAGCAACCAGCTCTACTGTCACAGCCCAGTGCCACAGGGTGAGTTGTGTGCATCTCATAGGGTAAACAGTGACTATTAGAAACAGGTAACTACAAGACAGCCTTGTATTTTCTGCTATGAAGTATATTTCTGGTGAAGACAGAAATTTAGCTGATAGGATCAAATTTTGAAGGAGATAAAAAAGTGCTTTTTTTCCATTCACATTAAGTTTTTCACCCTGTTATTTACATAATTTTGATGTTTACCAATCCCTCTACACTTGAGGTACCTAAGAAGTGGAAAACCCAGTGTTACCTGACCAGAGGGATTTAGAGCACAAAGACCACAAACTTCTAAAGCAGATGCATAATTAATAAAGATTAATACCTCTGGGATATGATTCACATCTTAGAGACTTTGAATAACTTTTTGCTCTTTCTTAATTGACTCCAGAAGAAAGTTTAGAGTGCACATGCCTATTCTGAACATATCAATTCAAATGAATTAAAGCTGAGCAGGATGAACATAGGTTCATATACACAGACTGTGAAGCCTTTGAAATCAGTGTTCTCTGTGACTGCAGGTGCTTCTTAGCTGAGCCATGTAACAATTTTTCTCTGTTTGCTGCACTCTGCATGCCGCGTGTGAGGTTTGATATTGTTCCCTGGGCGCTGGCTACTGCTACAAGGTAACATAGCCTAAAAATTAAAATTAATTGAACAGCATCCCTTTGGATATCTGAAGGTTAAAACTCTTCAGGATTGATCAGAAACAGCTTACTATGTCCCTGTTTGGGAGCATCTCTGAGTAAATTGTTTTAGTTTTGAACTACTACTGCAGACTCTATTATTTGCACATAAAACAGCTCTGGGCCTCTTCCTTTAGTTCCACGCCACAACTGGTTTAAATCAGTGGAGTTACTTGAACAAGGACTTACTGCTGAGCCCAGAGATATAATTAGTAGAACTTGAATTCCTAGGCCACCTAGACCCTTTTAGAAAAGACCTCCCTTTGTCTTCAGTTATGAGAGAGAGGTAACCATCTTCTACCCATATGATTTTTTTCTAAAGAGGCATGCCCATATAGTGTACACATCAACCTTGACCTAAGACTGAAAAGAAAGAAGTTTGTCTTCATTTTGCTAGAGGAAAGAGTTACTGAAGAGCTGGTATGACTAGAGTCCCAGAGGAATAAGGGAAAAATAATCAAACATGTTGCATGTACACACATTGAATATGTTACCTGTTACATAAAAGCTGACATAATTGTTAAATCAGCCAAGTATTTCCTCACATCAGAGTCCTCTGACACAGAAGGAAAGGATTCCCTGGTTTTGTGTTGCTTCATGAAGATGGATCTCCACCTGGCTGGTAATTCTGCAGTAAAGTTCCTAGGAACTAGAAGGGATCCCAAACTGAGCATGTATTCTCAATGTTGAACTTCTGTCAAAAAATATTTTTAAAAAAGCAAACACTGTATCAGGTTGTATAAACATGAGTATTATATGTAAAACAGCTGCTCTGCTGAATACTGGCTTCAGATGGAGCATTACTGCATCCAATTAGAGGCACCATATTTCCAGAAGTTTGTGGACCAAAAGAAGGGGAGAGCAAAGCAGAGCAAAAGGATTGATCAGAAATGTAGAATATGTAGCTGTGAAGAAAGGGTTGAGGTGGTGGGGTACAAGGAAGAGAAAACTGAGGGGTCAGTGTAAGTCTTCAAATACCTAAACAGCTGCTGCTAACTTGAGATTCACAAGATGTTCTCCAGGCATTATTTAGGATTTTGATCCATTGAACCTTTGGGGGAGAAATAGCATGTTAAAATGCAGCTGGGAAGACTTAGGTTAGACGAGAGAAAAGATTTTCTATCAGTAAGGATAATTACACAGTGGAAGAGATTTCTGAGGGTAACTATGGAGTCTCAATTGCTGGAAGTTTTAGGAAAACATTAGACAAACATCTGCCAGGAATGGTTTGGGTGTAGTTGATTCCACCTTTAGCTAACCCTGTGATCATGGCTTTTTATCCTGAGTGATTTGTAAGATACTGCTTTAAAGGTGATAAGGTCAAATGTTGTGGATATATTGATTTCCCACTGTCACTGGTGAAGCTGGGTGCTGGTTGGGGAAATGATGAGCTAAATTTACCAGCAGTCAGAGGAGACAGTAAAAGAGGGCAGAGTCTGTGATGAGTACTAGGGGTAATTTCCTTTTCCTCTCTTGACCTCCGGTTTGAACTTAGCTGATGGACTTGCCATCTGTACCTGCTTCTTAAAGGAGCATACTTTCACCCATGTGCTGTAGGAAATAGCATTTCCAAGTTCAGAACTGATCACTTCAAGTGGGAAAACAAGTAGGGTAAGAGAGCATTGTTAAGTAAGGATGTAGCAGGGAAATAGCTGTTATATCCAAATTTCAGTAAGACAGTGGTAGTTCACTATCAAGCAATTTAAGTGATAGCTCACTATCAAGCAATTTAAGTTAGAACAAAAGGTCTTTTGAACTTTAGTGAAAAGGGGAACACACTGAATTTGGGATCTGCAGTCAAAGAGAAGAAGCTGGCATCTCACCCTCCAAATCATGAGAGATTGTACCATATGGTCAAACTGTATTTTTAAACTGCCCTCATTGCCCAAATATAAGAATCCTCCAGTAATGCATTAAGTGGCGTGATTTATATCTGCCAGAGGGGTTTGTTCTTTTGATCATTCCTTTTCCTGAGGGGCATTGTATTGTTCTGGCTTAGGAGTTTTTTAAATGGTATGACTGATTAAAAAAATGTTCCCCAACACATGACTTTGATATTCATGTTTCATTCCCAGGAAATCTTTAGGATTTATCAGTCCAGCCATGTGAAGCTAGTGAATTTTCACTTGGCTAGGTTTGTTATTTTGTTTTGAATGGTTCTGTGACTACACAGAGTCTACCATAACTCCTAAAATCACAATTTGGGGGTGATAAATGTGGAAATTCCTATTTTAAATACTTCAAAAGCACCAGTATGTACTATCTAATGTATCTAAATTTGGGAAAAATCTAAGACAAGTAGGAAAATAGTTTTCAGTTTCTTAGGAACATTTAAAAAAAATATATAAGCTAGTGCATCTTTCCCCCCTCTAATATTAAACAATGCAGATGTTCTGTAGGTCATGGATGGTCTCTTTACATGGCAGATGAACAGTTTCTGTGGAACTATGCAAGCTGGCATCAAATGAAATATTTAAATATGTGATCAAAGAAGTTCAGACACTTGTGGGTTTCATGTCTTTTCTAGAGGAAGGACTACAAAATTTGGTCCAAACATGGACTTTCAAAACCATGGCTTTTTACTGACCACATGGCATTAATCTCTTTCCTAATAAAAGCAAAAGACTTGGTTCTTTTAATTACTTTTTATGGTACCAGTTGCAGGATGTCTTTCGTATCAGGTCTAAATAATAAGTACTAGGCATTGGAGAAAGTAAAATTTTGGCACATTTCTATCAATGACCACTCAATTAATAATTTCTGACATATTTTAAGTCCATCTCAAAATATTTACAAATACTGCTTTTCACCCATCATTCAAACTTTGCATTTGCCAAAAGCAAATTGACTGAATTAGCTACCTTTACCTTGTTTCCCTTTACTTCATACACACACACACACACACACACACAGAGTACATTGTCAAAAGACCTTTTGTTCTTCTGCAGTTTTTTCAGAATTCATATGCTCGGATTCTGATGCTCCTGCTGGTTTAAAGAAGAAATGCAACACTAATAAATTATAATAAATTGTCAGTCTCAACGGGTCTGTGACCTACAGTCAGTAGGGGGTTATGTGCAACACTTCATTTCCCCTTCTTTTAGCTCTGACTGCTTCCCTTGCTGTTAGGCAGTGTCCTTGATTTATGGGTGGGCCACCAGCAGGACATCTCACCTGCAAAAATAGTTCACGCTGTGTTGTTTATTGTAATAAGTAGGCTTCATGCTGGCTGAGGGTTTTTACAAGGGAAAGGAGCTGCTGTCAGTCTTTCTATCATTTGAGCAAAGCTGACTCCAAAGTTCTCTCAAATTTCTACATGAAGTCTAGGGACAAGAAACCAGAGTGAGCTATTGCCCCTTCTTCAGTGCATCAGTCTCTTTTGGCTTTTTTGGCTGGAAGTTCAACAGGAGATGAGAACAAAAGTAATGAAAAACAGGGATAAAATGTAAAAAAATTTTAAAAAATCCAGTCTTAATTTGGAGCAAATATTTAATGCTGCCCACATAATTGTATATATCTGATTTCCCCTCATGTTAAATTGTTACCTGCTGTGTGACACTGCCATTTTTTGTGATTAAAACAAAAGTTTTTTATTTGCTGAAGGAAAAAAGCTCTGACTATAATTGTCCTGGTGAAAATACAGGACAGAAACATTAGTTACATAAACACAAACTAGGTGTCAAGAAAAGCAACAAGTAAGTCTGTAGGGTTATTTGTGTGTTTTCTTTTTTTCTGTGTTCATATTTATGAGATCTTCCAAGAAAATATTCCATGTTTCACCAAGGCAACATAAAAGCAAAGAAAGGAAGTAGAAACACTGGAAACATCTATTAATTTTGCATATATTTACATTGTCACGCTCTGTAATAGGACTTTGTATAAAGACTGTCTACTGTGTCACTTCAAAATTAGTAAAGTTCCAGAGATTGCCCACATTTTTGGAAGAATGCTAGCTATTAATGGCAAATAGATTATAGAATCATAGAATTATTTTTGTTGAAAAAGGCCCCTGAGATCCTCAAGTCCAGCAACCATGATCATTATATATAGTCCAGAAATACCTCTTTTCCACTCCGCTCCTCTGGAGCTGCTTTGTGCTTCTGTGGTGAGATGCCATGGTGTGGCATGGTTGGCTGGCATGGTCAGTTTTGCTGTATCACCAAGGCTGGACTATTACATTTTCCATCATGGAAACCTTTGTCAGCTGCTAACCTGAACAAAACTGAATTCTTGGTTGAATCAGTAGGAAGTACATGGCTGTATGTCCTTTATAAGCATCAAATCAAGTGCAGCTACCACGTGGTGTCATGATTGCTCTTTTTGTTGCTGTGTGCATTTTACTTGCAAATCTCTAGGTGTTTCCAGGATTGTTGATAAATCTTGCTTCATTTCTGGTGTTGTGTTTTGTTCCATGTAATTGAATTAAAAATAAAGGTAGATGCTTTTTTTGTTTTTATTTGTACAGGCATTTTAGGTTTTTAAGAATGCAATGATGGTTCAAATGAACAAGTGGCACCCACAGAGAAAAAAATTTCTTCCCAGCACATCAAAAAAATTTGGTTGGGTTGTGAAGCATCCTAAGACATTGTAGATGAAATCATGCTGCTTATCTCATTAAATGAGACTGAACTGGCATATTAACAAACATGCAATTAGTCAGCATTTCTGAAGGCAAAAGCACAGGTTAGAACCACAAATGCTAAAGATGAACAAGTCATAGGATGACATATGTATTCTGTAGGCACTCTGAAGGAAACAGGTAATGATACCCTGCTTTGCTAGGTCATACTGGTTTTGCATACCTCCTCACTGTCCTTCCTTTGCTAAAATAGATGTCTTTTACCTCAAGAATATTTTTGTGGTTCTTTGGAAAAAGACCTAGTCACCTTGAAGCAGAAAATTATCTATCTATCTATCTATCTATCTATCTATCTATCTATCCATCATCTATAATTTATAAATTTTCTGCCTACCTACCTATCATGCCACTTTGCTGAGAAAAGCTCCTTTAAAACTGTCAGATTCACTACATTATACAAAAATAAGATATTAATGAAAGAATAGGTTTTTTAAAATACCATTTAAAAATCTACTTTTTTTCAGAAAAGAATTAAGAAATAAAGTAAAAAGTACCACCTCCTATTTCTTTGTCCAATTCTTTTTTTCACATGAATACAATTTTGATATACTGAATTATAATGCCATTTTTGTAACTGAAAAAAATAGAGAAGGAAAATTCCATGAAGTGATGAATCCTTGGTGTTAAATGAGTTCCTCCAGGCTAAATGTGTGAGATTTTTATCATTTATTCTGGAAAGAATCCAGACAGAAATATGATTACAGATTAATTCAGAACAGTGATTTCAAACATTTTTTGTCTGGAAACATCTTGATAAAATGATGCCTCTGAATTCAATTTTTTCAGTGTGAATAATGAAGCTGACTTATGTTAGTCAGTCTTCTTTTAAATTTCTTTTCTCTCATCTCTTATAAGTAGTCAATAGATCACAGAGATGATCAGGTCACTTTTTCAGAAATATTTATTATCCCAAGTAGAAATCGTTCACTTGACAAATTACTGAGGTACAGTTTTTTCTGTTCCCAAACAAGCTTAAATAATAGTAAATTATGAATAAAATTCTACTGGTTTAGGTCCCTGCGCTGATACAAATAGCAACTGTTTGTGATACAATTTTTGGAATGTAAATGAAACATAAACTGAAATAAATCTTTAAGACTGCTTTCTGGTTAGCCTGGGTGAATAAACATGTCATGTGTTTCACAGGCTTCAGCTAAAAGAGCTCTAACTCAAAATGAGAGCTCATTGTTTGTCAACAAGCGACGGCACACTGCTGACCTGATCTTGAATACCAAGGGATTTTCCACTTCACAAAATCTCCTGCAGCTTGGCCTGCTCCGCTGAGCTTGGGAGACACTGTGGAGGCACATGGGGAGCTCTCATGTTGCCTGAGTGCATTTTGTCTGGCTCTGCTGTGTCATGGCTACAGCCATGCTACTCTCATTTAAATAAGTTGTTAATTTGCATATACACAGTCCAAATATCCAAAGAATTTGACAGTCCTTAGAAAGAGTGAACTTTGCCTGCCAAGATTATGGTAATGTGTATTAAAACTTTGACTCCTTCAAGACTAGCTGAACTCTTCAGCAGGTCTGTGTGTATTGGACTATGTATGTGGTTTAAACACCAACACAGTTTCAAAGTCTGATGCATCTGCCCATCTCTGCTCATGACTAAAAGGAATAAACAGAAAAGGTCAGTCTGGCTATTCGTGGTGGCAAAGCCACTTTCTCTCAAATGTTATTGGAGGATGGTATGTAATTCCTTGATCACTGCCTTCTTCTGACCTGTCTTGCAGAGATGTCAGTCTTTTCTTCTGTCTCTTCTCCTCTCAGGTCCAAATAATCCATACCAGTCTAAGTAATTGTAGTGATGTAAGTGATTTTTCTTGTCCCTTCCATTGAAGAGACCATGACTGTCTTAGAAACTGTTTGAAGGTTTCCACAGTATGCAGTCCTGCCTTTCGGTGTCCTTCTTCAAAGTCGCTTACCCAGTGTTGGGGTTTAATGCATCTATTTCCAGTCCTCCTAACACTGAAGATCAATGTATCCACTTCTGCAGTTGATCACCTCCTTGGCTGATATCATGGCTAAGGTCACACAGGTTGTTCTCCTTAAATAAAACTGAAAAGTTGCTAACCTGCTTTCATTCAAATCCCTTTCTGATCATATCTGCTGGATGCTACTTGTAATCAGCTAGGGATGACAGACAGGCAGAATTGCAGTTGTGGATTTTTTAGTTTCTTTTGGAAAACAAACACCCTGATAGGTTCTCTTTGTCTCTTTTCTTGAACATGTAGATTTTCCTGGCATCAAGAAAAATGGGCTCACAATGCCTATTTTGAATTTGAATTATATGATATAACAACAACAAAAAATCACCTTAACCAGCTGTATAAGTAATCTTAAAGTTTGTTTTGACTGCTGTCTTCTTAAATTTCAGCTCTTACATTTGGTTTTTGCTGTTGAAATGCAAGCTCTTTTCATCCCAGTGATACCTCTTGATCCTTGTGCAATGCCTATTCACAGGGACGAGGAAAACCATGCATTGGCATAACTAGACTTGCCAGCCAAAGTCCCTGTGCTTGGCTTATTCTGAACCCCAGCGAGAGCAAGTGCCTGCTTGTGTAACTTCAAGAACCATCTACGATATGAAGAGAAGGAACACCAAGCAATCTGCTTAGTAATTAACACTGCACTTTCATCACCTCTGAAACTCAGTGGTTTTAATTTTTTGGAAACATGCCTGAAATTGGCTTCCTTAATGTTTGTGATTTGTGCTGACTCGTCAGTTTTGTAAGAATGCTGAGTAGATTTGTTTTTATTAATTACTAGAGATACTTGGTGCTTCTGAGCTATGTATTCCAAAGTCTTTGAGAAAGGAAGTTAATATCATTACCCCTATTGAAAAGCATTTTCTTTTGGCTGTCTTTCCTCCAGACCCCCTGAAGAATATTTGGCTCATAATGTTTAATATTTTACATAATATTTTACTTATTTTCCTCTTGGCACTGAAACAACAGTCAAGTAGGAAATCTGGAATATGTTCCACATTTTTCCCTCCTGCCTGTGATCAGTAAGCTGCAAAAGATGAAAGGGATTATGATTTGAATGCTTCCTTTCTGTATTTTTTTGAACCCTGAAAATAGTTCTATATTCTTTTTCATTCACTCATTTTTCTGCTATTAGCATAAATAAAACTGATTGAAAAAATATATTTTTCCTCTAAAAAAACTGATTTTAAAAAATTGATATTGATTCACAGGAATAAAGCAAGATACATATTTTTCTAGGGGTGTAATATATATGATATTTTTTGATAGGATATAAATGTGAGTTGCATATCCTATGAGCCATAATATTACATCTTAGGAGAAAAGTGTGCAGAGCCAGACTCCGTTTCTTGTTGAATTTTTCTTGAATTCTTCCCTCTTCTATTCAGATTTTATATATTATTGTGGCCCATTAAGTAAATCAACACAAAGTAGACACACTGACTGTATATATGTGTCTATGTTGAAGTATGATCAACCTGTTCTCTTGTAACTATCAACAAAAAATGGCACAGACTTGAAGAATTATGGTTTAAGTCTCATGTTGCATAGTTGTTGCTATAAGGCAAGTACCAAACTGTGATCAGACAGATGTGGGCATAAATCATATAAATGACCATATTTACAGAGTCATTATTAAATATATATATATATATATATAATTAATTAAATGAAAGTGGTTTCAAAGTCAGATTTTTACTTCAAGCAAAAACATTTTCTTCTGAAACATAAAATATGCTGGAAGTCAAATATATTACATACAAAAACATGGAAATGTGACTAAAGGCTGGAGATAAAGCACTACACGCACAATATATTTAGAACAAACTAAATAAATCTCTTTTTTTCTTTTATCTTTCACTGTGTATGATATTGAATTTTCTTTTTTTTTCCATTTTTTTCTTATTTGCATATGAAATAAAACAGGAAAAGCCAGTCCCAATAGTTTTTCCATTGTCTTAAAACTGAAATGACAAGAGCTCCATTAAAAACCACCCCCCCAAACCATCCCCCCCCATTACTTTAGAATAAACATATCATTTCCCTAAAATTGCTCAGAGATAACACCACGTGTATCTGCAGCCTGCCTGGCAATGTGCCATCTCCAGCATAGCACTGTGCAAAGGTCTGCCTTGGTATTTGTCAGTCACTTCTTGGTGATTTATAACTGAGCTGAAGTCCTTCCTCTCCCTCTCCCCCATTCCCACTACTGCAGGAATTTGTGATGAATAGGATGGAAAATCCACAGCATGCGTATTAGTTAACAGGAGGCTGTGACTACAGCTTAAATCTGAAAAGAAATTGAGAGGCCTCCGAGGAATTAAAGGGGTTTTAATTCATTTAAACTGACCAGCCCTGCTTTAACTACTCTACAATTGTGAGCCTTTATCATCTAGGATATCTATTACACTCTAATAAGCATGAGAAAATATACATATTTTTCTTCTTTACAGCAAAAATGATTAGCCTCCTTATTCACCTACATGTCAGATCCTTTTGAGTTACAAAACCTATATCTACATAATTCAGCTGAGGTTTAAAAGCAGAAAATATCTATTTAGAGACCATGAAAAGTTTTTATGAAGGTACCATGAAATATTCTGACTCTGTCTGACCAAAAAGCCAAAATTAAACATTATGTACAGCAAGTCCTGCAACTCTTGGACTGAGTTTAGTCTCATACTTGGTGCTTCCCCTTCACCCAAAGACACTTCCAGGGGAAGGCTGTCTGCCCTTCTCCAGAATGAGGAGCAGGTGAATTCAGTGGTGTGGATTGCCCGCTTGGTCACTCACATGTTCAGGTCCAAAACGGTGGTGGTGTACATTGTGGCTCCCCCCAAGGGAAGAGGGGGAGATGCTCTGTTTCTAGATCTCCCTCTCAGCAAGAGGAAAATCACAGGGAAAAGGGCCATGACGTTCTTCTGACCCTCTGAGACCATATCACGATAGTGAGAGAGACAAAATATAGCTTGGTGAACCTACAACTAGACATATGTCATTCATGACTTCTTATAAAATTTAATCTAGAATCAAGGTAATAAAATCCACAAACAAACATGACTTAGAGTTTGAAAGGCTTTCTAGGCATTTTATGTGTTGTGACACAGAAAGTAAAGCTTGGAAAAGACAACAGACACAAAACACAAGTGAGAAATCTAAAGACTAGCACCAACTACTCTTTAGGGCTCTTTTTTTACAGCCCCGTGTGTGAATAACAAGCTGTTTGCAGTTCTTTAGCAGCCTATTTTCAAATGCCTCAGTGTAGAATTGATTGAGGAAATGATTATGGGAAGTTTCATGATGAAGTATACAAAACTCAGAAGACATAGCCCTGCACATATTTGACTAAGTGAATTTTAAACCCTTTCCATGGTTAAAAGAAATAAATATTTAAGGGTATTTCCAGGCTTTGGCAAGCCAAATTGGAGTCTCAGCTCTGGAAGATGAAGTAATTTGGTCTGCTGTCATAACTGTAGTGTCACAGAGGACTGTTTCACTGCTTTCAGGAGCAAGATCTGACTACAAATATGAAACCAAATCAATGCAGGCTGTCAGGATTGTGGGGCTCTGCATCAGTGATGGATTACCCCTGGCTGTTGGTATTCACAAGTGTATTTTTTCTTCAGGCTTGGCTGTTTTAGATCTGTATTTCCAAATGCTATAGGGTATTTTATATCCCTTTGCAGCTTGCAGCAAGTCAAATAAATATCTGGAATTGGAGGTTGACCAAGTTCCTTGATTATCCTACAGTGAGGAAAGGAGCTTACAAGCTATCTAATTTATCTACCTAATGTATGTCTATAGTACTTCTCACATTTAGTATTTCTCTTGAACTGGCACTTGACCAAGTTCCTTAAACATGTCTTTGTACCCAAAGAAAACAAAAAAAGGAAAATATGACTTATCTTCATTATGTCCAAGAAACTAAAATATTATTATTTTGCTAAGTATTAAAAAAGCTGAAGGTCTATAAACAGCCCTAGTGCCAGAGCAGCTGCTGCTGGACGTAAAATATTAATGCATTTATGTCACTTCAGAGTACAACTCTACCTCCACATTTCATCATTGTGCTGAATGTCACAAAGTTATCCATGCAAACTTTGCTAACATCATGACATAAGTCTACAGGAACATGTGAAATCTCTTCTCACTGTGAACACAGGGACATGCTGTGGCAGTGCTGTGACAGCAGTTTCTTCACTGATGGTATTGTCTCCAGTGTATGCAAAGCAATATAAAAACTCATGGGCCAGTGGTGTCTCCACCCCACTTACATCTCCAACCCACTTACATTGCCACTAGTTTCAGTTAGGGAGGCCCTGCAGAGAGATCTAGACAAGGTAGAGGGCTGGGCAATCACCAATCCTAGGAAGTTTAGCAAAAATAACCTGGATTAGCTGGATTCTGCACCTGGGACTGGAGATACGTACAGGCTGGGGACAAGATGCTGAAAAGTAGCTCCATGGAAAGGGACCTGGGGGTCCTGGTTGATGGCAAGTTGAATATGAATCAGCAGTGCCCTGGCAGCCAGGAGGGCCATCCCTGTCCTGGGGGGCATCAGGCACAGCATCGCCAGCCGGGCAAGGGAGGGGATTGTCCCGCTCTGCTCTGCACTGGGGCAGCCTCACCTTGAGGGCAGTTTTGGCCACCACAATGTAAGAAAGGTATTAAATAATTAGAAAGTGTCAAAGGAAGGCTACAAATATGTGGTGCAGGGCCTTGAGGGGAAGACATCTGAGAAGTGGCTGAGGTCACTTGGTCTGTTCAGCCTAGAGAGGCGGAGACTGAGGGGAGACCTCATTGCAGTTACAACTTCCTCGTGAGAGGAAGTGAAGGGGCAGACACCGATCTCTTCACTCTCCTGACCAGTGACAGGACCAGAGGGAATGGCCTGAAGCTGAGTCAGGGGAAGTTTAGTTTGGATAATAGGAAAAGGTTCTTTCCCCAGAGGGGGATTGGTAATGGAACAGGCTCCCCAGGGAAGTGGTCACAGCACAAAGCCTGACAGAGTTCAAGGATTGTTTGGACAATGCTTGCAGGTACATAGTGTGACTCTTGGGGTGTCCTGTGAGTGTCAGGAGTTGGACTTAGAAGATCTTTATATGTTCCTTCCAGCTCAGGATATTCTGCAATTCTACAATTCTATATTTTAGCAGCAATATCTATAGAAAAGATACATGATAATGACGTCCTGTGTAGGTTTGCTATCATGGGTTTGCCCTATGGCTTTACCTGTGCAAAAAGCATAGTATACAAAACAATATAAACCAACCAGAATATTGTAAAAATGAGAGAATAGGAAATCCTTTAACCACTTGATAGGAACGCAATATCAAGAAACAGTTGTACAGTGTCATCTGTTCAAAAAATATATTATCAGTGTTACAGCTGGATGAAAGGTATAAAAACATTTAAGAATAGCAGTCTTTAAATGATTTATCTTTGTTTGTTTTCTCTTGCTGAATGCTATTGTAAATGATCCTGTCATATCTGTGGAATGTTTCTAAACCAGTTAACTGCTTCCTCCAATCAATAGACTAAGTACTTTCTGCTGTATTTCTGAAAATGGACATCATAAGAAAACTCTAAATTACATATGGACATTCTGTTGCAAGGTAATTGTCAAATTATGTGAATCCAACTGCAACTATTTGGGCATTAGAAATGCAATAACAACTGTTTCGTAGCAAAAGTTTGAAAGGGTCAGAACATTACAGCACTTCTGTGACTAATAATCACTCTTAGCTGGAGAGAAATTCCATTAAATCAGTGGTAAAATCACTGTAATAGAAAACATACATTTTCATTTGAATCAGTGTGAACATGATTAGGAGGCTCAAGTCAGTATTAGTTTATACTTACTTGCATGTCAAATCAGAGCATTACATAATTACTTTCTTATGCTCTTTTGTGCATGTTTGCCTACACAGACAGTAAATTTTCTCTGCCTTCCTTTATAATAAATTCAACCTTGTTGTATTAAGTTCCCTGGGTAACAAAAATAGATTAGATTTATATCTATTCCCTCTGCAAAGCAACAAAAAAAATTCTAAAAATGCCGTCTTCCTGAACGCCAGAAATGGAAATTTCTATCAGAATTTTTGTGTGAAATTGCTTATTTTTATTACTATTTTTAATGACAATTTTGGCTTTTATAGCAGTGTTTCTTTCTCATTGAAACACTAAATTACAGAATCATAGAATAACAGAAGGACTGAGGTTGGAAGGTACCTGTGGAGATCTCTAGTCCAAGTTCCTTGCTCAAAGTGAGCTCAATTGCAGCAGGTTGGTCTGAGCTGTGTCCAGCTGGGACATGTCCGAGCATGGAAACTCTACAACCTCTCTGGGGAACCTGTGCCACTGCTTGGTCACCTCCACTGCAGAAAAACTTATTCGTGTTTACATGTAATTTCAGCTTATGCTCATAGCCTCTTCTCCTGGCACTGGGTTACACTGGGAAGAGTCTGGCCCTGTTTTTTCTATCTCCCACCTCCAGTCAAGTATGTGCACACACTGATCAGATCCCCCTGAACCTTCCATTCTCCAGGCTGAACAACCCCATCTCTCCCAGCCTTTTCTCATAGACATATGATCCATTTCTTCATCTTTGCTGGCCTCCAGTAAGTTCATGGCTGTCTTGTACCAAGGAGGCCAGAACTAGGTCCCTGGAACCTCTGCAGAGCTGTTTCCCATTTGGTTAGCTACCAGTGTTTATCAGAGCACTGTGAGANGACTTAGAAGATCTTTATATGTTCCTTCCAGCTCAGGATATTCTGCAATTCTACAATTCTATATTTTAGCAGCAATATCTATAGAAAAGATACATGATAATGACGTCCTGTGTAGGTTTGCTATCATGGGTTTGCCCTATGGCTTTACCTGTGCAAAAAGCATAGTATACAAAACAATATAAACCAACCAGAATATTGTAAAAATGAGAGAATAGGAAATCCTTTAACCACTTGATAGGAACGCAATATCAAGAAACAGTTGTACAGTGTCATCTGTTCAAAAAATATATTATCAGTGTTACAGCTGGATGAAAGGTATAAAAACATTTAAGAATAGCAGTCTTTAAATGATTTATCTTTGTTTGTTTTCTCTTGCTGAATGCTATTGTAAATGATCCTGTCATATCTGTGGAATGTTTCTAAACCAGTTAACTGCTTCCTCCAATCAATAGACTAAGTACTTTCTGCTGTATTTCTGAAAATGGACATCATAAGAAAACTCTAAATTACATATGGACATTCTGTTGCAAGGTAATTGTCAAATTATGTGAATCCAACTGCAACTATTTGGGCATTAGAAATGCAATAACAACTGTTTCGTAGCAAAAGTTTGAAAGGGTCAGAACATTACAGCACTTCTGTGACTAATAATCACTCTTAGCTGGAGAGAAATTCCATTAAATCAGTGGTAAAATCACTGTAATAGAAAACATACATTTTCATTTGAATCAGTGTGAACATGATTAGGAGGCTCAAGTCAGTATTAGTTTATACTTACTTGCATGTCAAATCAGAGCATTACATAATTACTTTCTTATGCTCTTTTGTGCATGTTTGCCTACACAGACAGTAAATTTTCTCTGCCTTCCTTTATAATAAATTCAACCTTGTTGTATTAAGTTCCCTGGGTAACAAAAATAGATTAGATTTATATCTATTCCCTCTGCAAAGCAACAAAAAAAATTCTAAAAATGCCGTCTTCCTGAACGCCAGAAATGGAAATTTCTATCAGAATTTTTGTGTGAAATTGCTTATTTTTATTACTATTTTTAATGACAATTTTGGCTTTTATAGCAGTGTTTCTTTCTCATTGAAACACTAAATTACAGAATCATAGAATAACAGAAGGACTGAGGTTGGAAGGTACCTGTGGAGATCTCTAGTCCAAGTTCCTTGCTCAAAGTGAGCTCAATTGCAGCAGGTTGGTCTGAGCTGTGTCCAGCTGGGACATGTCCGAGCATGGAAACTCTACAACCTCTCTGGGGAACCTGTGCCACTGCTTGGTCACCTCCACTGCAGAAAAACTTATTCGTGTTTACATGTAATTTCAGCTTATGCTCATAGCCTCTTCTCCTGGCACTGGGTTACACTGGGAAGAGTCTGGCTCTGTTTTTTCTATCTCCCACCTCCAGTCAAGTATGTGCACACACTGATCAGATCCCCCTGAACCTTCCATTCTCCAGGCTGAACAACCCCATCTCTCCCAGCCTTTTCTCATAGACATATGATCCATTTCTTCATCTTTGCTGGCCTCCAGTAAGTTCATGGCTGTCTTGTACCAAGGAGGCCAGAACTAGGTCCCTGGAACCTCTGCAGAGCTGTTTCCCATTTGGTTAGCTACCAGTGTTTATCAGAGCACTGTGAGAAACAGTGAATATTTGACTATTCAACAAATGCTATCCTAAGATGTCTTTTTTGCCCATAAGCATTGGTCAGAACTTACCATGGCCACAAATAAACTGCTATGGAGAGCTTGAAAATATATAAAAATGAAATTGAAACTAAAATAACTGCTCTATGTAACCATGTCTATAAAAAAATACAATATACAAAATACACCAACAATATTGGTGTTGTATATCTTCTTCACATTTAATCTATAAAGCGATTTGAGGAGGGGTTGTCCAAAAGGTTTGTGATGACAAAAAAACCCTCAAAAACATTGGTGTAGCTCTACCTTTATTTTCTTCCTTAGGCCAGAAAAATACTAATTTTCTAATAAGTTCCAATTAATAGCCAGAACTTGCATGTGATAACTATTATTGGTGCCATGCCTAAGTCTCAGAAATAAAGAGTTAGATTAATCTCACCCATCTTTACAGGAAACAGGTTGTGTACCCAGGCTCCCTTTATAATCAGTGAAGGGAGAGGCTGTGACTGCTTATTGCTTTCTTTAATAAAATAAATAAAATAAAAATTGAGACATCAATAAGTCTTTCTGTCAGTATAAGAAAATGACTCATTTTCTGGCTTAATGGACATAATATTTTATTTCTTCAGATGTAAGTTTATGCATTTGATAATGTTCACATTTAGGTAGACAGATGCCACTTCAAACATGGAAATAAAACTCACGCTGTTTAAGTGGATACATTCTCTTTACAGCCTTCAAAAATTGCAGATCCATAACGATCAAAAGAGACAGCTCTTTGTGGGTCAGTTGTAACTCCTGCAATGGGCTCCACTCATGCCTGGAGCATTTAAAGTACCACTAACGAAAGAGTGGGGTAGCACCAAGAGCTACTGTTATTTTGGGCATGCTCAGAACAGACCTTGGAAACAAAAAAAACACCCTCAGGTTTATTGTCACACAACCATATTTACATCAAGTCAGCAAAATGGGAATGTTTTCTGTTTAGCAAAATAACTTTCTTGTTAAAAACCTGTGTGACAAACAACGAGGTGCATAGACAACACGGCAGAGAAAGGACCAAGTAGACTCACTCCATATTTTTGTATACAGGTACCTAAATTCTGCCTTCACTTCATCTGTGAAATGTATTGGGTTTGTGTGGCAAGAAATTAATAGTGGGACTACTACAGGAGTGGTTTCTGTGAGACGCTGCCAGAAGCTTCCCCTGTNATCCATAACGATCAAAAGAGACAGCTCTTTGTGGGTCAGTTGTAACTCCTGCAATGGGCTCCACTCATGCCTGGAGCATTTAAAGTACCACTAACGAAAGAGTGGGGTAGCACCAAGAGCTACTGTTATTTTGGGCATGCTCAGAACAGACCTTGGAAACAAAAAAAACACCCTCAGGTTTATTGTCACACAACCATATTTACATCAAGTCAGCAAAATGGGAATGTTTTCTGTTTAGCAAAATAACTTTCTTGTTAAAAACCTGTGTGACAAACAACGAGGTGCATAGACAACACGGCAGAGAAAGGACCAAGTAGACTCACTCCATATTTTTGTATACAGGTACCTAAATTCTGCCTTCACTTCATCTGTGAAATGTATTGGGTTTGTGTGGCAAGAAATTAATAGTGGGACTACTACAGGAGTGGTTTCTGTGAGACGCTGCCAGAAGCTTCCCCTGTGTCCAATAGAGCCAATGCCAGCTTGCTCCTGGATGGACCCAACACTGGCCATGGCAGACACATCAGTGATGGTGGTGGTATCTCTGGGATAACTCAAAAGGTGTTATTGGGCAGGAGCAATTTCAGCCAGAGAAGAGAGGAGTGAAAAGGGGTAGAAGAAAAGAAGAAGAATGCAAAGAAGAGAGGGAGGAGGAGGTGCTCCAGGTGTTGAAGCAGAGGTTCCCCTGCAGCCCCTGGTGCAGGCCATGGTGAGGCAGCTGTGTCCCTGCAGCCCATGGGGGTTCAGGGAGAGCAGACTTCCACCTGCAGCCCATGGAGGACCCCCATGCCAGAACAGGTGGATGCCCAAATGAGACTGTGACCCTGTGGAATACCTGTGCTGAAGCAGGCTCCTGCCAGGACCTGTGGACCCATGGAGAGAGGAGCCCATACTGGAGCAGGTTTGCTGGCAGCACTTGTAGCCCTGTGGGGGGACCAAGTGGAACAGCCTGTTCCTAGAGGGCTGCACTCCGTGGAGGGGACCCACACTGGAGTTCATGAAGAACCTGTGGGATGGATTTGTGTTGGAGAAGTTCGTGGAGGACTGTCCCCCGTGGGAGGAACCCCATGCTGGAGCAGGGGATGAGTGTGAGGAGTGCTCCCCCTGAGGAGGAAGGAGCAGTAGAGACAATGTGTGATGAACTGTCCACAACCTTCATTCTCCATCCACTTGAGCCACTGGCCGGAGGAGGTAGAGACTCATTCATGAAGTTGAGCCTGGAAAGAAAGGAGAGATGGGGGAAGATGTTTTTTTAAGATTTGGTTTTACTTCTCATTATCCTACTCTGAGCTGACTGGTAATAAGTTTAATCAATTTACCCAAATAAAGTCTATTCTGCCCATAATGGTAGTTGGCAAGTGATCTCTCCCTGTCTTTATTGCAACCCATGAATGTCTTTTTATATTTACTCTCCTCCCTCCAATTGCAGAGAGGAGTGACTGCGTGGCTTGGTGGGTACCTGGCAGTCAACAAGGGTCAATCCACCACACTTTGTTCCTCCCAATAAATTAGCATTGTGGTTTTTATCTTGATTGCATATGGATGCTAAAAAGCTTTAGCAGAGAAACTTTCCAGCTTTCTGCAGCATTTTGTGAGACTGCAGCATTTTGTGAGAGCTCTGTCTTTCCCATATAAACTATTAAAAACAACACTATGGGTTTTGTAAAGTAACTTTGCTATGTCGCACCTGCAGTTGTTTGTAGGACTGTTATGATCCTGACTAGAGAAATATTTTGAAATAGGTGTTGTGAGAATTGACCAATCACCCTAGGAGGTGGATGACCAGAGGTCCAATGACCTTACACCATGTAATACTAAGGTATAAAACGAACTGTATATAATAAAATAAAGAGGCTACTTCTCCTTTCTTCCTGGACCAAATCTGTGTCAGTTTTCTCTCTGTCCTCACTACAACAGTGACAATTGCACTCCCGCCAACTCTTGAGATGAAGATGTCACTTACTGAACAAGGGCAGAGTAATACAAACAGTGATGCATAGGCTGTGTAGACTGTGCTACAGACTTTTATATCAGACTTTTAGCCTGATATTCTTTATGGCTTTGGTCAAAAGCACAGCTGAAAACTCAGATGTGAAGATGAAAGCATGATTTAGAGGTTAGATACAGCAAAATCACTAGACCCATGAACCTATTCTGCTTTTTGGCAGAAAAAGATGAAGTAGTTTTCCAAACAGTTCAAAGTAGGAACACAAAGACAACATATTTGAGAAGCAGTAAGAATAACATATCATAAAGCAAGTGAATCCTAAACAAGAAGCTATGGAAGAAAGTAGCAGTTCACAGAAGACAGCTGGAAAGAGATAAAATACCTGCTGTGCCTCAGACAGAAATTACCATAATATGATTGTGGGAAAAGCTAATGAGGCCAAGTTAGTTGTTAATCTTCTTTTGACTTCAGTGAGAGTTATGTACAAAGGAGGCACAAAACATCTTAAGAACCTTCATAGTGAAACACAGCACAGGTGGAAGAGCATTTTCCCAAAACTGGGGTCAATACTTTTTGCACTGTGTGTTGCCCCAGGGATATGATAGAAGGCACTGAGGCAGGAGGCATCGGCACAAAGGAAGGGTCTTTCTCAGGTAAAAAGTTCTGGCTCCTGTCTGGGCAGTCATCTGCTTGTGGAATCCTGACATATCTGGCAGCAGAGGTTCATAGAAATCTCCTACAAAAGAAGTGTTTGTCCAAATCTTACTGAAATTTTCTGTGAAAGGTTTTCTGAACTTCTTGCCTAAAAACATCCAATCCCTACTTAACTCATTCCAGTGTTTTCACCACCAGCAGCCGTATATATTTTTCTCTGTAATATCCCATGTTTGTTACAATACAGGGATCATTTTTAACCCCTTTATTTAAGAACCCATCACCTTGTCCTCATTCAAAAGCCTGCTAAAGCACTGCTTCTCTTTGAATGCACAGAAATGAATTTAAAAGTGTGAAAGAAAGTCCTCAAACCCAACATTTCTAGCCTTAGCATTTTCTACTGGCTGCAATCCCTTGTGTAGCTGAGTCAGAGATTAGAGGCAGAGAACACTTTTATTTGGATATTGTCTTAGGTAAGGGTATTGCTAGCATTAAATAACTTAGAGGCAATAATGTTAAGAGATTACTTTTACACCTGTCCATCTTCTATTTTGTATAACATTGACAGTTTATTTTCTCTTCAGCAATGGTCTCCTGGAGTTTGTATATGGTTGGGATTTTTTTCACTGTTGCAAAATGGTTATCCACTTTTTGCTTCTAGCTGAGCCTTAGTATGGTTTCTTTAATTTAAATCGAATGCACATGCTGATTTTTTCAACACAATTAAAGACTAGCTCCTGATAGAAAAATAGTGTTAGAATGAATTAATTGTTGGTACTAGTTTGATACCAGATACAAAGAATCTGTTTTTAATTAAGTGTCCCTCTGGTGAAAATGCTGTGTTATAAAAATGACAACTCAGCATGCATATGAATACTGCATTATAACTTCGATGTCATGTTTGCATAGTTTACTGTTTTATGAAATGTATTGCTGTGCTCTGCTCTACTGGAATCGAATTAAATTATGAAACTCAAGCTGGCACAGAAATAATGGTCTGAGGATGTATACAACATTAGACTTTTCCTATTCTTCCTAATAACAAAGAAACCGAACTGTCATCTGGTTTGATTTTTTGGAGGAAGTGGGACAGTTTAGAAAAGTCAGGAGGGGTGCTTTCATACACTTTAGTACTTGCATTGCACGGTGATGAAAAATTCTGAAATAACTTTTGCCTGGCTGGAGGAACATTCAGAGAAAGTGCTTCAGACATGACAAACAAGATCTCTCTTCTTACGAATTTTTTTTGGAAAAAAATATACAGTGGCACTGTCAGTGCTGCTGTGACAGTATAATTCAGGACAGAAAACAGTGGAAATATATCTCTCCTTCAAAACTGAGACTGAGCTCTTAAGATCAGTAAAGCCGCAAGAGACTTTTTACAGCTGCAAGGCTTTAAGTTGGGGTGTCCCAGTTATTTCAATGAAGAGGGCTTTCTGCTTACCTGCTGTCCTCCCTCATTTCTCCTAGCTAGCATGTTCTGTTTTTCCTTTCATCAGCTTCCGCACAGGAAATGCTTCTTGAACTTCTCAATCTAGTTTTTTGATTCTTGCTCTGGTTTAGGCAAGGAAAGAAGACTTAATTGAAAGCTGATTGTTGTGACTGTGGGATGCTTAATGGTCATTTCTGATTTACTAGTGAGGGAAGTGAGTGAGTGAAGTTTCACTTATCTGACGAGGCTTTTGGAACCTCAGTGTTTTGAAGTTACTGTGAAATAATAAAATAAATGCGTATGAAGGGGTTTTTTATATTTCATCTTAGTAAAAGTAGTTCCAATTTTCTTGGAAGGAGTTAGGTTATATTTTAAGTGATGTAAAAGATAACCAAGGGTGCATGTCAGCTTTAATTGCCTAGAAAAGCTTTATGACTTGCCAGAAATTGTGTTGCTTCTAAATACAGCATTTCTCTAAAACATTGATCATTTTGTGGTTGACTAAATTGAATTTAACTTACGAGTCATCTGTGTAGGAAATTTATTAAAACATGTGAAAGATAAAACTGTCACAGAGATTTTTTCCTTTTTTTTTTCCCTTTTTCCAATTAAATGCAGCATGTTTGATGAAATTGATTCCTTTTTTTCTTAGGGGGAAAAAAAACTCTGAGAGAATCTCAGGGAGAAGAAATGTCCATAACTTTTCCTTAGAAGGCTATCTTGTGTTTTCATCCTCAGAACCAATGCCTACAGACCTTGGTGAGCAACTCACAAATTGCTGCTCAGCCATCCCAGGAAAAGTTGTCTGTCATCTGTTTCAGGTGAAAGCCTGTGTCTCTAGCCCACACTCCATCCCATCAACACTTGGGAGAGTATTAGTAAAAAGAGAGAGTATCTAAAATGGACCAGCTGACTTACAGGACAAAAACATATTTGCAACATTCACAATCTAATCTGACACACAGAAACCACGCATGGAGAAGGTGAAAATAATAAAAAGGATAAAGGAAACCAACAGTAATAAGACTGAGATCCTTAGTCACTGTTTTTGTCTTAAAGTTGTGGAGGTTGCTATGAGGTCTCACATGACCCTATCAGAGGCTGATGTATAAAGTGCACAGTATAAATAACTTTGGTCAACTTACTTACTCTCTGTTGACCACAAAGGAAGTTGAGATAACTGTCTTAGACAAAATACCTAACATTTCTATGGTGACACAAATCCACTCAGTATGACAAGCAAAATTTGAAAAAAAAAAAAGAGATATTGAAAAAATATTTTTAAAAAAGTAGAGGAAGGGAAAATAAGGTAGAGGGAAGAAAGGTGATGGGAAATTAAACAAACAAAAAAAAAACCCAAACCCAAACAAACCAGGAGGAAGAAGTATAAGAGATTAATAAAGGATGCAGAACATGTGAAAAAATGTAATAATTAGCCACATGAAAAACAAAAGAGGAAAAAACCTAGCCAATATCTTTGCATATTAAGTCCAGAAGTCTGGAAATTTCAGAATCTGAAGTGTACAGTTTCAGGATCTGAAAAGATGTAGCTGCATTCCCTAATACCTGACTTTTCCATTATATTTCTCAGGAAAAGGTCTATGAAGAAGTGCCTATAATACAAGTCATTAAGTGCATTATCACTCAAGATCGTGGTGAAGAAGAATGGAAACATGCACTGATATTAGAAACAAGGTAGGACTCATTTGCACTGCAGAATAACTGTTTGAATGCTTCCAAACTACAGCAGCAATTTATATGTTACCATTATATCTTATGATAATTTGTGTAATAACATTGAATAATCTATTTGAAGCATTTGAAATTTGAAACAGCATTTATGTATGACTAGAAGTTTGGCAAGAAACAGAAGAGGAATAAATACAAACATGCAATAAGCATATCACAGATATTTTGATACTAATGTCTGACACAACATAGGTGAGTGATACACAATGTACACAGATCAGACTTCCACTAGGATAAATAAAATAAAATAGTTTTGTTAACAGATTAAATGATTAAAGCAAGTGCAGTACCTGATAGGAGCAATAAACTGAATCACTGGTTCCTTAGGTATTTTTCTTATTGGAGGAAAGGTTCTTCTTCTATGTCAATGTAAGCAACAACAGTTTTCACTCAAGAAACAGTACTAAGAAAATGCTAAAAAATGCCTCATATTTAGTCCAAATGGACAATCATTTGCAAGTACCCACATCAAAGTTGAAGACAACTTAAATTAAACTACTCATGAAATATACTATTACTGTTCTTTCATGTTTTCTCATGAAGTTGGTCTGACTTCCTATTTTTGGGTCTTTTATCATTGCAAATATCTATAAATAGGATTGATAATAGAACTATAAAATGAACAAAATAGGCTCAGACAATGGTACTTTGAAGTTATCTGTGGCCTGTTCATGTTCTGCATATTTTCTTTCTGGAGATCCTACAGCTTTTAGGATATTAGTTTCTCCTGGATGTCTTTCTTCATTTTATGGTTTTTTATATGATTAGCAGGTTGGCTCCTGAAAAAAAGAATTGCTGAACCATAAATGAGCAAAGATTTTCTTATGTTTTAAATCCTGCTTGGTCACAAAAGTCATTGCTAATGTTAAACGTTATTCAGAGAAGCATGTCAGCATGTCCTTACATATGGAAAAGCATAATCAATGAAAAAATAAATTAATAGCTGAGAATCAGGGACATATTAATGACTTACAGTTACTGGAGCAAAAATGAAGAGGCAAAAGCTTTCAGGATCACCATAGCAGCCTTGATGTTGTCTCATGCACCTATAGTAGCAGATTTTCTGGCTTGCTTGTAAATTAAGCAACGTTACAGATTGGGCAAAGATTCATCCTAATTTAGTTGTTAAAAGTTACTTGCTTAAATTCAGATTAGACTCTCTAGGGACCATCTATAGTCAATGAGAGAAACAAACAATCAGTTTAATCTTAAAGTGGTTGTATTAAGATAGGCTACATGAATTGTTTTCTGAAGTTACATTCTTTCTTCTATAGATCTCAAAGGAGACCACAGTGACTTGGACTACTAAAATGGGGAACCTTAGATTACAAAAGATGAATCCCAGTCTGGGTGTATTGCTACAAATCAATTGGTATTTGAGTCTGTCAGCTTTATCTGGAAAAAGGTGTCTTGCAACAGAATTTTAAAAATAACTATTATTTTTATGCTTCATTTATGGAATTTTTATATGTAACCTAGTAGCAGAATATTTTTATTTAAGACAGTCCTTATATTCTGATAACTAATAAAAGGTAGCAGACATAAGAAATGCAAAAAACCTTTCGAAACTTGTTATTATTTATCATTCTCTGAATGATAAAATTAAACACAATCTGTTTAGTTAAAAATTGCTTAACAGTGCCACCAGAGAGACAGGTATGAAATACCCATGGCTGCTAGTTAAACAATAAATCTTCTTCGAGGAAGTCTTGGATCCACCTAACGATTTGCAATGTTTTTTAAGTCTCAAAAATATGTTTGTATACTCCAGATACAATTGTTGGTAGAGTGGTGTTACATATTCTTGTTATCTTGCAGTATTTGACCCCTCTTTAAAAGATTCTTCATGAGAATACCGGCGACACTATTCTCTCCTTTACTTCCAGTTGCAGGAAACTTCCTTTTGATAACCAGGTATAAAGTCACAGGTTATTCGTATATTCTATTTTAATTTTCTTTCTGTTTTTTAAGAAAATGTGACTTGCAGAAAAGTCCTTGACTTCCCCAAATAGAAATCCAGATAAATATAGTGTGTGACATTTTCACAGGTGTGAACAATTTGATTTCTCTATATAAAAATATTTAACATACAAATGAGCATGAAAATTTGAAGCATTAACACATGCCTTTCATATCTGTGAAATTATTTAAAGACAATAATCATGGAAGAATTTGAACAGATTTAAAGAAGCAAGATATGTTTTTAATAAATTCATAGTCTCATCTTTCACAGCAGTGAGTAGGAGAAGGGGATAGTATTTTGACTTAAACAAAGCCTGACAAAAAAAGCTTCCATATATGATTTTAATGAAACTCTAGTTCTTACGTTCAAAATGTAGCAATGAGTTTCACACAGCTTTCCATGCTACTCACTTTCTCTCTTGTTTCTCAGAATAAGTAGGATATAAAAGGAAACATAATCTTTCTTTATTATTAGATCATCCTTCAAGAGGTAGGACAACCACCTGTTCAAGGAGGCTGCAGTCTCTTCCAGAGTTGAGCATCTCCATTCTGGTATTTGAAACCAGAGTTCTACTTGATGCTGACAGCATGCTACGTACCTATTCACCAGCATAGCTGGGAAAAACTTTCACAGGCTGCTGATAGCTTGAAAATTCGTGGAATAATTGTGCCTGGGTTGAATCATCCAGTTCTTTCCACAGGCAATATGTGTTATATATCTGATCTTTGCTGGCAGTAAAGTTTTGTAAGAAATAGTGAGCAAGACAAAAATAAGAGATTGTGCAACTGGATAGAAGACAATAGAGACAGATTTCAGTGCTGGCTCAGCAATTAGTTTATGTAAGGCCATACTCTGAGATGTGTGGTAAAGATGATAAGTGAATATGCAGAAACTGTGAGAGGAAAAAAGAAACTGACATTTGATATGTTTAATGACTAGGTGAGGTATCAGTTTAGTTGCAACAACATTATGAGTAAACACATAGCCAGTTAATTTCAGTCACATATTTAATGATTAGTTATTTCCTTACACTACAGTAGAATATCAGCTTAGGCACTTGTTTTTGTTGGAGTGAACTTGTCTAAACAACAAGGCAAAAATACTAGCAAATATGAAATGTGACAGTCAAGTGTAGCTGATGGATACACTGAATAAGCACTCCAATACCTAAAAAAGGGTTGTACTTTCTATATTTTTTTTATTATCTTGATATAATAAAACTTTTCTTAGCTATATATCCACGTTCTGCACCTTTCACCACCCTACTATCAGAAATTGCTGACACAGAAGGAATATTTCACAAGATCTAGCAACAGGCAGATAAACACTGCATAAATAATAGAATACAATGACATTTTGTTTCCAACATTAAACTAATGAGATGCTTGGATTTTTCTTATAATTTCTTGTAACAGTAGCAGTAAGTGATTTCACTGTAGTTTCCTGGGCACAAGTCACAGGCAATGATGGTGTTGAGCTAGACAACGTACAGAGAACAGAAATACAATTCCCACCTCAGAGCTCACACTGTAGTGGTAAGGAAAGAGTGAGCAGATGGATAGAGTCATATGGAAACCATGAGGCAGAAGTGAGACAATTTGCAGTCTAAAAAATATCAAGTTTACTGTGAAGTTTCCTGTACATACTATGGTAAAAGAGAGTTCCTAAAGATAATTTAAAATATGATTGCATGTGCAACTATTTACTTCAGAAACACTTCCTAAAATGATTTGATTTCAGCTGCCTGCTGCTTATGTTGCAACTGATGCAGAATGACACAATGCATATCTGTCCTGTTTGAACAGACTTTAGAAATATGTGGGAATCACTGGTAATAGCAAAATAAACCCGTCAGAAAAAAATATATTTGCAATAAACACCTGAACAGACAATCTTATACTGCAGTATAAATAAATAAATAAATAAACCAAAGACAAAAATGCTTGTAATGAAACATGAAACCTGTCACTCTGACTCATATGAGAAGCTGGAAGTTTAGATTATGCACCTAAAAATTAACAGCCTATATAGTTGAGGAGCACAAACTATTTTATCATATTAGAGTTCATCGGCATGTGATTTGCCACACTAGTTGAACTGTTCCTGTATTGTTCACTCAAATTTCTTACTTCCCTCTCTGGAATTCTTTCAGAAAGCGACAGAGAGAAGAGTAAAATGCCTTTGAAAAACAGGAGTGAAGTTCTCCTCATAGCAAAGGCATTGGGTAGGTAATTACTATCAGCTATTGCTGATTTTGGCTAACTTTAAGGTTGACTTTGACCTTGGGTTTACATCTGCCTCATCATAAAGTAATCTTTGAACATTTTCACAGATACATTGATTTCTTCCCAGAAAAACAACCCAGTTTTTTACACTAAGAGGATGTTGGTTTTAATAACAGAGGAATAAACAAAACTGTTGACTTGGAAGTGTCAGTGAAAAGCAATTACTCTTTTCAAAAGCAATATGTTTTATTAAAAACACTAAAGATTTTCTATCAAAAGAATAAAGTATACTGGTGTTTTCTTCATTAATTTGCAGAAACTAAGCCTATTGTATATCCTTTGGGTCATTTGTATCATGGGATTACCATTAAATTATAGACATCATGCCACCATCAAGACTATTTATTCAGACCAGCATGAGTTGGTGTAGTCTCTTTGACTCCTAAAATACCATTTTGCTGAAGTAACCATGTTTCATTCACGCCAATCTAAGTGCGATTGCCTGTACACTGCCGCACGCCCACGCCAGCTGGTGCATGCGCTGCTGTGGACCGAGGAGAGCTCTGCGCTATTGGGTGGCTGCTTCCCTCTCTGCAGCTCCACCACACTACCGAGGTGCCGGGAAGAGCATCCCTGCTCCCGTTCTCAGCACAACGCCCTGCTCCGGTGACTCCTCCTATTCCTAGTGAGGAGAGATGCCTATCTGATTTTGGAGCTCTGGCAAAAAGCCTGAGCTCATTGATTACAGATCACTGTTAATAAAGAGCATTTGTAATGCAGCAGTGGTGATACAATCTCCACACGCCAGTTCATGATGGCCCTTCAGTCCCCACAATTAAGTCGTCCAGCAGGCATGCCCCCTGGTACAGCTGCTCTGTCAATCTCATTTTGTGCTACAAATGATCTTAGACCCAGTGTTTGACATGGGGTTTTAACACCAAAGAAGGCAATTCTGCAACTTCAAATGAGCCTAATTGGTTGTGCGCTGAGGCGTTCACTCAAGCTGCTTCAGTCCATCAGAGAGAGATTTCCAACTAATTGAACAGCTCAGAAGGAAAAGAACCAGGGAAATCACAATGCACTGGGCCGCTTGAGAGGTTTTTCCATGATAAAAAACCTTCAAAATAAGATTTTTTTTTTTGTTAAAGCAGCCACCTGTCAATCTAGAAAGAGGTTTCGTTGGTACAGAAGCTCTTAATGAGGTAGGACCTAAAAATCAGTGGCTATTAATAGCACAATCTACAGGTAAAGGTAATTTTTATTTTTATATCTAAAAATGTTTATTTCATATTGTGAAATTATTTTCTTTAGACTGGAAAGCTTTTCCTACAGTGCATAAAAATTATATTGTGACAGCCAGATACAGTACATTTCTTACCTGAGCAATGCCATTCAAGAAACTCTATCTGCTAAAGTGTGTAAAGTTATTCATGTGTACAAATGTTAGGGCTGGGCTGGGTGAGATTCTGATCACGTAAATATTTGTCTTCCTTCTTTTTTTTTTTAGCACAGCTGAATTTAAATTTACATGTTTGTTCTAGGAAATTATGAATCAGATTTGCCTTCTGAATTGCACCCTTTTTACCTCTTGTTTTCACTCCACTTATTTAAATAACTTTCTTTCAAAGGTCAATTCAGAGAGTTTTGCCCTACTGTTTACATTCTGTATGTCTAATAATTTCATATCTATTCCATGAGTGACTGAAAAATATAATTTATGTAATATTTGTATTCAACATTGAAGGCAGTTGTTCACATCTGAACTGATGACAACTCGGTGTCTAATTTTTTACAAAAAAAAGAACAGACTAAATAATATATATTTCTTTTCTTTCTGTTTAAGATAGGAAGAAACTGAAGACTTTTGCTTCAGTAAATGTGAGCACAGAACTTCATGACTGAAATGATGGTGTGTTCTGGTGAGGAGCTGATTAACCTGCTCTAATGAAGATCTTCAGAAGCTGTTTAATTCTAAGTATATAAATCCTCTGATTTCAAATGCCAAGTTGCCTTTGCCGCTATTTGCGTTGTGGTGGTTTGGAGGGGCTGAGCCCACCCTTAAGTCCCTGTTGAATGGCATGTACACTTTAATCAGGGACAATGCTTACTCCCATGAGTATATAAATCTTCTGAAAGTAAAAGAAACAGGTGCATACATCTACATGTATAGATACATACACACATTCATAGATATAAAATTTAAACTAATTGTTCTAGCTTGCAGAAAATTCCAGAGGGTCTGAGGCTTACACCAGTACTCAGTTGTTTTTCAGCAATATTTACACAATTGGGTTCTAAAATAATGATATATCTCAGTAAAATAAGACCTCTTTTGACTACAGGGAATGCCAAACTCCAAGAAGTCAATGAGAGTGGTTTTTGTTCCAACACCAGGTAATTATAACAGCACTTATATATTGTTGTCACCTTTAAAGCCCAGTGACAGTGAAACAAAACCCAAAGCAGCAAACAATTTCAGCTGCAGTCTCCTCAACACCTATATCCTAACATTTTACAGGCATCTATCCAACAGCAATACTCTTACTTGACTTCAGTGAGAGCAGAATCAAACACTCCAGTCTCATGATCAAAGACTAAATTCTTTCAGTTGAAACAAACTGTGAAGAATAATATCTACATGTTCAGAATGTACTTTTCCCAATCACCTGAGGTGCTTTATTGCTGTGGTGTTGAATCATCACTCAGGATTTTGAAATTCAAGCAAATGTAAGAGGATATAAACTTAACACGGTTACTTAAGTAAAATATCCTTTTATTTCAGGAATAGTCACTAAATTAAATTAAAATATCATGATGCTTATCTCTCTGAGGATATGTTTCATTTTGAACTATACCCCAGAAATATTTATGTGTAAAATCTAAAGGACTCTACTATACATATGATACCGAATGCACTTGTAATACTATAGTAAAGACAGTAATTGTTAAGTGCCTTCTAGGCCCCCTAACAGTGGGGTAGAGCTGTAGCTACAGGGATCCTTGTTGCTGAGCTCAGCAGACAAGCTGCCCCTGTGATTCCAGATGTTTCTCTTTTTTGGGGGGTGGGGGGGGCAGGGGACCTCCCAAGATCAGAATGCCAGCGTGTCTGAGGTAGAGAATCCACCCTGTGACACTGGAAACTCAGTACTCCTAACCCTACAGCTCTGCAAGAAATTCAGTTGGATCCTCCGGGGCAGATGGGCTAAACAGATCCACATTGTCAACTTCCCTAGACAATTGCATCTGCCAAAAATCACATGTTTAATTTGTACACGTACACGTACACACACACACACACACACAATATATATTTCTAAACCAAGAAGGGAAAAAAGCCCCCTAAAAGAAGCTGAAAATTTCAGGCAGAAAAACAGCTGCACTCATTTTTGCTGTGAACTGGCTGAGCCAGCCCTTAAGCTGAGCCCTAATTAATTTTTGCACATGATGTAACCAACAAAGAATGGCAACAGCCAGAAGAATGGACTGTGTTGAGGGGGATTAGTCTCTAGCAGAAAGGGTGGCTGAGAAAGAGAGCCTGATGATAGTTAATTGTTGCCAGGAGGACAAAAATAATGGGCAGCCTGCAAGAGAAAGAGAAAAGAAAGGGCTGGTGGAAGTAGTCATCAGGTGTTTGCAGTGATGAAGTTCATTGCCCCAGCTGTTTATTCTGGTGCTGAGCCTTAATGCTGATTTGGAATGGGCACAGCAAGAAGCCTTGTTAAAATAATAAGATTTGAGGGTGTAATGCATTGATGCAGTCAGAAGTCCATGCAAATGTCTGTTTCACAGGGGTCGTTTGGACTGACTGGAGTGTAGGGTTCAGTCACTGAGCCTTGGAAAAGATGATCAGCCTGATATTTTCACACAACAGCTCCTGCAGACACTTGTCTGTGGCAGCCCTTGTGGCTTGCCCTTGTGGCAGCTGTTTAAGAGGGTGATGTCTGAAAAGATTTTTTGCCCTTTAAGATTTGTTCATTCTGTTAATGTCCTGTTTTTCATCTAGGAACCATGGCACAGTGTTACTAACCCACCAGTAGCGTGGATGTAACTCTGCACTATCGTGAGCACACCTTGCTAGAAGTGGAAACAATCTAAACATACTTCTGGGGTTCCATTTCTTATAATCCAAACAATTAATGTTTCATATTTGATAAATATGCAACATATTAGACTCCCCTTGTGGTTTCTCATTTGTGAATGTGTTGCTACATCCTCTATTAGCTCTTGGAGTCGATGTAAATTTCCCAGTGATAACTACCACTGAAAATCAAGCCCCCGATGTCCTGAGTTAGGTACTGAAAACTGATGGTCTGCAAAATCCTAACTCTCTGCTCCCATAAATGTTTTCATTGTTTTGCTTTACACAGCCATTATGTCAGGACTGGCTTAAACTTGTTAACTGGGAACTGTTGACCAGTGTTTTCTGGAGAAATGAGTTGCCATTCCGAAACAAACCAAAATATTTTCTGTGACTAGAAAGTCATCCCATTTAGGAAAAGATATGGGAATGTTGTGCATAATGTATATGTAGACAAGCCATTGAAGCATGTTTATGCATACAAGGCTATATGAATGTTTTATCCACAATAAATGTCATCAGTGACTGATAACAGACAAGGGAAACTATCAGATATTTAAGAATTAATGCTTACAAAATAACAGAAAAAAAATAAAATCCTGCTGTTCATATAGTTCCGTAAGAGATAAGGGTAGAACAGCTATCAAATACGATGCAAAAACTGCTATCAATTCACAAGAATGTTAACCAAAATCTAGTACAAAAAGGCAATTTGAATCAACACAACTGGAAAGCCCATATCTACCATAAATTAAAGTTAACTCATGAATTTCTCAGTCACTATTTTTGATTTGTAAGAAACATATACTGTCCTGATATGAAAAGAGAATAGTGTACTTTGAGTATTCATGATGACTAGTCTTCTGATCAAAGCCATGGAAAAGCTTGTATCATGCATAGTCAAATAGCAAATTAGAGCACATTTACATAATTAATGTCAGCTGATGCAATAAAATATATTATCATATACAATATAAGGGCTCAATACCACATTATGTTCTGGTTAAAAATAATTTAATTAAAAATATCATGGAGTTCATATGAAAGAAATTAAACAGGTCTGCATCCAAATGGGGCAAAAATTCTATTTACGTCCTGATAAGTCCTATTCATGATTGATATATGCCCACTTTCTATTGTGATCTAGTAGAAAACTAAAATATAAGATCATGGCTTAGGAAATGATGATTTAAAAAATAGAATGACAATAAAACTATGAGGAAAAAATTGCCTAACAATGAACTTCCTTTGCATGGAATGTGGAACAAACTAAGATCTCAGAATCTGCTTGAAGAACTTATACTATGAACTTATACATCCTGCATTTAAAAAAAAAAAACAACAAAAAAAATTTATTTAATTATATTTACTTTAATTTAATATCTCATTTTAATACTAATTGGTTTTTTAACCCCCCAAAAACCCAAAAAGCAAGTATCTTTTTCTCAAGCTGCAATTTTCATCATTGCCTCTAATGTCTTTCTTCCAGAATGCAATTACAGGAAATCTTTATTATGATAGAAGTACATATTCAGAAGGAACATGAGCCCATCATTTTTCCCCAATTAATTTTGCTAATATAGTACCCCAAAGTAAGTCTTGCGTACCAGATGAGAGGCATCGATCTGGACTTAGGTGACATGAAAAAGAATCCAGAACCACAGTAAGGAATCAGCACAAGAATGAATGAGAAATATTATCTCAGGGTTAGAAGAGAGCACAAGAGGCAGCTTTACTGAAAGTTGTATAATCCATTGTACAAAAAGTAAACTGAAAAACTACTGAGATTTTAGAACAGTCACCAGAATTATTGGTTCTGCCATTTGTTAGTCTTTCCTTGGATAAATAAAACATATTAAGTTTCCAGAGGAAAACATTCTGAGCTTGGATAGATATTCAATCTAACACAATCTTTTTTCATTTTCATTTTTTTCAGCTTTGCTGTATTTGGGGGAATATGAATATCTCATATTCCCCCAAATACAGCAAAGCTGAAAATACATTCAAATGACTTGAAATGTCACTTTGAAATAGTGACATAAAACTTTACCTGGAGCTCAGACACGGCCGGGACTAATTCCTGGCCCCAACAGCAAGCTGCACAGGACAGTTACGTCCATAAAGACAACCTCATCTATACCACCCTGCCCACAAATCCTTGTTAAGCCTATTGGGTGCAGATCACAACCTGTGCCCCTTCCTGAATATGCCAGTGGACTGCTTGCACCTATGGGGCCCTGGCAAAGCTGTGCCAATGAGCATGGTCAAAATTAAACAACATAGAAAATTCCAGCCATAAGTCTACTGGGAGAGAGGTCACATATGCAGTCACATAAAATTAGCTTTGCTGCTTCTTTTTTTTTTCCCTTTTCACTATTGAATGCCCTATCTTTTGAGTCCACTTGTCCTCTTGGCTGACTGACATCACCACCAGAAGGGTTAAGGACAATGTTCTGCTTGAGGTTTGACATTAACCTGGTGCATGGCTTTGGGCTACTGAATTAAGTTGTTTTCTGGGGCCAGAATCTCCCCACCTGACCAAGATATGAAGTGTGCCAACTGTCTCCAGGATGATCCTTTCCCTTTAGTGGCTACACTGCAATCCTGGGTGAGGTTTCTCACTGAAAAAATATGAACTGAGTAAGACGGATCCAGACATCTGTTCCTTGGGTTGTTTATCTGTAAAAAAGTTTTAACACCAAGCAAAGATTCTTAAACAATATACAAATAATTTCCTTTTCCAGGAATACTGTCATATCCACTCTATTTCTAAGGATTTTCTGTCTTGTGACAGAAAATCTTCATCACCAGCCAAGTTAGTATCCTCTGGCCCACTCGTAGGTACATCTCTAAGCTCCCTCTACCTGAGAAACCCCTAATCCAAAGTTTAAGTGATCTTCATCACCAGCCAAGTTAGTATCCTCTGGCCCACTCGTAGGTACATCTCTAAGCTCCCTCTACCTGAGAAACCCCTAATCCAAAGTTTAAGTGATCTTCATCACCAGCCAAGTTAGTATCCTCTGGCCCACTCGTAGGTACATCTCTAAGCTCCCTCTACCTGAGAAACCCCTAATCCAAAGTTTAAGCACAACCAGTAACAGCCTCAGATGTTTTCTTCTGCAAAGGAACAAATTATTTTATGTCTGTCCTTCAGTTGCTTTGGCTCAGCTTGGGTCCCCTGGCAAATATTGAGCTAGTGGGCTTGGGCAGTGAACTTCTTCCCTCCTGCCAGATTGAGGCAGCATCCAACAGTTTGCCCAGCTCTGACTGCAAGATGGTCTTTTTTATGTGGATGTAATGGATGAGGACTCAGGGGCAAACAGTTGACCATTTCATAACATAGAACCTGTGATATGCAAAGGTTTCATGGAATAAGGACTTATGTTTGATTTCAACTCTGCACTCTCTGTCTGTTCTAATATTCTTTCAAATTGTGTGACAGGCTTGAGAGACACGGCAACAGGAAAGTGCATTAAGAGGTGTACAGTAGTTCTCTTTCTCTCCAGGAGCAACACTAACAAGAAAAGGCCACGTTCCTGGCACAGTCCCATAGCAGACATTAATTTCAGCCCTCTGGGATGATAAGGGAATGATGCACTTGAATAGCAGTGCCTTTTCTGAGAATTGCTTTTAATAGTCCAGCTAAAATGACAAAACTGACCAAATCATGGAACAGTGCAAACCAGAAGTGTCCTATTTAAATTGTTATTTCTTGGGATTTTGCTTTCTCTATTAAAAAAAAAAAAGTTTTAAATGCTCTCTTTCAGTTTAATCATCCTCGTGTATTTTCCTATAGTGGCTGGGCAAACATTTATGAAACACTTGGTATTCTTTTTCCTAATGTGACCTAATGGCAAGAGCCTATCAACATTTCTCAAGAGACTTTGGAGTTAAAAGTGCCAAAGCTTTCAATGGACATGCAAGCAACCATTTCTGTATGTTAGCTATTTTTTCTCCATAGACCTGGAAAGCAATATGATAGTATAAGATTTATTAGTGATGGCTGGAGGAACAAGCTGCAGTTGAATAGAGGGCAAATGTTTTGTGGTTTTGCTATGTTACTCAAGTTGCTTTTCTTTGTCTGAAGACACTAATATTTGTGTTGGTTTTGGTTACTTGGCACAGTTCGAATCTTGGTATATCAGATTTTTTCATTCTCTTGGCTTCTGCTACTGAATGTATCTCTTTTGGTGATTAATGCTGTGGATTCCTCTACCAAAAAAACCCCAAAAACCGACCCAGTGAGGCAGCAGCTGGAATGAAAAGCTCGGGGTTCTGTTGCTCAGCCCAGACCACAGGACCAGAAAATGAAATAAGAGGATTTGCTTGTTATGGTGTGTACCTCTTTTTTCTGTATATATTCATTGCATTCATTTCTAAAAGGAAAAAATCCTGTCTTATTACTGGAAGGGTATGCAACAGAAATCAATGTAGAGAACAGAGTGGCTGTGGAGAAATCAACAGAACATATGTTCGCAGAATACAGCCCATGGATTCTATATACACTCCGAATGATATATGATCACCTGTCATATGCATCCTTCTTTTGAGAATTATAAGATTTCTAAGTGTCTTCAATACCACTTGTTTTAAAATCTTGGGTTGGCTATGTACCTAGTTATCCAAAACGGAAGAAAAGTCTCAGACTTCATTCATTAAATGCAAATGCTCAAATCAGTGTAAACTGTGACAGGAACTGAAGGAATAGAAGTCAACCTGTCATGCAGGTGATCATCAGTGCACACATACTTCAGGCAGGTAATTATTTGAAAGTACTCTCTGGCACACAAAAAAGCTAGTTTATATATATTAAAATGTTATTTCTCCTCTAAGCAAAGAAAATATGTCATACAGGAGATATTATGGTTTCTTAGTAATATTATGGAAGGTTAACATATTGTGAAGCCAAATACTATTTTTACATATTGAAATAACTTGATGTCATTTCTTTTTTTGACAGATATTGAAAGGGTTTTTGTTTGATGTTGATTTTTATTATTAAATGTTATGATACATGATGGGACTTACATAGAAGTGATATGTGAGTATATGATATCGTTACTAGGAATCTTGTCAATCAGTGATGGGATTGAAAGATAAAACCAACAAATTATATTAAGCTTTTGGATAAATCCTTGGGGTTTTTATCCTTCCACTATTTTAGTTTTGGTTTTATCATATTTCTTTTGCTTGCGTGGCTTGCTAACTATGTAGTTTCTATAGCAACCTCCGTTGACCATTGAAATAAAGAAAGCCACAGCAACTCTCCTGCAGTGAAATCCCTCATGCTGACAACACAACTCCTATTTTCTTTGTCCAGTGTTGCCCGTTACTTACATGGCTGACTCATTTGTCAAAATACTTTAGCTCTTTGCTAATTACTTCAGAATCTGATAATTGCAGACAAGACATCTAAATTTTGGCATACCTGCAGATTCCCATTGGAACAAAGAGTTAAAACAGAAATCTTTTTTTTGTGCCAGAAATATAATTTCATAACCGTGGAAGGATTTGAAAAATGTATTTGTGATATTAAGAAGAAAGAACTACATGAACACTGGAAAAACCCCCCAACAAACAACAAACCAAATCGAACAAATTTTAGTTTCTTTAACTTAATTCTAAGGTTTTTTAACCTCTGGACTGATGTGGTTTTTAGCTCCCAAATTTTATTCCAAATTAGCAGCAAACAGGATCAATGCCTGGATGGTGGACCCAAGGGAAGGATGTAGGAGGGTCAGGAAGTGGTTCTGGTCATTCAGTAGGTGGCACTTAAGCTTTGTATCTCACTGAATCAATGGTTTATCACGAAGTTAGTGAGCCCTTTACTGTTGGAGGTGACATGTTCCAGCTGAAATGAAGGACTGATGCTAATTAAAGAGCCTCTAGCACTTCATGCACATCTGAAATAACAGTTCGTGTTGGTTTGGTATGAATTGTATTTTTCCAAATTAAATTCTCCATTAACCATTAAAGTAAAACGGTTATACCATAGGAAGCAGGACTGACCTTCTCATGGCTTTTAGTCAGATGTGTCTGTTGCTCTGTTGAAGCTTCCAGACTTCAAGCTACCTGTAGAATGGAAGATGGAGACCACATACTCTAGACTCTGGGTTATATGGGTAAAAAAACCTGTGGAGGCTTTTGCTTTGTCCTGCTCCATCTCACCCCAAACCCCTATACGCAGAGAAACAGTGAAATCTTTGGAGACCAGCTGTGGTCTTTTGCCTCTGGACTACTTTCCAAAACTTTTCCTTATCTCTCCAATCTGGGTGGCAGCTGGCAGCATGAGTGCATTGGTATGAAACCATAAGAAGTGGTGATTGTTTCTGATGTAGAGTGATGATACCCTGCTTAGCTTTTTCTCTTAGAGTCAAATGTTTTCTTGCTGTGAACTCTTAATTACTATATGTATTTTAGAGCTAGATGTAACACTTACCTAATTTTATAAAATTTGTTGTTGATAAACTGCTGGGAAAATTGTGAAGTAGCAATCAAAATCAAATAATGAGTCCTGGTAAATTGTAAAGGCCAGTGACAGTTTTCATGGACTTTTCTCTTTTATAAAGATTGGTTTGACACCAATGCAGACACTACAAAAATTCTTTATTGTGTCCTTTTATATTTGCCTCAACAGTGCAAAATATGACTTTTGGGCACTTTATTTGATTGCTGGCATGATTTAACCTTTTTAAAAGTAGCAAAGGAAAATGTAGGGACAGGAGTAAAACCCAAGAGTCAAAATACATGAAGAATTTAAATATGTATCTAGTGCTTTGAAAGAACACAGTTTCTAAAGTTATTTTGCAGAATAGCAATGCAAAAAGCAGTGCAGATGAGCAGTACTGTCAGCCTGGTCAGCACAAAGCAGTGCTGCTGAGAAGGAAAAATAGAGAGAATGCAACTGAAAGGTTACTCCATGGGAAGAGATTAAGTTCTGCAGAAGGTTAATTGCTTTTCTCAGGCTACTCTGAATGATAATGTTTTTCTTTTTTTTTTTTTCTGGTCATATGAATTCCATTTGTTTATGGAAAGGATAAAATAAAGCAGCAAAAATGTGGTGATATGCAAAAAGGTAATATTTTATTTGGTCATAGCTGGTTAACTAATTAACTTTGGTTCATCTTCCAGCTGGGCTCATGAAACACATTAACTGACTTGGCTTTTTTTCAGTATGGAAAAGTTTTAACTGCAACTGGCCAGCTCTGAACTTTGTAGCTCTTCAGCTCAGCAATGGACATAACTGATAAAAAACTGAGTCACACAGGGAAAACACAGAAAATTCTCTAATGGGACAGCTCCTGCCTTGCATGGGATATCCCGGGGCTTCGAGGAACTCAGCAGGAACTGAGATCACTCATGAGTCTGGAAACAGCTGACATTAATCTTTATTCATAAGATTAGCAATCACTGGCAGACAGTGCCTTGGATGTGTTGTAGAGAATGATATCCTACGAGATTGCCTAGCTCCCATGGAGTTTGGGTCCTTGTCCTTGTACTGCACTCTAGCACTAAGCACTGGGTACAGTCAGGTTCGAATTGACCTCTTTTGATACATGTGGGCTTAAATGAGGCTAAATTCCCAAAGTGCCTAGGGGATATTGATTTCTTACTGGATTTCAAAACAAAAATTCTGACCAGCTCAAATTTTAAAATGGAAAACGCAGGTACTTTAAGTATGCGGTGTATTAGGAAGTGGCTATTTTCTGGTTTTTATCATCTCACTGTTATTTAGTAATAGACTTGAATCCTTAAAGTTTCATGTAGGTCCTCAACTTCATGTGTTTAATTGAACAGCAGATAAATCAGAAACATATGCTTGAGTGCATAGAGATCATATAGGCTAACACCTATAGAGAAGAGGAAAGACCAAAATCTGCTGTTATGCACTTGGCTGAAAGCTAATAACTGTTTCTTTGGAGGTACTCTGTACTTGTGTGTGTCCAAACCCAGCATTTCATACATTATCTGCAAGGTGTGACATTTTAGATTTTTTCCTGCTTGAATATCTTAAACTTCTCTTTTAGCTTTAACAAATATAAAGATATTTCTGTTTCAACAGATGTCAAAAAAAGTTGTATGCATTATCTTGATTATTGGATAGAGTACCTGGGATCTGAAGTTCCTTATCTGCATTCATAGAAAATAACTTGTCACCTCCAAAACCAATTTCAGTTAAGCCTTTCACAAGGGCAAATTGGGTTCTTCAATGAACTCTTAGCATTGCTTTAATGAAATTGATATTTGTGCTAGAGTGTGGTAACCTCTTAGGAATTTAAAACTCACCAGGCATTTACCATACAAGTGTTCAACACACAGCTTTGTACCACCTTTCATCTGAAGCAAGCCAACAGCAGTAAGTAGGATTGCACAGGTGGAATGAAAGTGTATGAAACTACCAGCTTTCTTTTCCTATCACATCAAAAATGCTCCTTAAGGCAAGTCACTTAATCTCCAGTTTCATGGGGGAAACTGACTAAATCTATTAGGGGCACGGTTCTTCTCAAGGTTTGTGCCATAATAGCCAAAATCAGCTATTCTCTTCAACCTAATAATGTATTTGAACAAGTGATTGTTCACTTGAATATTTTGAAATAGGAGTGAGTTACTGTGCAGAATCTGTTCAATCAATTTCAGGGCTTGGATACATTGTCCTTAGCTAATGGGTATCAACTTAATTGCTGCATGGAAAGGTTCCACTGCTGTGCAGTTCTTGCCATGGTGGTAGTCTGTTTTCTGAAATCATCTCTCAAGAGTAGGTTGATGCTCATTTTTATATTTAAATTTGTTCATAACTAGATGACTGTTTACTAGAGCATGAAAATTGAGAATTTAACTTGATTTTTTTCTATGTTTGCCATATCTGATTATTGCATAGTATAATCTTATTGGAAAACATACCTAGATTTACAAATTGTCTACGTTCATAGACCTCTGAGCCCTCCCACAAAATTCAGTTAATGTTTTGGGTAGTGAGTTTTGATGGATATTGTCTGGTGAATCTTTTACTACAGGAAAAAAAACATCACAGCATACTCTTAAGTGTAGCATTTTTACATCACTTTTATGTTCAGTTTCAAAATAAGTAATAATCATTAGGAGCCTTTCATAATTAAAATTAAGGGGAAGTTTTTCATGAAGTGCATGTCCCTGCTTTTCATAGGTTAATGTAATCTATTGAATATAATATCACCATTGAAACTTCAAGGTTGCATTTTCACTGAAACAAGACTGCATTGAATCTCCAGCAGTTCTGGTGCATCAGAAAGCATTCATAAAGCTGTAGAATACTATGCTGATCTACCTGACTGCTTCAAACTTGTTCAAACTTCATTCTTAGGTAATTTTTTTATGTTGTTCTCAACACATAAAGATATTCTTGTTTCTTATTAGATATATTTATCTTACAGGGAAAGAGCTGCCAGAAAAGGCACTGAACACAGAGGGAGCCCAGGTGGTTCATACAGGCTGGGCACAACTTCCTCATGGATGTAAAAGGTACAAACTACAAGCTATAAAATGAACACATGAAAAAAAGTACTTGCTGTTGTATTTTCAACAAGGAGGGAGTAGTTTTGTTTTCTTCTTCCAAACAAGGGGAATGTTTTTACAACACTTCAGAGCAAGGGTGGCAGGAAAAACGTAGAGGGGCTGTTTTCTTAGTAAAGCCCATAGCCTGAAACTGGAGCTCTTTGCTCCACTCCTGGTTTTATCTCACACTGTAGACAAGTCACATCATTTCTCAAGCATCTCTGCTTTCCTTCCCTTTCCATAAAATGTGGGTAGCATTGCAGTAAACCACAGATATGTAAGAGTCCATTACGATTCCTGTATGACAGTTTTCATGCAAGTGCTAAATATTCTGTTATGTAATATAGATGTTCTTGCTTGTGGTTGTCTTTTGATGTTAAGCAAAGGCTGAAGTAGCTTAAATACAGCACAGAATTACGGATGGGTGACACAGAGACAAATGGTGAGGCAGATCATCTGCTGCCCTCAGAGGAAACATTTTTTGTTTCAGGGAGTTTATGTATTTTTATACAGATAGTTTCCTTACAGTATAAGGTTTTCTGCCATTCTGTAAGATAAATTGGATCCAAAAGTAAATGGCCTACATTTCCATCCATAAAATTGATTGTTTCTAGGTTATGAACAAGACAACCAGTTCAATGACACTGGGAAAAGACAAAGAGGCTCTTGAGAGATCTCAGTAGTCCATTCACTGGTAACTCTCTGGCCCATACCCAGCTCTGAACTGGCTTCCCTCTTGTCAGATCTTTATGACAACCAATTAAATCAATATGAATGTTGAGACATATGGCAACAATAACACTCTGAGTTGCTGCCCATTACCACTCCAGCAGGAAACCAAGAACATGCAGTATTTGTTACTGCTTATTTCAGGGATTCACTGAAGAATATCTGCTTCTTAAATAAAAGATTCACTCTGACTGTGTCAAAGGCAATTAATACTGTGGATGTTATCTATGGAGATGCTAACATATCTGTGTGCAGAAGAAGTTCTGCTTTTCTGCCGTCTGGAACCACATTCCGAAAATGTTGCCAGAATCTTAATGCACATCTGTTCTTGCCAAGACATATTTGAAAATATTAGATGTTAATCTTCCTGCAGAGAACCCTGTGAGACAAGCCTACTCTAATGTGCCATTCCGGAGTTTCTGCTTCAAGGATGACTAGACATTCAGGTGCTGCAGACTGTGGTGAGAATTCACTAAACAGAACTTCTTTCAGTGAGCACTTTAGAGCAGTGATTTGTAGCCTTTATCAGTCATGAATTTACGTTGGAAAACATGCATTTTGCTCTCTGTATTTCCAGGTCCTGACAGATTTTTCTTCAGGTGACTCTGTCTTGGTAGAGCTTAGCAGGGAATTATAATGCAAGGCAGTTTCAGTGGGAGGTTTGACTCTGGAATTTCCATTTCTGGTTGGTTCAGTGCGTAAAATGGACATGGTCCAAAGTCTCTAGGATTTTTGTTTAGTCATTCTTAAGTAAGGCTAATGACAAAGAGACTGAGTGGGGGTTTCCCCTGCATCCTTTTTTTTTTTTCTTTTTGTCAGAAGTTATTGTTTTGCTGCTATGTTGTGGAGATAAAGGTCTGTTTTCCATGGGAACCATGATTTGTTTGATATCTTGCATATGCTCCCAAGGCAGAACAATTGTGGACACATAAAAAGAAGAAAACCCATGGGACTGCCATGTATAAGATGGCCATGAAGCTGAAACATGGGAAATGCAGCACCTAACCCATTGAAGTGACTTAGAGAGATTATGCCCAGAATTATATACCTCCACAGGCACCTACTGCATTCTAGATATCTTGCTGGTGGTTTTGAAATTTTGCTAGATATCTTAAGTTCACATCTTATACATTTGCATAAATGCTTTGACTTGATCAACTGGGTGGCCAGATTCTCCTCAATTTCATCATGGTCCACCTGGAAAGCAGAAAATCACACAAGTACCTTAGCTCTGAGAAATGCTAGATTCTGCACTATTAATGTTGAGTCTAGCACAAAAACATTTACATCCTCCACTTGACAAGTATGCAGCACTCAATCCAGACAGTAGTTCAAGGGACATCTTCTCATCTGATTAACACTGGTTGCCATGGAATGCATAAGTCATAGGGTTAGAAGCACAAGCCAGGAGGTGCAAGACTTATAGCTGTTGGTGGTGTGATGTCCAGGATATTCAGAATCACCAGAAGACATCTTAGTCCTGGCTTGTAGTCTGAGTACTGTTTCTGTGGGGAGTAATTAAATAAAATATAAATTCCAGTTAGGCTCAAATTAGTACCATATAGCAAATATAGGCATAAATTTTGAAAGCAGGTTGTTTCTGCATAAGTCCAGAAGCAAAGGTGAAGGAAGGCACATCGGAGGTCCTTTAAGATGCCTTGTGTGTCACAACTATTAAGCAGGTGGTGAGATTGCTTTATATAATACTTTCAGGCTTTCTTGAGCTGTTTGCCTTGGAATAGACACCACAGTAGCAGCCAACTCAGCCTAGCAAGTCTGAAGCCTGTCTTTTTCAATGTCCTAAAATATAAGTTGAGTGTCTAATGTGAAAATGTTGGATTATTTAGTGACATTTAGTTAGATTGTTTTCTGAAGGTATCCCACTCTTTCTCTGCAGTCTGCTAACTCCATTAATCAGAGAGTTCTGGTATCTGCTTTGGTGTGTTTGAATGCGGATTTTAAAACAGTGTGCTATTTTGCAAATTTTCTGCTATTTATAATTAAAAGAGAAATTTAAAAGATATTTTAAAGGACATAAATGCTTTTAAAATATAGTGGATAAGGACAGTAGAGACGAATTCTACATGTTTCACTTATCTCTTTTATAATGGTAGTGAAAGGATGAGGATTTTCATGGCTATTTAAATGGCTGTTTTCAGCTGTCAGTTCACAGAATATTTTTAGGCAGTTTCTTCCTTGCACAAAATGTTTTCAAATATGTATTTCAAAAGCAGTCTGTGTAAAACAATATTACAATGTTTCATATCAACAAATTTGCATCTTTAATTTTTGCCACTGTCAGATTACATGAAAGCAAGGCTTTGTGTTTGAAATCATTGTTTCTCTGAAACTCCTTGATATTCTACAGACATCAGCCTTCCCTGGAGTACAACTCTGATTGTCTAATGCATTTGTTTCACAAGGGAACAGAGCTGAGAATGGCTTTGTGATTTTTTTTTTTGTGCTTGAAACACTATAATGAAATAGATAATGATCGCATGCAGCGTTCTATAACAAATGTTGATGGCTACTCAAATCAAAACAGAGAATTTCTTTCTTATCCACTGCTTTAGAAAAACATTCATCTAAGTGATTTGTGGAAAAAGGGCATTTTCATAGCATCTTCCTACACATGCACGCCTTTCTGTATTTGACCAAGCTTAACATTGTTTTCAGTTTTCATAGATGAAGGAGAAAAATAAATATTTCCACTTATGCTTATGCTTCTAACATAATATTTATATTATGTAATTAAATTTGTCATTCCAGTTTCATTACCAGTGTCATTCTACCATGAAAATGCTAACTAATACTGTTTTTCTGCATTTTTTCACAACTTTCAACACTTTGCCTTGCAATGTGTAGCCAATAAGCCTTTGTATTCCTAGAGATAATATACTTTACTGCCTCTGTGAAACTTCATATGCATCAATGCTGAAGAAATAACTGAGAACAATACTAATTCAAGTAATGCTAAAATATATAGCTGTATATATATTATGCTAAAGTCTTATTCTGGCTATCTTAGAATAGCTCTCATTTTCAGCAAAAAAGCTTTCACTACTTTGAAGAAAGTGGTGCCTCCCAGACAGACATTAAAGAAGTGCAGTGTGTGAATACATATTAAAAGCACCATCTTTAGATGTTGGATTTTTATTTCTATCAATTCAACCTCTTTCTTGGAAAATGTTATGGTAGCAGGCACGTCTAATACTTGTTTTTCATCTCTAACTTAAAACATGTAATTATATGTTGTATAGAGCCAGGTGAGGTAGCACCTGAAAGTACAGACCTTGCTAGAGAACAAAACAGTTGATCACCACAGATCAAAAGAAGACAAAACCAAACTAATTTATATGTCTTTCCCCAGTTACAGGAAAATGACTATTATTTGTTATACATGCCTGTATAATTTTCATAAAGAGATGCAGTATGAAATCTATGCATCTAAAAAAATTCTTTCCCCAAGAGGCACAGAAATGCCCAAGAGACCATAAAATGCAGTCCAAACAAAGCTGGAGTTACAAATATGGAGTTACAAAACATAATTTGAAAAAGAAAAAAAAAAGAACGACAATGAAACTTGTCTTTCCCAGTGCCTTAGTAATGATTTCATATGAGTAGCTCCAATAACTCTTTAGAACATTACTGTCTGAATAAAAAGAAAAAGATAGAGTGCTACTGCTGCCATAAATACACTTATAATTAATTCACAGTATTTTTGCCAGATCTCTACAAGAGCTTCATCTCAAAGTGGAAAATATTAATGGTCACTTCCCACTTTTTAATCATTGTTTTGGAGAGCTGTAAAACAGGAAAATGTGCTTTATAAAAGTGTAAGAAATTGGTTAGTTGTTGATCAAGATATTCTAGTGGTCAATGAGGAAAGTTCTGGGGGAAAAAAACCCAAAAACTTAGAAAGAAGTCTTTCTTTATAGATTTTAAGAAAGACATGGACTTAGAGACCCTCTCTCTCCAGAGTATGAAATTCCTCCCATTTTCCTCTGCCCTGGTTTTGGCCAGGACAGGGTTCATTTTTTAGAGATGGGGCATGGCTAAGTCTCTAATGTTATTCTATACCAGCTCGCTTCATTCCTGGGACGAGGGAAAAGGGAGTCTCTCTCTCTTCCGAGGAGGAGAACGGGTTCCTCCAGGTCGAGAAAATGTGGCAGGGGAGAAGTATTGTTTACTGTTTCGGGCTTTGTGTAAATCTCTTCTTTGTCTTCTACCTTTTGTTATTAATACTGTTGCTGTTACTGGTTGTTTCCTTATCTCATTGCTGTTTCCATTAAATTGTTCCTATCTCAACCCACAATCTTTGCCTTTTGTGCCTCCAGCTGGGACCCAGGAGGAAGTGAGCAGTGACATAGTTTTAGTGGGAGTACTACATTGCAGAATAGCATTCTTAAACCACGACAGCCCCTACCATGTAGACAATGTTCTGCATTTTAAGCAATAAATATTATAATTTCAAGGGAAATGGAATCTTTTTGCAGGCCAAAAAGCCTGATTACACCAGCAGAGCTATCTAAAGAATAAATATGTAGCTCTGAAAACCAAAATATTTACAGACTTGAGAGTACAAAAATGCGAGGACAGGCTATCACACAGTATTTGGGCGCTGCCTTCTTTCTTTGAGATGTATCTATCAGATTTTAAAAAAAAAAAAAAAAAGGTAAAAGTATGCATTTCCAAAAAAAGTTGAAATAACATTTAAACAGCAAACCAAACTGAGTAGTCCAACTGTACATCAGAGACCATTTTTTCAATAAATTTTAAATAGACTAGACTAGAATAGACTAGAATGGACTAGAATAGAATAGACTGTTTCAGTTTGAAGGGAACTACAGCAATCATCCAGTCCAGCTGTCTGAGCAATTTAGGGCTGAACAAGTGAAAGTATGTTTTTAAAGTGCATTGTCCTAGTGCCTCGTAAACACTGACAGACTTGGGACATTGACCACCTCTCTAGGGAGCCTGTTCCAGTGTTTTACCACCCTCCTGGTAAAGAAATGCTTCCTAATGTCCAATCTAAACCTTCCCTGGCAAAACTTTAAACTGTTCCTACACATCCTACCACTGAGTTCCAGGGAGAAGAGCTCAGCACCTCCCTCTCCACTTCCTTTCCTCAGGAAGCTGTAGGGGTTGCCCTTTTCTCCAAACCAGACAAGACTGAAGTCCTCAGCTGCTCTTCACACACATCTTCCTGCTCTGTCACCAGCTTTGATGGCCTCCTCTGGATTAATTCGAGTATGTTAATAAGATGTGTGCTCACATTTTGTGTCATATCTGTCTAACTTCGACAGCTACCTTTAGCTGCTTGCAAAACCACAGTATTTATATAAACACAATCACTAATGCAGGCAGCTGATCCTGGAGAGATTTGGCTGAAGGAAGAGTTACAACATTAGATTACTGTTCATTCACAAATGTGATACTTTTAGGACCTTTTTCATAAAGACTTAAATCCTGAATTTTGCAGGTTACTGAATTGACTCAATAATCGAAATACTTCTTAACACTTGGACTGAGTTCAAAAAGCATTTATACTGCTCTAAATCAATTGGCTTACATGGTTTGAGGTTGTGTAAGAAAGGTGCTAATCATTTGGACAGCACTGCCTGTGCAGTCAAGGACATCGCTCCAAGGGAGGAGTCCTTTGCCTCCAAACCAAAAGGTGTGAAGTCACTCCTAACTGTGCTCAGCTACTCTTTTCTTGAGCAGAGTAAGATACTAAGCACACGGCCTACTCTGTCCCCTAGGCCTGCTGTAGTGCTCCCATGGCTATTCTGGAGACCTGTGGGGTTTTTAACAAAAATACCTTAAAAAAGACCAGACCATTGGGGTTTTTTGCAGCATAAAGCTGCAGGTACGTGTCTGAGAAGATAAACCCTGTCCAGGTTGAAGGTGAATGCTGCCCATACTCATTTGTCTTCTCACAGTCTTTTCAGGAATGATGTCAGGGTTGAATCATCCCAGGAGCCATGTGCAGCTTGATCCTGGAGGAATTACCTAGGTAACTACGAAAGAAAGCCTGAGAATAAGTTTAGACAGTGACACCAGAAGAGGGTGAAAAATAGAAGCAAACCACAGAGGTAAAGTATTTGTCAGTGGGGACTGGCCACATAAGACTTACTAATGGCAAGAGCAAGGTCTTGTCACGTAAATGAAAATCCTCTTACCTAAGATCCAGCCTCATCAATAGAGGTTCGTACAGCTGGTTATTAAGAGGATTGGACAGGAAAAAATAATGGAAACTTGCAAAATACAGAGTCACAAGATTCAGTCCTTTTCATTTGACATCAAAAAGTCTGCTGAACAAATATTTTTGCAATGCGTAATCACAAGTAATTTAAAGGAAAAATTCTAAAAGATATCACCAATGTTTCTAACTGATCTGTTTTTCCCCCAGGCAAGTAATCAGATTTTGGTAATGGTTTTAAATTGCATGCTTCCATGTTACAAATGCTTTTAAATATTTTAAATCTGTACCTGGTTTATATTCAGATTGTGCCTCTCTGTAATTTAAATCTGGTACAGTAATGAGGAAAATATTAAGCCAAATAATGAAAACAAGATCATGGAAGAAAAGTGATTAAAGTGAAAATGCAAACTAGCTATATAAAATAGTGCTAATAGTAATAGCTGAAGCAAGGATATTTAAGATCTAAGGATCTTGCATTCTTTTTTTATGATCTAATAGAGTCTACTATTTCAGCAGTATTGTTTTGCTATAAGGCCTCTGAGTAAACGGAAAATGTTCTTTCCAAAGAACTTTCCTCAGATACTTAATAAGCTGTTTTAGCTGAAAAGACATCTGATAAAAGTTACAAAATTCTTGCGATAAGTCAAAGTTACCTCTTCCAAAAAATCTCTCTCCTCTCTTTTCTCTCACTCTTTTCTTTCCTGAGTAACTGTAAATCCATTACAGTCACATTTGTGTACTGCGTGGTAAGAAATTGGGAACTGCTATAAGTTAAAGAACTAGTATTTGGCACTTATGCATGTAACTGAAATACTGTTTCTTCCTGCATAATTTGGGTGTGCTTTTCATCAGCAAGAATCTGTGTTGTAGTGTGAAATTCCATTGGTCAATACTGGAATCGCCTAATGCAATAGCAGCAGCATGAAAAGGCTCACATCTAATTCATTGCAGCACCCCCAAGCCTCCCCCCACCCTCATGTATGAAGGCATGATGCTCCTATTAAAGAATGCCGAGTAGGCCTTCAACCAGAATACAGGTCTCTGGGATGAAATACGGGATAAGTACATTTTTTTGTAGACTTCAGGTACCCCTAACCTCTTGATCTTTTGTATGTCTCTATTTTTTTGCCTTGACAGACCACATGCCAATGTGTAGCCCAGAATTCCTCATCCGCGTGATTTATTGTTTACAGCTGTTCGAGCATTTCAGACATGGCAGCTGCTTTTCAGATGTCCTCAAATTAGAATGAAAGTCTCAGATAGAGGTCTTAATGCAAACCTGCATGTTCACAGAAAGAAAGGGGGAAAGCTGATGAAAAAATCATCTGAATTCTGCTCTAAAAGCTCTCAATTGATCCTAGCCTTGAGGGCAAAGGAAAATGTTTGGTTTATTTCGTAAGCTCATTAGGTGTGGGAGAGCCTATCTGGCATTTGCTATTGACCAGGCCTGAGTGAAAAGTGATCACTGGCAGGATGCTCAATAAGAGATCAATAAAAAGCGTGTGATTGGATTAGCTACTTGATCAATGCTTTGTGCTAATATATTAACAAGCAAATTACCAGGCAGCCCATAAGAGCAGAGTGCTGACTATAATTGCATTACAAACTATCGTGATCTAATGACCCTTGAAGTGCAAAAGGTTATTTATACAGTAAAAGGCTTAAAAGTAGTTTGAGTGATGCTGCATTATTTCAGAAAGCAAATCTTTCCCTCCATTAGCTAGCATTCAATCATGAGCTTAAAAGAGGCCCAGGTATTCTGCGTTCTTCCAAAATTTTCAGATCAGTTTCATCACTCCCTCTGAGATGCAAGCAGGAGAATGAGTGACAGTATTTCAGTAGGCAATTTAGGGTGGCAATACTCACATGAGAGCTGGGAAATAACTACAGAGAGGAGTGGCTCCTTGCGGGGAGGAGAGTATTACAAAGCTGTGCCCTGCTGCTGAAAGAATTGCTTAAAGGCATCTAAGCTGCAGATAGCACTGTGAAAATACTTAAATCTGAAAATTGTGTATGAAGTTTAGAAATAACACATAAGGTATTGCAAAAACAGAACTCTTGTACCTTGTGAAGAGTTTGATTTCATTTATCTGCCATGAGATTGGAATAAAGCATCTATTTCTTGAAGTTACATTGCCTAGGTTTTTAGCACATCAGCTGTACCTTTTAGATTTCTGTAAAGAGCAGATAAGCATATTTAAAAGGAAGATCATAGTGCATCTTCAAACAAGGAGACCAGCTTGTTTTCTTAATTTGGTACTCACAGTTAAATGGAAAATTTGGAAAAAAATTGTAACCTCCACAAATGTTTCTAATGAGTTTCTAGTTCATTATCTTCTTTCCATTTTATAGTGCAAAATGCCAACAGGTTTAATATTTGTTCTTTACAGGCATTATCTCAGATATACAGCAGGTGTAAGCCAGGTAAGCACAAGCATTGAACAAGCATGCAAAGAAATACGCAGCTGTGGAGTTCTAGACTTCATCTTTGTCTGGACAGGCATTCCATCTGCAAATTCAGACATCCAAGGCTTTGCTGTTGCCCTCTCTCTCTCCTCTGCCTTTCGTGCCTTCTGAGAAGAGGCTGAAATGACGGCAGTGAGATGTTATTGTGGGGCGTCGGGGGCTCTGACAGGGTTCAGGGGCTGAGGGGCGCCCCAGCCACTGCTGCCCGCAAGGGGCGAGCCCTGGCCCAGGCTCCCTGCGGGGTGCAGGGTCCCTGCCTGGGCTGACAGCAGCCAGCCACAGCTGACAAAACAAGCTGCCAGGCTGTTACCCTCGGGGTCCTGCTTGTCGGGAGAGGAAGCGCTGTCAGTCAATGCACATACACAGTACAGTGGGAAACCTGATCACCGATGGAGCAGCTCGGGGTTTTGATGGGTACTTGTCAGTTGTTTCTGAATTCTCAGGCTCATGGAAGTGGCCAGGCCAGTTACCTGCAGCATCAGCCTGGGCTGGTTCTTTGTGTGTGCATGCAGATAAAAGGAGGGTGTCTACTCTACTTCACTCTGTGTCTTTATAATAATAGTAATAATAATAATAANGGAGAGTATTACAAAGCTGTGCCCTGCTGCTGAAAGAATTGCTTAAAGGCATCTAAGCTGCAGATAGCACTGTGAAAATACTTAAATCTGAAAATTGTGTATGAAGTTTAGAAATAACACATAAGGTATTGCAAAAACAGAACTCTTGTACCTTGTGAAGAGTTTGATTTCATTTATCTGCCATGAGATTGGAATAAAGCATCTATTTCTTGAAGTTACATTGCCTAGGTTTTTAGCACATCAGCTGTACCTTTTAGATTTCTGTAAAGAGCAGATAAGCATATTTAAAAGGAAGATCATAGTGCATCTTCAAACAAGGAGACCAGCTTGTTTTCTTAATTTGGTACTCACAGTTAAATGGAAAATTTGGAAAAAAATTGTAACCTCCACAAATGTTTCTAATGAGTTTCTAGTTCATTATCTTCTTTCCATTTTATAGTGCAAAATGCCAACAGGTTTAATATTTGTTCTTTACAGGCATTATCTCAGATATACAGCAGGTGTAAGCCAGGTAAGCACAAGCATTGAACAAGCATGCAAAGAAATACGCAGCTGTGGAGTTCTAGACTTCATCTTTGTCTGGACAGGCATTCCATCTGCAAATTCAGACATCCAAGGCTTTGCTGTTGCCCTCTCTCTCTCCTCTGCCTTTCGTGCCTTCTGAGAAGAGGCTGAAATGACGGCAGTGAGATGTTATTGTGGGGCGTCGGGGGCTCTGACAGGGTTCAGGGGCTGAGGGGCGCCCCAGCCACTGCTGCCCGCAAGGGGCGAGCCCTGGCCCAGGCTCCCTGCGGGGTGCAGGGTCCCTGCCTGGGCTGACAGCAGCCAGCCACAGCTGACAAAACAAGCTGCCAGGCTGTTACCCTCGGGGTCCTGCTTGTCGGGAGAGGAAGCGCTGTCAGTCAATGCACATACACAGTACAGTGGGAAACCTGATCACCGATGGAGCAGCTCGGGGTTTTGATGGGTACTTGTCAGTTGTTTCTGAATTCTCAGGCTCATGGAAGTGGCCAGGCCAGTTACCTGCAGCATCAGCCTGGGCTGGTTCTTTGTGTGTGCATGCAGATAAAAGGAGGGTGTCTACTCTACTTCACTCTGTGTCTTTATAATAATAGTAATAATAATAATAATAATAATAATAATTATTATTATTATTACTACTACTACTATTACTATTACTATTGCTATTATTTTTACAGATGGAGTTCGCCATAGATATCAGATGATGAAACAGGTCTCTCTGACAACAATGGTTTTGAACCATGTGCAATCCATTTCAATTCTTTCTTTTCTCTCCCATTTCAGAATTCCAAAGTGACCATCTGAAAGCAAATGTTTTCACAGCAACCAACAACTTTACAAACAGCATCAAAGTAATCCCTTTCTTCTTCAACGACACATGTTAGGACTTAAAAAAAATATCTGCAGTCATTATTTTAAAGCTTGTGTGGAGGAATTAAAAATTAGATATCTTCTGTTTTCAGCTACAGGTTTTACTTATTTACCTCAAAAATGTATAGGCCCAAAACAATTCAGTGAAATTGTCTGTGACAGAACAGCTCAGTTAATGGGTCTTTCAGTTGTCAGGTTCCAGGTTCCTTAGCAAAATTGCAGCACATATTTTATATTATGTCTCCATGAAGACATTATTCAAAAGAATATTTTGTCACTCACATCTCTAACCAAGTACATCTAAAGTCTTGCTTTACAATTTTGAACCTCAGTTTGAAGTTGAGGGTAGGAAAAAAGTTAAAGTATGGCCATAATTTCCAAACAGTGTTGAGAGACTGAACAAGCTGTCATTTTATCATTAATCGTTTATTGCTCCTTAGGTCAAAAAAGATATACACATTGCTATCACCTGCAGTATGAGGAAAGGAAAGTGTTTACATCTAGCTTGTAGTTTAGCTAATCCCTCTCTATCCTCTAGCCTGAAGTTAGAGTTTCAAACTCCCTTGATTTTTTCTTTTGTTGGGAAAGAGCTATATACCCTTTAAATTACATGTGCCTGTGTGTGTGTGTGTGTGTGTGTGTGTGTGTGTGTCCGCTTGTGTTTTCTCACAGTCATGCTAATTACTACACTTGATAAAATCATTTACTTCTCAGATTCTGAGTTTTCCACAGGTTATTACAGACTAAGAAGTCTGACATTTGGTAATGCTGTTCATTTTATACAGCTTGAAACATATCCTAGCATCTTAAAAGAAATATTAACCTTTTTTCCCTCCAGAAAATTCTCTCTCTTAGTCTTCACAAACAAGTTCTCTTCCACTAATAACAGTGAAAATGAAGAGTTTAGCTCCTGAGATAAGGTTTGTCAAGAGCAGATCAAGAGCATTTTTAGCGACAACATATAAATCATTGCCAACCGTAGACCCAAACAGTTATGTCACAAACTGCAATACAAAACAAAGCCATAAAGTGGAGTTAATCATTATGTCTTCAGTAGACAAAATGCTTCTTTAGAAAGAAGAAAGAAAAATGCTTCTTTAATAAACAGTCAAATCCCATTTAATTCTTAAGCTTCCGTAACTCATCCACAGGTTTATCAAATGCTTAAAATGAGCTGTTAAAGAAAATCCTACATCTTAGCAAGGTTCCATAAAGCCATTAGCTCCTCTTGTGAAGCCGTAAGTTAATACTGCTAGGAAAAACTGCCAGAGATGCTTCTTCCTAGAAGAACAGTTTGACTTCTCTAGTGAGGGTCATCTGATGAAATCTTTAGTGTAAAAGTATTGCACCCTATTCTGTGCCTTGCAATGACTGGTTGGTAAGTCTGAGCTGGGAGAGACAAGAGTGAGCAATTGTAATGTGATAAAGAGAGGCAGAGAGAAAATAAATAGCTTGACAATTTCTTAACTGTAGGCCAGGCTGAGAGTAATGTATGAGAAGCTGGGAAGATTAGCAATATACTGCTAGGCCATTTCAGCAATGCCACTAGAATAAAAAACATTGCATTGAAACTTTTGTCTGGTTTATACATTTACTTACACAATGACAGCCTTTGAAGCACAAAGTATTATGCTTCAGACAACTGGATAGATAAAAGAGTAGTTACAAGCATATGCTTTTCAAACCCATAACACCACTCTAGCATCATGGCCTTGGTGTGTATCTAAAGTGATAATGAATGTGTGTCTGAAGATTGGCATATATTCTTCCTTCAAAGAACAGAAACAGCCATTGTGCCCTGGGAAACTGTGGAAGCAGTTCTGTGCTCTTCTGATGGGAAAGAAAAGATTCCTGTTTATCTCAACGCCTTGGATCAGAACGTTCAGAGCCTTCTTTTCTCCACCCAACACCATATCATTCCTCACCGCAGTGGTATTACTTTCTGGTCTACAGAAGAAAGCGGTCTTGAGAGTAAAATCCTACTGAGCTGCAGGACATAGCTTGCTTCTCACAGAATTTCTTTCTAGGATTGCTTCAAAACCCAGACCGTCATCCCTGAGTTGGTTATAGCTGGTTTGAATTTCAACCCTTCCTTAAAAACTGCAGGGAGTGAAAAGGTGAAATTTCTTTGAAATGAAAACTGAGATTGAGATATAACCATATGAAGTGAGGAATTTAATCAGTAGGCTAGGCATAAAGTACCTGTGCTTTAATCAGGCCTATCCCTAAGCCTAGTTTTATGACCATTTTATCCTGGTGTTTTGATGAGACCATTTCAGTGTTTCATTCACATTAAGGGTTGATTTATATTTAGAAAAGTTAACTGTTGGCACTGAGAATCAGTAAGGCTGAGACTGAACAAGAATGTGTAGTTCATTTACACATGTTGGTAGCTTACTTGTGTGGTTGATAAATTTGCTTCCTGTAAAGGGGACAGGACAGAGTCAACGTTTCCACACCCTTTTCTTCCCACATGAAAGCAACACAGGCTTCTCTGCAGACAAGGCAGATTGATGATCTGGCAGTATGGTAATTCTGCTGCTTTGATGATCAGGCAGTATGGTAATTCTGCTGCTTGAGAACCTTCGTTACTAAACAGCATAGTTCAGAGAGGCAGGCTTGGAGGAACATCTTCAAGACCAGCATCCAATTTTCCCTGACCAACTACCTAAGGAGGAGGGGCACTCCTGTTTCTTGGCTCCTTCCCCGCAGAGGACCCTCGGAAAAAAGGAAATTCCTTTAACAAGAGAAGGTTAGCTTCTAACCTGGCTGCTGGCTAAGGGATTTGTATGGGCAACTGGGATTTGGCTTCTCCATGTGCTTTTTTTGTTTGTTTGTTTGTTTTAGCAACAAATCCAAATGGGTTTTGGCAACAAACCCAAATACCTTTCTTATGTGATTGACCCCCTTGTGAGTCCTTTGAGTTGTTGAGACAATCTTTTATTGTATTGCCTTTTCTGTAGCTCTGGTTGGAGCCTTTGCTCAGGGATTTCTAGCTCGCCAGTGATCCAGCTCACAGGTATGAAGTCTCCCACATCCCAGATGAGTATTCTGGATGCTATTGTTGTCAAGATAATCTGTTTTCTTTCATTCTAAATAAAAACATTGTTTCACCACTGCAAGATCTGGAATACTGTTCTTCTCAGTCCCAGCTAACAACATAGGTCCTCCTGATATTTTTTAGTGTCTCCAAGTGAAATGGTTTCCAATATTTTCCTATACAATATGGCATCTTTTTGGATCAGGACCTTGAGTTGTAAAGTAATGAAGATAATATTGTATTGTTGTTATATTGTCCAAAGAATTAGTTATAGGTATACAATATTAAAAATACTTCTACAAAAATATTTTGCATGTGTTGTGGGTAAGAAAAAGGGAAGAATAAATAGCTATTAGCATAGAATGTTTTTCATTCTTATTGTCTGTAAGATCATGTGTGCAACTTCAAAAAAACTTGGAAAACTGACTACATGCATACTGAAAGTTAGAGAAACAAGTATTCTCTGTGTGGCAGTGATGAGCTGGTGTTTTTGTCTTTCTTTTCTCCCTCACTCGTCACAAAACAGTTCAATGAAAGTACCTGTGCCCAGCCAGCATGGGTTTATGAAAGGCAGCTCCTGCTTAACTGACCAGATCTCCTTCCATTGCAAGGTGACCTGCTTACTGGATGAGGGAAACACTTTGAGTATTGCCTATCTGGACTTTAGTAAAACCTTTAACATTGTTTCCTACAGCTATCTTACGGAGAAACTGGCTGTTTGGATGAGTACACTCTTCACTGGGTAAAAAGCTGGCTGGACGGCTGATCCCAGAGAAATGAAATGGAGTTACATCTGGTTGGCAGCTGGTCACAAGTGGGCTCGTTACTGGGGCCGCTTCNTCTCCATGTGCTTTTTTTGTTTGTTTGTTTGTTTTAGCAACAAATCCAAATGGGTTTTGGCAACAAACCCAAATACCTTTCTTATGTGATTGACCCCCTTGTGAGTCCTTTGAGTTGTTGAGACAATCTTTTATTGTATTGCCTTTTCTGTAGCTCTGGTTGGAGCCTTTGCTCAGGGATTTCTAGCTCGCCAGTGATCCAGCTCACAGGTATGAAGTCTCCCACATCCCAGATGAGTATTCTGGATGCTATTGTTGTCAAGATAATCTGTTTTCTTTCATTCTAAATAAAAACATTGTTTCACCACTGCAAGATCTGGAATACTGTTCTTCTCAGTCCCAGCTAACAACATAGGTCCTCCTGATATTTTTTAGTGTCTCCAAGTGAAATGGTTTCCAATATTTTCCTATACAATATGGCATCTTTTTGGATCAGGACCTTGAGTTGTAAAGTAATGAAGATAATATTGTATTGTTGTTATATTGTCCAAAGAATTAGTTATAGGTATACAATATTAAAAATACTTCTACAAAAATATTTTGCATGTGTTGTGGGTAAGAAAAAGGGAAGAATAAATAGCTATTAGCATAGAATGTTTTTCATTCTTATTGTCTGTAAGATCATGTGTGCAACTTCAAAAAAACTTGGAAAACTGACTACATGCATACTGAAAGTTAGAGAAACAAGTATTCTCTGTGTGGCAGTGATGAGCTGGTGTTTTTGTCTTTCTTTTCTCCCTCACTCGTCACAAAACAGTTCAATGAAAGTACCTGTGCCCAGCCAGCATGGGTTTATGAAAGGCAGCTCCTGCTTAACTGACCAGATCTCCTTCCATTGCAAGGTGACCTGCTTACTGGATGAGGGAAACACTTTGAGTATTGCCTATCTGGACTTTAGTAAAACCTTTAACATTGTTTCCTACAGCTATCTTACGGAGAAACTGGCTGTTTGGATGAGTACACTCTTCACTGGGTAAAAAGCTGGCTGGACGGCTGATCCCAGAGAAATGAAATGGAGTTACATCTGGTTGGCAGCTGGTCACAAGTGGGCTCGTTACTGGGGCCGCTTCTGTTTAATATCTTTATGAATGATTGGGACGAGTAGATCCAGTTGTCCCTCAGTCAGTGTGCAGATGACACCAAGTTAGGTGGGAGCGTTGATCAGCTGGAGGGAAAAAAGGCTCAGCAGAGGGATCTGGACAGGCTGGATCAATGCACCAATGTCAATTGTTTGAGGCTCAGCTGGTCAAAATGCCGGGTCCTGCCCTTGGGTACCAGCAGCCTCATGCAGCTCTACAGTCTAGAGGCAGAGTGGCTGGAAAGCTGCTTGGAATAAAAGTACACTGATGTGTTGGTTGACAGCCAGCTGAACATGAGCCACCAGTGTGGCCAGGTGGCCAAGAAGGCCAAAGGCATCCTACTTGTAAAAGAAATAGCGTGTCCAGCAGGGTCAAGGAAGAGATTGTCCCTGCATACTTGGCACTGGTAAGGCTGCACTTCAAATCCTCTGTTCAGTTTTAGGTCCCTCACTGCAAGAAAGACATTGAGGCACTGGAGCTTGTCCAGAGAAGGGCAATGGAACTAGTGAAGGGTCTTATGAAGGAACACAAGTTTTATGAGGAGCAGTTTAGGGAGCTGGGGTTGTTTAGCCCAGGAAAAGAGAAAAGGAGACTCCGGGGGAACTTACCATTCCACAAATACATGAAAAGAGGTTGTAGTGCAGTGATGGCTGGTCTTTTCTTCCAAGTAGCAAGCAATAGGATGAGAGGAAATGGCCTTAAGTTGTACCAGAGGATGTTTAGATTAAATATTGAATAATATTTCTTCACTGAAGGTGTGGTCAGGCATTGGAACAGACTGCCCAGGGAAGTGGAGGAAGCACCATTCCTGGAAATGTTCAAAAGATGTGTAGGTGTGGCACTTAGGGACGTGGTTTAGTGGTGGACATGGCAGTTCTGGATTAACAATTGGACTTGCTTATCTTAAAAGTCTTTTCTGATCTAAATGATTCTATGATTCTATATACATAGTTTAAAGGGTGTACATCTGCAAAAGTACAAGTACCGTAACATGAGTATTTCTGAGAGTCAGTGGTATTTCTTACTCTTATTAGTACTTCATTAAAAATAAATTTAATGGAATTAGTAAACATCAAAGTGTGCAGAATATCCTTGCACGTATATCAACATACCAAACAGCTTTTCAATGTTGTTAACTGCAGAAAAAACATTGCAGAGATTTACCAACTCTATACACTTCAAAACAGCTCACTTAAACTCCTGCATCCCTTTGATCAAATACCTGGAAAATATGCCTTAATGCATTGACAGTCTGGAATAAGCGTGCTTTGGTCATTCTGATGCACAGTTAATGTTCAAAATCACATACAGATTTTTGAGATAGAACAACTTTCCTCTGTTTTTTTCTGTCGGCATTGCATTTTGCAAAGGCAAAAGTTTGGTTGCTTTACAAATTTGTAGAAAGTGTTTTCCCACTTAACATTCAGAAATTATTTTGCTGGTGATACGAGTACCCTCCATTTCAGTCAGCATTACATCAAGGTTTTCTTGATGAACCTAGATGTATAGCTGCATATATAAGCCTTTCATTCTCACCTCTATTTCCTTCTTTCTTTCTTTCTACATGGCACAGGGTATTCCACAAAAACGAATTAGATTGTAAATGACATAGTTATTTAATAATGGAAAGCAAAGTCCTGCAGTCGTTGCACACCCCAAACTGTCCTTACTTCATAGGAATATTGCAATGTCATAGGAAAGTTACAATGCTACAATCACAATAAAACTTTATTTTTCACTATACCTTACTATCACTACTTAATGCAATCTCACTTCACACTTATATAACAGCAGCAATTATTATTATTAGCTCTATTTCTTATGCAGGAAAACAGACATTGAACATCTGTGCAATTTGTTCAAAGACTTACCTCGGCTAAATCGAAAAGCAATGAAGAACATCCAGATCTATCCTTAAACACATGATAATCCTGCCAGACCTGAAAAATACATACTGAATTCTACTTAATTACTTCTGGGAGCATGATAAAACATTCACCATTAAACTTTGATGAAATAGACACTTTCAAAGTATTAATGATTGGCCACTACCATTACTTTGTAACTAATTATGTTATAAAGATGGAATTGTCTCTCCAGTCTACTATATGGATTTCTCTATGTATCATTCCTGAATTTCTTTGCTAAGGCATTTCTGTGTGCAAGTTACTTTTAAAGAATTTGATATTCTGAATACTAAACAACCAGTTGCTATATTTCAGACATTTCATTCGTGTTAACTTCTTTGTTTTAAAAGATTGGATGCCATTATATATTGGCTTAATGCTTACGGTAAATCATTGAGCTATTCTCATTATTCCCAGTAGATGAATTGATTAAGTAATTTGTTCTGAGCATATTAGTCACCCTGTAAACTTTCCAGTGGTCCTTGATGAAACCTGCATTTGTGTGAACAAAAGTTTTACACACGAATCATTTTTATGGGTCTTTCAGCACCCTGTCACTTTTGTGCCAAATCAATAGAATGTGCACACATCCAAACTCATTTGGATGTCAAAAGAGCTTTCATACCCATGATTAGAGGCCATTTTGGAAAACAGTTCAAACTTGGTTTCTGAGAACACCTAGTCAGGACTATGAAGTACCTCCAAAATAATCCCATTATTCCATGTTACTCTCTTTTTACAATGTATGTCTGTATTTACTTATTTGTTTATACAATTCCTTTAAATGTATGAAAATACATGTGTCAATTTGGTACTGTTTGTAGTATTTTGAAATGTTCTTTTATTTTCTGAAAACTAACTTGCTCTTTGTATTGTGCAATGTGCTGCCATTGTGCTACCTCCCTTATTTATGCGTAAGCATGTCAGTGAACAAGCTGTAGTGATTCTAGAGGGTCTGTGTATTTGTAAATACAACAATCAAGTAGTTTTTCATTTCTAATCTGTATTTGTGGTACATTACCCCAGGGTACAAAATTATTCACAGTATTATGAATTTTGAGAATGGGCTTCTTGCCTACTGAGTGAACTGTACATCTGTGCTTCACTAAGGTGGTTTTTTCTTAAACAGGAAATGCTACTGATACTTTGAGAATTGTAGCATATAATGGAATTTCCTTCATGGAAGTTTTTCCATATTTCTCCTTAGAAACATTTAGGATCTCAGTTAAAAAGAGTTAGAGTGCAAAGGCTGAAAAGTGAAGAATTTAAAATTTGAAAGGACTAAACTGGAAGTATTGAACACAATGTACACTTTATCCTCCGTACAGAAATATTATGGTAAAGACTTTGAAGCTATGATGATGTATCAGCCTCTGTTCAGGTCCCTGGTTTCGTCCAGCTCACCGATCCAGAGGAAATTATGAAAGAGTGTTGTAGCTCAGAGATCCTTTATTTCCCTTCTTCAGGGGCTTATCATGTGCAAAGGACAAAATATGAGACATTTCTTGAATGGAACAATGAAAAATTTAGTGATACATTACTGTTTCATCCTTCTCCTTGCAGAATGCGAGGGCATGAGAGGGGACTCGTGCACTGTTTTATGTAAATAATCTCTATCTTTTTCAGTTAAACACCATGACCCTAAATTGGAGTTATACCACTATAAAACTGAAATTATAACCTGGATGAAGGCTGGTTGGTAACACATATATATATAGGGCAGAGCTGGAAGCATTAAAATGTCATCTTTGTTTCTGAACCTCTCTGCATTCATCTTTAAAAGCCATACTATTATTTCAGTCTAGTTTTTATAGAATCTTATGCAGACATGCATTACTTAGAGATAACTTTCCTTGACATACTTTCAGTGGCCATTGCAGAAGACCACAAATGAACAGCAAATAATCAGTTTGAGGGCACTGTATTATGTTTAGCTTTGTAGATGTTTCTGAGTATTAAAAGAATTTGTACTAAGATCAATCAATATCTATGGAATGCATTTGCAAAGCAATTTATAAAATAGTATGCATTGATACTCTTCGGAACTAGGAAGAAATAGGGCTTGTATGACCCTCCAGATTGACTGCTATATTCCATTTCCCATTTATTTCACATAAGTGTCTCTTTAAGAAAAAAACAGCAAAATCAAAACATAATCAGTGATGACAATTAGGGATATGGCATAAGTAGGGACAGTGTTCCACTGAGATAGTGTTTTAGGACAGTGAGCAGTAAACCTGATATTCACTCTTCCACATGCAATTGTTTTTAACCAATTAATGAATAATATTTAAGGAGATTAAAATAAAGGAGCAGATTATAATTTCATTTTATGTCCAACTAGTAAGAGGGTTAACCAGTTTTGCTACATTTGACAACACAGAGTATTAAATTCATATCTTGTTGAATATTAATTTTTAAATGCTGGAAGAAAATACAGTTCTACTCATGGAACTACCATTCAGCCTTTTTATTTGAGTTCATCAGCCACTAGCTTTTTATATTTTTACTTACTTATTTGGTTGTTTTAGAAAATTTCATCACTGCATTAACCCCATTAAAATCCTTCTTTAGAATAAGATCAACACCCAAGGCTAAATTTAAACCTCAGGAAAGGTAAAAGAATCTTTAATTTATGAAACTGAACAAGTAGACTTATCTAAACATCTCTAGGGCTTTAATGGGGGATATCTATAATTCTCTGAATTGTATTCCTTTCACAGTGATATTTTGTAATTCCATTCTATTACCCTTGCTTAACATTAATGAGATAAAAAGATCACATTATGGCGATTGATGTTCTTCAAATTAAATGCACGTTTCCATGTACAAAGCTGTCTGCTAATTTAAAAAACATAGCATGTAACATAGAATCATGACCATGGTCATCACTCAGCTGGGATCAGATAGCATTTTTTATCTATTCATTGGATTTAACAAGGCATGAGATGGAAGCAGAATACAAAGTGTGGGTAGATTATCCCATATCCCCCCTTTTGGCCACTTCTTGGCAATCTCAGCAAGGAAACTGAGGCTTCATGTTGCCATGGAAATAAACCTCAAGGTCAAAGGGGCATATGGAAGGTCAGGCAATGACAAAGGAACATCTGAGAGGCCATCTGGATGAGTGACCTGACATAATTAGTCATTAATCCCACTCTTGGGAACAATAGAGTTAGCCGAGAATGTGTTTGGACTTTGATCGTGGTCAGGGTGATCTCATGGGGAAAAGGGAAGAAAGCTCCTCTTGGTAACTAAGCAGATTACTCTGGCATGCTGTTAACTGAAGAAGAGTAGTCAGGAGAGGCCGGTGGGATATGCATTTTATATATGCTATATTTTCCCTTTAGTTACTACAGGCCGCTCTAGAGCCATGTGGCTCTAGGATTAGCTTTTGGGTAGTGATTTTTTTTTTTTACAGTTTTCAATGAAAAGAGAGCAAGTGTCCCAAAATACTTCACTTAAAATTCCCAGGCAACAGATGGGAAGAGAGCTGAAGAGCCAAAGGCATCAGCCAGCTTGGTTTACAGGTGTCAATATTTACTAAGTAGAGTTGGGCAGGGTGCCCTCTGGGAAAAAAAGGGAGAGAATGGCTAATCAGTAAAACAATAGCAATCATCCCTGTTGTCTGTTTTATACTGAATAGTTAGAATTATAATATGACCAAGTGTGTGGCAAAAGCTCCCCATCAGCATCTGTCTTTTTCATTCCCACTGCTTTCCGTGTCTTGTCATGTATTTTCATTACTGAGATGAGTGCCTTGATGAGAAGATATCCCTCACATGTATCTGAGATTCTACTGCTTGAAGAGTTGGTGATGTTTGGTGATTGATTGTCTACAATGTTGTGGGGTGTGAATTTGATAATGGACTCCAGTAAATGGATGCAACCCAGCACATGCAGAAATTAATTTTTCCTTTGGATAAAAAAATATGCTCTTTGCTATGCCATAAAAGGAAATAAATGAAATTGACTAAGAAGGCTGTAGAGTAAGAACAGAGGAAGATTTCAGAGCTCTATTGTTTCTTTAACTAAAGTGAAATGCATCATGTAATGTTCTCTTTTTCATCTAGGGTATACTTGTTAAAAATTTTCCTCTAAACTAAAATAATTCCATTATATCAAACAATCTCTCCTTAAATCTATTGTCTTTTCCTGTTACAAATGCATTTTCCCAGGCTAAGAGCAAAAGATAAACCACAGTTACTTCACTGTAAATACACGTAAGCATCCAGGAATGTCCATAGAGAAGGTCAGCTATAACATCAGCAGCTGCAATCCTTTGGTGCCTCTAGGTAATGAAAATAACTTTTGCAAATAATTTCTGCCATGTACAGGCTCCACATTTTAAATTAAGTCTTTAAAAATTGACCAAATCCAAGAAGAATATGTGCTGCTTCATTATAACTTGTACTTAATTTAATAGTGCATAGAGGAAACCCAACATTCTTCCTTTTGTTATTGAGATTTTGACACCAAAGGCTACTACTTTTTCCTAAATCATATTATTAACTTACTTTATTAATAAACAGTAGTTGCACCCCAGGAAAATATATTTGTCAGGTAAAATCAGCAAAATCCTTGGAAACTGTAGGTTTATCACTCTCTTCATTCTTTTAAAAATTGCCAAGTAAAAGACTGACAAAGCTGTATTGGTTTGTACTTTTAAAGAGCTATATAGTGGTTACATTATGAAGATGTAACCTTTAAAACCTTTAACCTTTAAGTGTAACCTAAATCCTTTATCCAATGAGAAAGACTACTTTGCTGTTGTGTTTTTGTTTGCCTAACTTGTTATGGACTATAAGAAATTAGATAGTGCATAATCCTTCCGGAAGGGAAGGTATATAACCTCAGGAAAAGTTGTTATTCCTTGAAGAAGAACCAGTATCAGTAAAGAATTGACCTTGATGAACAAACTTTGTTTGAATAAACACAAACCAAATCTTGTCAGCTTCATAGGAATATGAAGGCTATTTTGGCAAAATTTCAGCATTACTCTTGAAGGAACAATCCATCTGATGTGATCAGGAGTGTTCGCACAATGGAAAAACTCAAAACTCTAGAGGATGCGGAAGACATTAATTTCAAAAAATCTGTGAGCAACAAATGGCCTCTACTTTTTGTGAGATCATCTTGTTTTCATTTGAGAGAATCATGTTATGCCCAATTTATTAGGGGAAAAACATTTCCACATTGTCTTATTATATTTTTTTAATTATTTTTTAAAGAATAAAAGTGGAGAAGAGGGGGATTATGCAACATGCTGGCTATTGTGCATGACTTTAGTGCACAATTATATTCTTCCTTCAACATATTCAAACACAAGCACTTCAGTAACAGTATTTTAGTCTTCACAGCTAATAGGTGCTAGCATAGAACCACTTGAGAGAATCATGGTATTGACAGAGAAAACCTAACAAATCTTTACATTCTTCTATTTCCTATTACTTTAATATTTTAGTAAAAAATATAATGTTTTCATAGGACTCTATCCAGACTTCGTGTACCATGCTATCCATGAGTAAGTCAGAACAGAATGACTGAATGGGGATATAAACAGGCCATTGTTTTATAGCATTGTTGGATTGCTTAAGGTTTTACTTGAAGCTGTTAAGATTTTGTGTTTCAAAATGACTCATCCCACTGACTGTGGTAAGAAGCTGCATTTGGTTTCATTTATCAGTGCTACTAAATAAAATACATCTTCCATGCTCCCATTTTAGCCTAGTACCTAGACAATACTCAAAAGGACAAACCCTTTCCTTCTGTGGAGTTTGACTTAACAATGCTATATCATACAGGGTTGTGGTTTTCTTCATGTTTTTCAATTTATTTCTTGGTTGTGTATAGTTTTGAAGACAAGACCTTCATCTCCTTATTTTAATTAATACTTGCAGAAATTTGGAAAGCATTTAATTGATGAACTTTTTGCCAATTACCTCAGATAGAATAATGTTGTCCTGCTCTTGTATCAATGTAAAATTTCTGCCCTTGATGCAACAAGAATGACACTACAATCTAATCCTGACTTTGCACAGTTTTCTTATGTCCCTCTTCAGAATTACTAAAGCTTTGCCTGCAAAAAATATGGTCCTTGCACATGCCAACACCTGTTTGATATCTTCCTGGCTAATCAAGGTGGCATTTTAGGTTAGACCATGAGCCTGGGTTCCTGGTGGCCTTCTGCGGTTGTGATCAAGCAGTTCATCTCATGAAGTGCTAAAGAGGACAGAAACTAACTGCTGAAAACAAAAAAGCATTTTTTATTTCTGCTTTCCCTCATCTGCTCTGAGGGCATCTGTCTGAGGGCTCCTTATTTGGTCCAGTGCTCCCCTTTCCCCTCAAGTCAATGAAGCTGGTGGGGAAATTAAAAAAAACCAATCCTTTCTTTCAGCTTTTAGCCTCCACTTCCAGCCTGGCTTCTGTATGGCTCGGTGTTGTTCTGGCTCACCAAAGAAAGCCCAGGCCATCCAGAGGTGCTGGTTGGCACCTCGTTTGGCATCACTGGGCTACAACCCAGAGCCAGGGGTTGCACTGCTCAGGCTGTGCTTTGTCTAGGGCACTGATTTAACTGATGGTGGATGTGTGTGTGATTTCACACAGCAAAGCTGAAGGACTGGAGTGTTCATTTCCACCTACCTCTCACAATATTCCATAATCCCTGAGCTACTTTATTTATTTTCACAATACTTGATTGAAAAATGGCTTAGAAATACTGAGAAAATTCTGGTGATAATTGAAATATCGATTGAGTACTGCTATTGATATTCTACCTTGGAAGATTCATATTACTCTGAGGTTATTTCCAATCCTGTTATTTGTTTTCACAAAATGGAAGCCAGAGGTTATGAGCTGATTTCTTATGACCTAGAAACACTCCAGATATAGACAAAGAAGTTTATTCCTTCTTCTGAATTTTTCATTGCATGTGAATGAGAAAGAAAAACTCTGAACTCAGTTTTCATTGCTTATCTTTGAAGACTGACATATTTGCACAAATGTTCTTAAAGAGAATTCTGAAACAAGTTTTTTTAGTATTAAAATTTTATTTATATATTCAAATAATAAATAAAAAGAAGAATTCAAATACCACGAATTTATCGTGATAAGGCTTTGCAGCGTGAAGGTCCTGAGATGAGATTCACAATCTAAAAAAGGAAGAGAGGGATTGATCTTCAGTCTTTTTCATGAGCATACCTTTACAGGGGCTATCTCATCTGCATATGTAGGGAAACTGCCTCTTCCTCTATCATTATTTAAATTGACAATTTTGAGCCTCAAAGCCAAGCAGACTTAATTCCAAAAGAGTTAAAAATTATTTGACAATTTTAAATGTTCCTTTTGATTAAAACTATTTGTAAGACATGCCTTAAATTCCCAAGTTTGGATTTATGAAGAGTACTTTTTCATTTATGCATGGAAAAATGTCCTTTAAATATCAATTCATTCACATTGAATCTCAATGTATTTCCACAGATGTAGTATTTGGCAAAATTAAATTAATACTTCTAAGACTGTAGCATAATTTTATGCATCAGACTATAATCAAGACACCAGGAATGAATGGTGCTTTTAATTAATGTTTATACTGCTTAAAGCAGCTGCTAAGGATAACTACCTTCCTAATTTTAACCATTTTTAAATGATTTATTACTGTATATGAGTCCAGTTGAAGGAGGAGCTCTGTAGAAGCAACCACTAGGAGACCTTTCAATATACCAGGAAGATGAGTAGTGATCTAACAGAACATCTGTCTCAAGAAGTACTGACAGAAACATTAAGAAAGTGTAAAATGCAAAGTAAACTGAAAAGCTGTTAATTTTGGTCTAATGCGTTTTAAAAAAAAAATATTTTACGTTCAGATGGGAAGGGTAGATAAATAGAATAGTGCACCTAGTTCCTAAGAAACGACAGCAGAGCAAAAAACTACAGTTGAGTTGTCTTTTTACATAATAAGAATAGGGAACATCTACTTCCTTATAATAGAACTTAAACTCATGTCTTGAAGCTGACATTTCAGATCAAAGGCCAGTTTGGAATAAGTTTTATTGTATAAATCTTTTTATTATTTCACATAGCACTTTAGAAAAAATAAATCCTTGGAGAAAATCACTCTGAAGAAAGTTTAATGTGCTAGGATTCATGTTAATTCAGTGTTAAGAGTCACACAGCAAGCCTTAAATTTGCTAGTGAGTAGATAAAGCTTGTATTCACACTGTTGTACCATCTTTACAGAAATCAGAAACAGGACTGAAAATCCTTTTGTTGACTGGGTTAGACAATTAATTAAACATTAATATGCACTCTTGATACATGTCTGCAGTGTTCTGTGCATGCAGCTGCTACCATAAAAGAAAGAAATAACAATTTTTTTCTATTACAGTTTGTTTGAAAGTATACCTGAGGTATAACTGAAATGTTCCATGACAGATGAATTGTCCTAAAGTCTTCTGTAAAATAAATATTATGCCTGAACAAAGTACTATACACATTCATTCTCATAGGATAAAGAGTTTTCTAATATGGTTGAATTTAGAAGAGAGCATGATGTATTAAAATTGTTGTAAATGTATATCTGTCAAGAAGACCAATCCACATAGAGCCTAAAAATTCTTACTCATATTCACAAATATTTCACAAGACTAATACTCACAGCATCTGATTTACAGTGTACTTAAAATAAAAAGCTGAAAGGCTCTAAAGGTGGTGTCAGGCATGTCAGATATCATTCAGAAAAAATAAATATTTTGAAAATAGCTAGCTGAGTGATTTCTGCACAACTTTCAAAAGCCAATCAGTTGTCACTACAGCAGCTTTTGCTGTTAGGGGTGGGCTACACAAGGCTATAATTAAGTGCCTTCTATTCTTATAAAGCAAATTTTAAAAGGTGGAGCTGAAAGATGAGTACTACAACAGGGAACGTGCTCAGAAACAAAACCACCTTCTCCAAGAATCCCTAGAAGAAGCCTTGAAGAAAAGGCATCTGGCAGTCTATTCTGTCTAGCTGACCACATCAGTAAATCACTAAGCTTATTCTGTTAGTTCACCATCCTTGCCACACAAAAAAAAAATTTTCAGGGATGGAGTGCAGAGGAGAATCTGGAGAAAAAAAATAAAAGTGCTCAAGCTGTGAAACTGGGCTTATGTATTTTTACTGTAGAGTGCAGCTGGAGGGAACTTTTTGAGACTAACATATAACAGGTTGGTCCTTATTACTTCTTAGGTTTACATTATTGGTGTCTGAGAAATCTATTCTGCTCTGTTTCAGAGAAAAGTTAAAGATGCAAGTTTAAATCACTGAAAGTCATGGAATTTAGTCTTCACCTGTTTGATTTTTGCTTTCAAAGGGAGTGCATGCATCCTCACAGTCAGTTATGAGGACTTAGCTGGGAGCCAGGATCAAACAGCTGAGAGATGATAGAAAACAGGTCCATAAACTCCTCACTTATTCCCAAACATATGAGCACTTCCAAACTGCTTGTTTGATTCTGGCATAAGGCAAGTTCAACTTCAATTTTAGTCTCATGTTGTCATCTTGACTCTGCCTTGAAAAAGAAATGCTCCTAGAGGTATTGCTGGGAAGTAGTTTAGGAAGCTGCTCCTTGTTGCCTCTCAGCTGTACACTAATGGCTTCCAGCTGAACTAACTGCATCCATGCTTCTCCCCCAACCTGTCCCCCTGAAAGCCACTACTGCCGACGAACACAAGCCCAATCCGTTGTAGGTGTCAGGAGCAGGAGCCACTGTTTTTAACACTGACTTTCCTGCTTTCCTGCATATCTGCATTGAGTCCTTGTCTCCAGCTCTTCTCCTTCAGTGGTCTTTGTGAAATGGGGTTAGCATTCCCCTCGGTGGTGTCTGTTCTTCAGCTGGGAGTCATTAACTGACAGCTTTTGAAATGGCAAGGAACAATTTCCTAATTGCCTGTCAGCTGTAGCAGCCTGAGGAACTCTTCCAGCATGTGTCACAGCAAAGTCAAGCAGGTTATTCTGGTTATTTCAAACAACCCCCAGCAGTGATTTAGAGTACTCTGGTTTCATTTTTCATGATGGGATTGTCCAAACAAATGATCACTCACAAAGTCCAGTGATGGAGGAAGCCATACATCCTTAAAAAACCTCTCCACTTTCATTTACTTGCTCTTACCCAGACACTACTATCCGTGATCACACAGGCACATTCCATGCACATGAGGCACAGATTTAGAAAGCCCCCTGTGACTGCACTGGGGGTGGAGACTCTACACATAAAACCATGAAGGCTTGGCAGCAGCTCAGGGTACACCCTGGACAGAAGCAGAAGCATTGCAGACCTGTGTATAACTTGATTGCTGTTTTATGGGGAAGGCAGTGGAAAATGAAGTTTGTTTGCATGGCAGCTTCCTGACAGAAGGATCCATGCAGGTGGAGAGACATCTCCACCTGTGTTAACCACTGCAGCCTCAGTCCAAATGGCTTTAAAGCCACATATCACATGAGGCTGCTTCACCTGCCAGGGTAAAAGGGTGGTCTTCACTGGCAGATGCTTCACTGTTACACTTCAAGCTGAACATCAGCACAGCCAAGAGTGCAAGGATCTTTAGGCCAGAAGGAGAGGAGGAAACAAGCAAGTCCCATTCATCTGTAGCCTATTTGTTAGAGCTATGAGGTGTCAGACTGCATTTATGTTCCTTTTCCCTGAACCATTCATGTACTTTATCTTAGGCATTTTTATATGTTGTTGCCTCAGGAGCTGAGCAAGTTGGAGTTAAACTGCATTTTGGTTTAGTTGTCACCTGTACAAGTTCCACAGTCTACTTCTTCTACTTACAGTAGTCTGAACAGAAAGGAACGGAGAGATCAACCAAAATACCTCTGACTTATCTCACTCAGGGCGGTACATGGAGAAATGGGGATTCAGAGCCATAATTTTGCAAGTTATGAACTCACAAAAATTGAAAGACTTTTTCTTTACCAAGACCCAAATGTGCCCTGATGGTTCTGAATAAAGAGAATGAGCTATCAGTCTTGAGGTGAAAGAGCGGGATTTCCAGCCATAGATCTTCATCCAAGAACAGTGCATAGTATTTGCACATTAAAGCCGAAAAACAGCCTTTCTAACTCTTGTCAGCCTGTGAAAGCCTGATTTTTTTTCTTTGTTTCAGATGTTGCTTTCACTAAGTGGGTGGAGATGAAACAAATTGGCAGACTGCAGAGAATCAGGCCCTTGCAATTAAGAGTCCAAGAGGTTTCTAGTCTGGCACCCAAGTAGACAAGTGGCCAGGCAAAGCTGTTTTTGAGAGGTAGCTATTCAGTTTCGTACATGAAATTAGCGGATAGCTTAAAAGCTGTTAGTTCCATAGATACCTAGGTTTCCACCTCACTAAGAGGTACCCCTCAATAACAGTCTTAAAACAGTCTGAGAGCTGAACCTCACAATCCAATGCATATATATTACACTGCCAGCTAGAAATTCAAACCCCAGACACCTTGGTGCTTCATACTGCAAAAAGACCTCTCTGATTTGTTATCATATGTTGGACTTCATTGATGAAATCAGCAAATGAAACCAGCTGCATTAAATACTGAAAATGTGTCTCATTCAGAGAGTAAGCCATCCACTGCCTACTGGAGTTCCAGAGTTGCAATGTTCTGCTGTAAAAAACCTTGATTATTGGGGAAGATGCAGAGTTCTTAAATTCTTACCTCAAGGAAAAGGGCTTATTTATTTTTTTTAAAATGTGTTTGAGCAAGAACTAGCTCTGTTGGAAAAGGAAAGAAGTTAAGGCTTCTCACATGAGTACTTTAATTTCCACAAGCTAATGAAGTGTCTTCAGTTGTGATTTTGTTGTGAACACTGGGCTTCACTGGGTTCACACTCAGCTGCAGGCGGCTCTTCCAAACATTCCTGTTTCAGTATGGTTTTTGAGGAGAAACAATATCGGCCAACATGCCAAACTTAACTTTCATACTGTCTTGTAAATAAATGCCTTGAAAACATTTGTGGACTGAACTTTCTGTTGCTGGTTTCTTCCCAGGCAAAAATTTATGAAGTGTGTAGTAAAAATCTAGCTATTTTAAATTTCCAAAATTGATAATAAGCTAGTATCTAACTCATTTCCAGTTACATTATCCCTACATATAAGTCAAATATCCTTTGACAAACTACTACCCAGATAGCTTGGGTCATATGACTTGTGAATACTTGCAGCTAAATTTGATTAACCAAGTGACTAATTAGACATCTTAAATTAGATATGATGAAAAAACCCTTATAAATTTTGACTTATTTGAAATTAATTTGGTTTTGTCCAAGGGGGAAAAAAAGTGTGCAGAGCATTATAATGAGTTTTTTGCTTTTTCTTTTTAAATAGAGGTTTCAAATTATGTAGATGGCTGAAAGAAAAACAGTTCCAAACTGTACCTGCTCAGAACTGCCATCCAGACTGACACACTTTTTTTCCATTGTTTGGCATGCAAATTACAGAAAACTTAGCAAGGTGCACTTTTGAAGAAGGCTGGACTAGAAGACATCTTGGGGGTCCCTTCCAACCTGAATTAGTTTATAGTTCAGAAGGTAATAAGTAAACACAGAAAATACAAAATCAGAGTAATAGGCTTTCTATACCTGCTTTCCTCAGTTCTTTGTAAGAATCTACTAAGTTATTGTAAATTTCAAGTTATCTTTGACTGTGAGCAAGTCACAACTGCATTACTGGAACTGTAGTCACTTTTAGGGGAAGCTACTCCAGGAAGTAAATCTGAAAGCCCTAGGCAGGGTCTAACTCGTTCCTTCTGAATGGACAGATGTCTTATCAGTCTTTTTTGGTTTATAAGAGCAGCATTACGTAGAAGGCACCAGAGGTCAGTCAGTGGTTGAAAAAGTCTGTGATCTGATTCTAAATTTGGATGAATAGGCTAAAGCAGGAGGAAGTGCATTGCTGCTGCCACCCACATTGTGACTACCCTAGGAGTAAGCACATAGGAACAGAAAAATTTGTACAAAATGGCTGTGATAAGGATGAGCCCTGACAGAGAACATGGAATAATGTTGAAACTACATTAGCTAACCCACATGCTACTGAGGTCCTAATCCAAGAGTTTGCACAAGCTATTTTACCCTGCATCTTATTTAACAGTAATTCTGACATTACTACTGAGGCCTATAAAAGCAAAGATATACCCTTGGTCTCTTATTGAGACTCTCAGGGGAAAAAAAAGGAAGAAAAGCTCAATGGGATGACATTTCTCATTGTTCTCAAATTGCACCCAGATACAGTGGAATCATTCCACTGCTGGAGCATGTGTTCAGTGGTACACTCATGGGCAACAGTGGAAAAGCCTATGACAAATACATGTTGATTACTTTTGAAAATCTCAGCCGTGTTTTTAGCTGAACGCTTCTATAAGGAGGCTCCTTTATGCTCTGCAGTGCAGCATTCAGTGCAGGAATGTAATAGTAATGCAGCATGTATAACATTTATATGTCATTATCGTCATCATCATTATCATGATGTGTTATCTGTCTGGCAATCTGCTTGCAATATGAATGACAATTCTTCATATCGGTCATGTTTTTCCATGAAGCATCTAATTATTGCTGGCAGAGAAAGGCAGCTTGGATTTAAGAAGGCACCAGATGTTGGTAAAACTGCTTTTAAACTCCTCTTTGTTTTTTCCTGGAGCTTACAGCATACAGAGAAATTGCAGCAATTTGGTAGCCTAATCTCTTCAGCTGTTTCTGTTATGTTTTAACACCAATTTCTGTGTCACAGACACCCAAGGAAGCCAGTAAACTTCATACAGGTCTTTTCTAGGGTCCACTGGTATCGATTAAAAATATTCATGGCAGCCAGTATCCACCTTATTGAGAACAACCTTGATTGGGACCAATACCAAAGGATAGCTCAGCTTGAGGTAAAGAACTGGAAAATTTGAAAACCAAATGTCTTTTCTTTTAGAAAAATATTTTGCACAGAGTTTTAGCAGCATAGAGTCAGAGTTTTCACTGAGTGTCCATTTCAGTATCATTGTTTCAAGAATATACGTATTGGAAACCAGACATGAGCTTCAGTTTCCCACTTAAGAGACTGCTTCCACTTGTCCAAGGCTTGTATTTTCCATGGGTTTATCCTAAGGTCCACATCATGTAGAGGCAATTAATTCCTGGAATGCTCCTGAACAGAGATGCCATCAAACATAATTTTATTACAGGTTTAACATAAAAGAGTTGGGAAGGGAAATAAGGAAGAAAATCAACTGGGCTGAACCTTTTGCGTGAGTGTACTGTCTACGGCAAGAACCAGTGTCAACACACAGTATTATACAAACAATAATTTATGGATCTCAAGATGTACACATTTTCAATTATTTTTTCTAGTTTAATGACACTTTGGGTTTTTTTAATTTTCTTTTCTTTTTGATGTTTGTCAGCTTTCTAACTCCCCTAAAAATGAATGACACCACTTATCTTCTCGGGTTAGAAGCAGTCTTCAGTTAGCTAAAGGACTTTTTGTTAAGTTTTAAAGAGAATTACAAATGGCTTAACATCAGAGTAGGTTTCTTTTAAAGATCCCTAGGGTCTGATTCTGTCTTTAAAGACATTAAATTACACAAGTGTGATTACTTTTGTGATATTTCATTGGAGATACTCCCAGTCCTTCAGCTGTAAAGCAACAAAGAATCAAGTATGTCAATTCTCTGGATTATGCTGGTTTATGATGCAAAATCGGCAAGCAGAGAATCATTCTAAAAATAAGCCATTCCATTTTAACCTCATCAAACAGCAAAAAAAGTTCTTCAAAGAAATCGTATAATCAGTTGCAATAATTTGCATTGGTAAAATATGTGGCTATCCAACTGAAATAATGATTTCTATTACACTTATAGATAGTAATTTATGGCCGATACATTAATGAACCAGATCCTCAGCCAAGACAGGACAAATCACCTTCATCTTCTGTATCATTATCTATCAACTGAACATCTTACCATCTGTAAGAGGAGAAAAGTTTAGTGGAAAGAAAAGTTGGACTCTTAAAAGTATTAACATTTCATTATTTTTATTAATAAAAATGTCATATAAAATGTCTTATACCTAGATGCCACTATCTCGTTTTCTAAAATGCTATGTCTAAAAGACAAAGCTAAAGGTTAAAATTAAATGCAATTATATTCCCCAGGAATAAAATGGATATACATTAAAAGTATAGTTAGGTTGTAAATTCATTTAAGTTTTTAAAAATTACAAAGGAATATATAAAATGCAAATTAAAGAAGAAAATCTTATTTATCTCTCCTGTTTGTATGGTAATTGGCTCCTTTTAATGAATTAATCTCATGCACAGACTCCTGCTAAATTAGACTACCTATAATGTACTGTCTTCAAGTAACTTCACATTCTCATTATGGCCTCCCTAATTTCTAAAGTAAAATTAATATAATTAGGGAGCAAATCAATACATATTGATCTTGAGTTACTTCGATGGAACAGAAGAATAACAGATTAAAAGGAGATGATTTTTGTTAGCATTGATTTTGTTAGCATGCTGAAACAACACTGTTGAAGAATTAAGTCTTAAAATATTTTCCTTCCCTGAATGATATCCTCTGGTAATTTTATATTCTCTATGAAGCAAACATGGCTGTGTTTGAAAGAAATGGAAATATAATTTTTTTCACTCTCTGTGTTTTGGTGACTGTTTGTTTATGGCATAGTTTTCCTATGGCAAAAGACATTGAGTGTATTATATTTTCATGGAGATCAATTTCTGGCTGCAAATTATTTCATCAACCGATGTTTCCATTTCCAAGTGTAAATTAAAGGTGGATGCATGCTGGAAAACACTACCTGAATAAATAACTGGTAGTATACTGGGATATAATCAAGCATACGCAGTGAGGATCTTGAGGTTCATAATGAGAAATAATGGAAGAATTCACAGAAATCAAATCAGCAATGCTTTTCTACATGCCCACTGACTTATTTCATGTGGAAGAAAATGACACTTCCTAGCAGAAGTGAGTAAGTTCTTTTTATTGTATTCAGGCAGACTTATTGCTATCTAATGGCTTCAGACTGACATTTATTAGTAAGGTGTGAAGGAAAAATAATAATGTGCTACCTCAAAGGCTGAAGTCCATATTCTCAAAGTTGCTGCTGGGGATGGAAAAGTCTCAGGTGGTTCTAGACAAATGCTTGTGCCGCTCCGTGTTTCTCCAGAGCCTCCACAGGGCACCAGGCTGCTGTGGAAGGTAGATTTTGCCCAAATTCACAAGAGCACACTGATTGAAGTCAGGGGCAGCTAATTTGCTTTTCACATCCTAAAGTCTCTACAGAGCATAAACCTTTTTTCCTAAGTCATATTTCATTTCAATATTTCACAGCAGCTTTATAATATGTGAACAAATTCCCTTGCTGTGTGTGATAAATCTAAATTGCTTTGCTTAAAAAGGTAATTAATTTAGAGTTTTGCTTTCAATTTTCACACCATATGAACATGAATAAAGCTTTTCATGGTGTATAAATTTATGTACAGTGATTACCCAAATGAATGGCAGAAACAGCTGCACCTTAAATCTTTACACTGAATATTCTGATTTACTTGAAACTAAATTGCAGATTCTGGTTGCATTTCACACATTCGTTTAAATATAGTTTTAGGGAAACAATAGCAGGACATATAAGAGATGCTATAGAAGAGTTTTATGTGTTATTTGCAAATGTACAAAAGGGTTTTCACTATATAATTTTGTTTAGTAAAAGTGGGGCTTTGATGGAGGTAAGGTTATTTGATTATTTAACATTATTCCATATTAATTGTTGATACAATTCTAATTCAATTATTTGTGTAATAGTCCAGAAGTAAAACATACCTGGCCTTCTACATGATGGGTGAGAAAGCTATTGTTTGATATTAAATTTTGTTGTTGAAAAAACAAAAATATTTTAACACAAAATCTTAGTGAAAACAATGTAGATGTAATATAGAGGCTGCCATCATTAAAATATAATGCTTTTTTTCTTACATTAAACACAGTCCAAATCTAAATTGGCAAAGCAGATGACAATGGCATACTAAATAATTTTTTTAATTGTTAATTTCAGAAAAATAATCTTTTACTCTAGATAAAACAGCTACAGTTGCACAACAGTATGAAATTAAAAAGGAAAATTGAAAGATTTCTTCTTTTCTTCTCATGCAGTAGTGTTTACTTTAGATCTTGAACCTTATTTGAACAAATGCAGTCTTGATGGTAGCATGTTTTGACTTGAGGCAAAGTCTGGGCATCTGTGCTGGAACCAAAATACTCTTGCCCATTCTTTCTGGAGGACAATTATTTTTATTTCAGTTTCCATACAGAACCTCCCTGAAAAAGTTTCAGGGATAAAGACACCATTGTCAGGAACAGACTGAACTCTGAACCCAACATGGCTCTTTTTGTGCCTTGAGAAAGAAATTGAGTTTGAGGGATATCCCCTGAATTGCAATATTGGAGGCCAAGGACACCCAATTACTACCTGAGATCCTATTTCAATCTCAGGTTTATGTTCTCTTAAGCTGAAGTGGAGGACATGGAGAAATATTTTCACTGAGTTCACTGACTGGTAAGCAGAGTTACAGGGAAATGAGGATTTTCGTATTTGAGCTCTTTTAAGAAAGCCTTTTTTTAGGATCTTAATGGCAAATGATTTCTCTTTTTTCTTTCCACCCTTTCTTCTTTCCCCCACCTTTTACCCTTACCCCCACCTTCATTTTCCCTCTCTCTCCTCATTTATTTCATTTTCCTTTTTATTCCTGTTTGTTCCCTTCTCTTTTCTCCTTTTTTTCTAGTTTTCTTTGCCGCGTCATCAGCAACATTTTCTGACAGAGCAGTCCTTTTGACATCATATGAAGATTCCCACGCTGAAAGCAAAAAGCAAGTCTTCCTCTTAGAAGTGGAGAACTGTCCTTTGTGGGCAGAGCATGTCCAATGTGTCATGCAATTGCCTAAAAAGAAAGAGAGGTAGAGATAGACGAGAAAGTATAGGTTTATTTGAAGACAGGGAAAAAAAAAGAGCAGAATTTATTCCAGAGCCATAAACTGAGGGAGAGCTAGACTTGGTGCTGGGAACTTATCCATGACAAAAATAAAAGTCCTGAAGCTGCTGCTGGCTTCAGGAGCTCATACAAGTTTGTGCTAGGTAGTGCAAGGCCTAGTAGTGGATGCTAAGTTCACTCTCATGACCTAGAGATGAACTCCTGATTCAAAGGAGCCCAATTCACATTTGGGTAAGGTGGTTATGACAGTATCCTGGAAACGGGGAAAAATATTTACTTTTGTTGTCTCTTCTGTTCCAAATTTTTAAGCTATAGCAAATATATTACTTATCCGGAGAAAGAGGCAAAATAGTTAATGGCCAAGACCCTGAGAACAAATGATAATTCTCTCTCAGATCACATATGGCTAGAAGATGGAAGACTTCACAGGAAAAAAAGCTGAAAGAGAGGTTATCATCCTCATTTCCATATCAACACCTGGATATATTTCCATTCCAGAGAACTGTTGTGAAGGATATTTATCAGGAAGTTAATTTTAGTTTGAGTGAAACACTGAGCTGGGCTTATGTCTACTTTTGGACTTCAGTAGTTTTTTAGCTTGCTTATAACATCTCTCAGTGCAATGAGAGATATTTTTTTAGACATTTTTGTGAGCCTTGCTAGTCCATTGACAAAAAAGCCTCATAACCGCCATTACCTCATGGAGTGGTAGAAAAAAGATACCTTTAAAAAATGTTGAAAGAGAAAAAAGGAAAGAGAATATATCTGGACATGGTGAGAATTGAATTAAGGAATCTAAAATGAATCACAGACATGGAGAATTATGGAAGATGGATTGAGTTCAGTGGATTTGATGAAGCTTATTACTGCCACTCATGCACAGATTATATTATTTTAAACGCAGAATCTCAGAAAATGTGTTTTTAGAATTTTTATTCTACTTTAGGTGAGAAATAAATCAGATCCCTCAAACTTCATCTTTCCTGGGAAACACCAATATTTTTCACAAATACCTCATTTATTGCAAATGAACACAGACAAAAATGTAACAGGAAAGGGTGTCTGGAGGCAAACAAAGACCTGCTGAGCTATAACAGCAAGAGATGTAAGGGACATTTCATGTTTAAATGTTGGTAGGATTCTCAGACTAAGAGTTCCCAACACAGCCTGGGTATAATATTAGCAATTACCTTACTCACGTAATACCTTTGGAGTAGCACCAGCCATACACTTATTTAGGCAATCTTGCCAACGTAACTTAATTCCCAATAAATATTAGAGTACTCAATAAATTCACAGGGCCAAAGTCATCAGAGAGAAGTAGGGTACACCATTAAATAATTTCACAATTAACTTAAGAAAGGATAACTTCTTTTCAAAATGAAATTATTCTGTAAATGAAAGTTACTCTTACAAGTAAGAGATGGGTTAATAGCCAAGATTTTGTAAGAGCAGCCCTTTATGCAGAGTTCCTCATACAGACCTGTGCAGCCCATCCAGTATTCCTCATTATTTCCCAGAAGGCAATAGGGAGCCCTGGCTATTTATTGGCTCAAATTATTCATCACCTTGGTTGTACATGGCTAGGTTCCCCTTGGGTGCCATAATAGGATTCAAGTATGGTCCTAAGGTATCTGGTAAAGGAATTAATTATTATTTCTACTGCAATGCTTGAATGCCCAAATTATGAGGATTGGTAGTATCTCACGTGTTGAGTGTAAAGACAAATGAAATTTGAAATTGCTGTTTGAAAATCGCTACAATGCAAAAAATTTAAAACCGAAAATAAAAACAAAATTTTAATACAAAATCAGAATTTCCCTAGAGAAAAATTTTCTCCACCAAAATGGTGATTTTGACACGAAAAGTATTCTTTGTTTTATCAGTTTTGGTTTTGAAATCAGTTTTTGCTTTGAAAACAAAACCTATCATTGCATTTTCAATCCTTTTGTAGTCTCTCCAAAGTTTCATCTAGATTTTCTGACAGTGAAAATTCTAAATTATAATTTGAAATTCCTTTACCAAAGCAGATTTACAGTCACTGTGGGCAAAATACAAATGAATTATTGCTACTTTTATTTTGTAGACCACTTAAGTAATTCTAATAGGATAAAAAGAATGGATGACCATAAAGCTTGCTTTGCCTCTTTCCCATGTCTTTTTTTTCTGATGGCACAGGAAGCTAAAAATTTTGTTTGATAATTTATGGCCCAAACAAAATTTAAAAAAATAAAAAAAAAAAACCAACAAAAAAACCACCCCAAAACTAATAAAAACAAAACCAAAAGCAAACAAAAAACCCTGCAAGTAGCCTATTTTCAAAAAAAATCTTCAAAACTAAGATGAACTTAAATGCAGAACATTGTTTATATAACCAAAGTCAAGAAAAGTCAAGAAATCCACAAAGTTTTTGACGATTACCAGTCATAAATACTCAATTCCTAATCCTGTTTCCTTGTTAAATGTGAAGCTTAATAGATTATTGATCTTGCTGTAAAACCTAGACCATAAAATATACAAGATATGCGCAGAGGTAGCATCAAGGTTGCTCTTGTAGCATTAACTTTTATGTTTCCTGACTCTCTGGATTTTAACTACGACCCAAAATATAACAGTTTTGTACTAACAGTTCATGTAGCTCTTACTAAAATAAATTGCACCTCACCTTTGGTATTTACCAACAGGCTAGAAAAGTAAGACAACGGCCCTTTTACTCCAAATTTGTTGTGATAGTCATGACAAACATATGGATAATGACAGTCTTACAAGCAGGATGCTTATCTGTTTTACTAGTTCAGAAAGGTCTGACTGATGTGAAAGACCAAGGTCTCTCTAAAGATAATTTAGCCATTTCCATACAGTTTACGCTTGTGTTAGCTGTATCCTGCAAGGGGACTCCCAGGAGGATTTTCTCTGACCTTCCCTCTAAAAGGTAACGTATAAGAGATTCCTAAAGGAACCATCATCTAACAAGACTAATGATAGCTTCCATGCCTATTATCATTCAGTGAGAGTGAAAGAGACTTTAAAAATGCAGTACCACATTCCTCCCTTGATGTTTCTCATGATCTATTAAGGTATTAGATGCCAGATAAATTAATCATTAAAAACTTACACTTAAGTCTTTACAAATAATAACCAGGTGTACTTTGATTATTTTTTATCTCACTATATATATTTATATATTTCTGTCATTAGCACAAGTGATACAAGACAATTTGTTTATTAATGAGTAATGGCTAGCTACAGTTCAGAGAAAGACCTATATTCTTCAGCTTCACAGTGCATTAGAAAGTTAGGAGGATTACAGAAAACCATCCATTCTTCATTTCTGAAGTAGCTCATGGTTTGTCATTGAACTATGCTTTCATGCTATTTTAGGGAGTGTGAGCTATTGTGCTGACTGTTTATTAGTGCATGTAACTTGCCACTTGATTTATTTTTTCCTGATCAGTATTACTTTGCTTAAAAGTTTCTCCAGTACACTTACTACGCAGAATTTCTTTGGGAACTAATTTTTATTGAAAGAGTCTTCTCTAGCTTAGGGTTTTTTTAGTATAAAAGATACAATCTGCATTTATGTTTAAACTGCTGTCACCATAATATGATTATTGACCTATTTTTCCCTGTTACCCAATGTATTTTTTAATAAAATAAAAGCTCTTTCAGAGCAGTGATGACTTGTTGAATTTCACTGTTGTCACAAAGACCTACTTATTTTCTTCAGGGTTTGCATTCAGTTAGTCCCATGGGGACCATGTGCCTGCATTTCTCCAGTGACCATGCTGTTTTCTAGAGATTTAAAGCTTTTACTTTAAAACAGGAAATGATTGACCTGTGTGATTGGAGCTTGTTTCCTGATGTGAACTAGTTCATCTCTATTTCTAGATCCCTAGGTAAGCATGCATTTGCACTGAATATGGATAATTCTTGCTGTTTCTCCACTGGAACGTAACAAATACAGATGCATTCAACAGAGTAATTTTAAATACATTTTCAAATGCTGAAAATGTATTCCAAAAATGTTGTTTGTATTTTATTTGTTTTCATAAACTAGTATGTTTATATTTTTCAATACGATGCCTTAAAATCTGCCTGGTTTTATTTTATTAAAAGTCTTGATTTTTATCATGGATATTTGGAAAACTCGCACCAGAACCTAGACTATTTGTTTAATCAATGGCACAAGATTTCTCAGTATATAATAATAATTATAATAGAAGTCTTTGTGATCTCCTGGATATTTCTAGGGGATCTATACCTGCCACAGATTTAACATCATTTATGACAATCCCTGCTAAACAATAAGATGGACTGGTGGTAAAGGCAGTAAAAGCATAGCTTATTTTGCAAGTGGTTGCTCAGCATGGAAGTTAGGCAGAGAAGTGAACTTGTGTGGAAAATGTCTTTTACCACAAAACTATTTTTTCCCCTAATCCACTGATCTGAAACATACAGCAACATGCTTAATATGTAAGCAGCTATAGTGTGCATGGCATCCTAGAGAATATTCAGGAAGAAAAGATACACTTCCTCGATCTCCTGCATCCATAATCAGACAGCATGACAGATGCCCTGCTGTGCAAGTCTGTGTCAGCCAACAGACCCTGTGTGTTTGGTGCTCAGTCCTGTGGCTGTGCCAAAGCTCTCCTCTGTTTTCCTTAAAACTGTGCAGAACACTGTCCTAATGGCTCTGGCAGAGATAGTGCTAAATATGCACCTATGCCCCAGGTATCTACATCTGTGATGTTAAATGACATCTAATAGTAGCTTCCCTTGCTGAAGGCTGCAAAAACTTAAATACAAAAGAAAATGGAGAGATCAAATGAAGAGTAGTGAATCAATTAATTAATTTAAATAACTGTGGTTCCCTGCCCCCCAATTATTTGAATAAGAACTTTATTTTCACATCTTCTTTGGCAAGATTATTCATGATTTCTGGGCATAATCCATAACCTGCTGAATCAACAGAATTAATACACCTGACACCTGAAATCCAAAAGGATTGGTTTTAGTGATGGAAATTTAAAGTGATGAATAAACTTATGAGGGTTGGGTTCTGATCTGTATGCTCATTAACATAACTTTAGATTTTACTTTTCTGGTTTATGGAAATATTTTGCTGTCTGTTTCGAGGGTTCACATCTTCCACCCCACAGCAGGGTTCCAGCGCCAGTAGGAGATTCTCAGTGATACAGTAGTGAAAAAAAACACTTACCCCCCCCCCCCCCCCAAAAAAAAAAAAGAATGTATAAAGTCCCAAACCCATTTTCTGGAGGATATTCCTGGCATTACACTCAATTTGTAACTATATTCACAGAAAAGAAAACATGAGGAATTAATGAAAAACTTTGGAATGTTCCAAGTGGCATGAGCTGGGCAACACATAACATATCTAAAATGTAACTATGACCTATTAATATGTTTTAAGTCAGTTCTTATGTTAGGTGTAGACTTTCTTAGAATTCTAAGACTCTACCAGAAGAATAGTCGTGTAAACACCTGAAAATATTTTTGCATGATATATTATGAACCACTTAGCCAGCTCTGTGCTGGCACTTAAACAAAGAAAAGGAGATGTGAAATACCTTCACAGAAGAGCTGTCCTCTAGGCTACATTTAGTGGAAGAGATAAGACTCCAGCAATTGTTAGGCTGCTTCACAGACATTCCTCTCCTTTCTTCTAATCCATTCATTTAGACAATGAGCTGAAGTGCCTTTTGTGACAGTCAAAATGTGTGATACACAAGATGAACCGCCAATAATACTTACGCATACGTCAGTGGGCTTCCTGTACCTGCATGACGTGCCTTCCCTAAGGGAAGATACCTTGTCTAACATTGGTCAGCAAAAGGAACAATGTTATTTTTCATATTGTTGAAAAGAAATACTGAAAACTAGGAGTTGTATAGGCTTTAAACTAAAAAAAGTCCTTGCCTAGCAAATCTGTGAGACAAGAAAAATAAGGTGAAAGACAAAATTGCACCTAGAATTTTGAGAGTTTCCACAATAAAGTGACTTCACAAAAATTATAATATTAGTCAAAATGGTAAATGTTAATGATAGCATTTTTTGTTTCCTCTTTTGGACTCTTCCAAAGCCAGAAACCTTCTTCATCTCATGTCTCTCTGGACATTTGCCCGATTAAAGAGTCTGGTCTAAGGATACCATCAAGGACAGATCAGATAACAGGCAAGCTGAACTGCTTTTGAAGACTCCTTTCCCTCTCTCTAGTAAGGAATAGCCCCAAAACAGAAGCCTTAATTTTAGCATTTATTCCCAAGACAGAAATAGAATAAATGGAAAAGAATACCAAACGAGTATCAATCTCTTAATCTCCTTCAAACTGGATTCAGCTACAATGGTCAACTGTAGGATGGCTTACTCCTTGTTCTGAGAGATGAAAGAAAAACTTTGGCTGTTTTTCCTTCATAGAGAAGGATGAAATGTAGTTCTAAATGTCTCAGAGATTATCACTAAAGTTATTACACATTGTCTATTCAAGCTGGATACAGCGGTGAGGAGGCTCAAGAGGCAGTCATGCAGTATGGTGAGAAAGGCAAGAAGAAAGAAGAAATTCAGCACATTTTAATGCTGAATGCTTTTCTCTAAACAGAAGGAGTTTGATGTTGAAGATAGCGCTGTGTATCCAACATTTTTCCTGTTATCTCTATGCAAGTATCCTGTGCATTGATTATTTTTTGGTAACCATGCTGCCCTTTCTGACATTTCTCATTTGGTTTCCTAAGTACCCTGTTGAAGGCTTATGTTCAGTCCTATAAACATAGAAATTAATAATTGCCTGTAGTGTTAATAAGTAATAAAACCTCTACCATAACCTCTTTATAAAAGGCACATGGGAATTTAAAAGTGTAGTGTGGAGGAGATGTGGAATTGTGAGTGTGGAAATGATAGAGATACAGAGCACTGTCATAGGAAAAGAATGTTATATGAACAAAGGGCAGCAAGAAAGCGGTAGAAAAGCACATCAGAGAACCATTCTCTTGCTCTGTGGCCTGGCTGTTTCTAAGCATAATAAAAAGAAGAGATATGAGGGTAATAAAATTCATGCTAGACACATCTCTAAAGCGGGAACTGACTGAAGAATAAAAAAAGCACTTTCCTCCTAAGTCTTAAATTTGCCAGAGTGTATTCACCTCCAGTAGCAAGGTACAAAGGTACCACTGGTCCCCAGCTAATTTAAGGTATAGGCAGCTCTGTAGAAGGGCAATGTATGCATGGAGGAAAAACTTTAGGGCCATTCTGAGGAACACTTTTTTCTCCTCTGTTCATTTTACAAAAGTCTGTATTGTCACAAAGTACTGTGAGCAGTATAGGAAGGGATTAATTTTGGGTGTCTAGAAAGTGTATGTTTCAGGACTTGTGGATATCATTCTTAGCGTTGACAAAGGGTTTAGATCAGATTATTGTGCCTTGAGTTCTTCACTTTGTAATAAAGTCTAACCTCTTGTGTCTGTTAATGTAGCATTATGCTTTAACTTCAGCTTCAGTATTAAAAAAAAAAACATGGAGTGACAAGTGTTTGATTTGCTATTAATAGTAAATAAGGATTTTTTTTCCCCCATACTATACTTATGTCTTCTCTGCATCATATCTTGAAGCTTGAAATTTACTTACAATGAAAAATATGAATGTGGAGAAACTAGTTTTCGTGATGTCCATTTTGAAGGACTCAACCACTTGTGTGTAAACACAGGCATATGGAAAGTGTTCTGCAGCATCTCTCCAACAGACAACACATACATCAGCCTTAGGTCTCAGCAATGCCTTGACCCACACCTCCTGCCTATTGTTTAGTTTCAAGGAATGCAGAAAATGTATGGGGATAGCAAGAAAATTGTCATGGAGATTTATAAAGAAGGGGCAGAACACTTAAAAATGTCTTAATTATATCCTTACTAGAACCAGCCCTCCTGACTCTGAATAGGTAGACTCCTGTTGCTGTAGTAGTTGAAGCCAAAACCAGTGCTCAGTCAGAAGAGCAGCTATAGCAATGAGGACTGTGCATTTACACATGCTCCCTTGAATCTTCATACCAAGGGTAGCAGAATGGAATAAAACAGACACGCACACTCAGGTGTACACGCACACACTCTATTGGAGGTATGAAGATTTTATTCAAGGTAAATTTTTTAAGGATACAGCTCAGAAAATTCATAAGATGTATCTTTCTGTCCTGAATTGCACACCACTGACATGAATTTACCTGGTGTGAAGTGGAAGAGACCTTAAGAGTCTTCAGGGATTTTACATAATATATTTCCAAAGGAGTTAGGTGTCAGAATACTTTTGAGATTTTAACTGAAGTGCTTCCAACTGTTCTGTGGCATTTTAATGTTGAACCTGAAGGTGCTAGAAGGGAGAATTACCAAGAAGATAACTTAAAAGCATATATTCTAACAACAGTTGTTTGTATGGTTTCACTGAGGAACTGGTTGCATTCACATAAAAGAGGTCTTCATTCCTCCCTCTCTCCTTGACTCCTTTCTACCTTTTTCTTCCTTCCTTCNNAGCCATGCCGGCTTCTTTCCTCCCTTTTTCCTCGACCCCTTTCTCTTCCTTCCTTCCTTCCTTCCTTTTTCCATAGAGCTACAAGTAGTTTACAGGAGACAGTCAAGTCCTGTTTACACTGAAGTCAGTGGCAAAAAAATGCATTTCAATGCAAGGGAAATAAGAAGTTGACTTGGAAGTATGTGTAGGAATGTAATTACTAAAAATAATTTAGAAATCCTTTACTCAAATAAAAACTCATCCAGGGCATTTTACTATGTGGAAGACTTGAGGTGACTAACATGTAATTATTAATCTAGAAATATTAGACAAAAGTTAAAAGCCTCAAATTAAATGGTTCTGTGGAGACTGGTAACTCAAAAACATTTCCAACTTCAGAAGAAATATTTCTCCTTGCCCTTGGTGTAAATACAGCAGTTTTGAAAACAACAACAAATACTTTCAAAACCAAGAATTGCTGCTGAAATTCCTGTGTAGCCAACATGAAACTGGTTAATGTGGACATGATTTTTATGGAACAATATGCACCAACCATGCAGTAGACCTCAAAGTATAACTGTTTGGGCACATGAAAACAGACACAGTCAAAAATCATGAGTTCATAGAAAAGAATTGTTTAAAGAGGATTTTGTGTCAAAGTTAACAGAATTGTCTGTAACTGTAGCTCTTAACATCTTAAATTAGGTGAAAGAAAGCATTGAGTTCTGTTATTGAATACACAGCTTAAAAACAGGGACTAGTAACCCACAGCATCTCCTCAGTGATGCAGCCCTGTGTCATTTGATCCACAGGTTGGGAACTGACTGCACTGAAACAGATGTGCCTGTGCATGTGAGAGAGAAGCAGGGGAAATGATGTGGAGGAAGCAAGAGCAGTGGAGTTACAAACACAGAGCCTATGTGTCACTGAGTGCTAAGTATAGCCTTGAATGGAGCCCACAATTGTAAAAACGAAAACTCCTTTCTGTTGCTTGATTGTTGATGTCAAATAGGTCTGGGTTCCTTTGGAAATAAACAGGAATATTTCTGAGACACTGCTGGTGCATTCTTTTCCTCTCAGTAAACAGCCCACAGGGTCCTGAGTATTGGCTAAATGCTTAGCTGAAACTATTTAAACTAATTAATATTCACATTGTTTGATCATAATAGGTCCCGTTCAGCTCCTCATTTACGTATATTAGATGTCTTTTCCAATGTGCAATCAAACATTTCTCCCTCAAAATATTTATTTTTCAATCTTTCTATTGCTTTTCTTTATATGTCAATACACAACAGATAGGATGCTTTGATACTTCTGGTGCGTGGTTCAGGATGAAAAAGAATGAAATATCAGCCCATATATCTTAAGACACCATGTTTTTGTCACATTTAGAACAGTAGATAGCAGTGGTGTCACAGCATGTGTTAACAATTAGCAGATGATTCATTTTAGTAGCAGCTTCGCTGTAAAGGCTTCAATATTTCTCAGCACAAGGACTGTGTCATTTGACTAATCTGCTTATTTTACTGTCCAAACCAATGCTTGCCCATTCTTTGAATTTCATGTTTACATTCAGAATCCTTTTGACTGCAGGTTTGGGAAGTACCAAATGCTTCTCCATCTGGGAAGGTCATTTTAATCCCCAAGATGGACTTGCTAACATGAAAACAACATATTTGGAATCGCTGCCAACTCTGGGCTGGTCCTTTGCAAATGGCACTTCAGGCACAGTGCATGGGAAATAGACTTTTATTACCCACACATCCTATTTATAGAAATGAAAATAATTAGCAAAGCATATTATTCACTTGCTTTGTCTATTTATTAGCTCTATTTTCCTCTTGTTTTTCACAAAGTAACTTTACACTGGGAAGCAGGATCCTTGAGTAGCTGCCTGCCATCAGAGCTGCCAATGTTAAGTTACATACGGAGATGCTGAGTCCAGCCTCTCGCAAAGGGAGTGATATATGGGCTCATATCTGACAACAACAGAAAATAAAAACAGGGCTGTATAACCACACAGAGCAGGAGGTTGCCTCGGGCAGCAAAATATAATGGGCTGCAAAATGTTAAGAGACTGTTTACGCACTGGTAGCCTATTGTGCTGCCCCAACACAAATCATTTCATCCAGATAAAATTGCACTGATGTAACCATATCTATGTGTAGCTGTAGGGAGTGGGTGAGGTGTCCTAGAGCAGGATGCTCTGCTTTTCTTATTGCTATTAATTGTCTCTGCAGATTTACCTAGGAGGCAACACTTTCAAAATTGTCATGGGTAGAGCTATACACATATTTTTTCCAGCTGGGGAATGTGCTGGTTTTTTGCTGCGAGCAGGAAGACCACATATAGACTATTTAGGGTGGAGCAAATTACAGCTGCTCCCAACTAATATGAAAACTCATGTTTTAAAGCCACAGTTCCCACCTCAGTTTGATCCAAGCAACTCTGCTGGAATCAATATAGCATATGGAATGCCGGGACTTTGTCAGAGTGGTCTTATGCACCGTTCATCCCTTGACTGTAGCCAGCACTCATGGCTAGGACAACCGTAAGACCTAGAGAATATTCAGTGTTTGACAGGGCTGTTGATATGAATGTACAATGTTAGGTCTGAGATCAAATAATTGGTTGAAGCTCACCATGTAGAAGGAACTGCTGTTAGAACGAGAACTGTCTTAATCTAAAGTCTCAATAAAGTAGTGTCCATTTTATTTGAAGATGCTAGTTCCCATCTCAATATCTATACACCCTTGTTATCCATATACTTGCATCAATATTTCCATCAGTTTATCTCAAGAAGTTGTAGGGGGGTTTGGGCATTGCAGTCAATGTTTAATTTATGGAGCAGTAAATGTCCAAAATTGCCAGTAGGTTCTGTGCCTTCTTGGTCCACAGTTTTCACTTTAAAATTAAAAAAAATGAAAATCTGCAGCAATTTGATCAATAGGCCCAGGATAAGATTTTAACTTTTTATCTTTTTTTTTAACCATATTTCTTCCTGTAGAAAATTTTTCATTTGAAGTTAGTTCAGCCTTCATACTCAGATATGCTTTATCTCACAGGGTGAAAATGTGAAAGGTAAAGCTGGGTTTGAAAAGGACTTGTTATCATCTATATAGTCAAAACTTTAATTTCCAGCACACAGGAGTCTGAATAAAATGAAAAGGCATTTCTACAATATAATAAAAATAAGGAGAGCTTGACAAATGAGACAAAACTTTTCCATTAATATTTGGTTTAAAATTACTTTATTTTATACATCAATGAATATGCTTTGTGTGTGTGCTGATTTACTGCAAACATTGGAAAAATTGAACTTGAATGTCACAAATAGAAAACCAATTTCAGAAAGATATGCATGATTCCAGACAGAAACAACCCTTTAAATCCACATGGAGAAGTAGCTTGTGCTGGAAACTCTAGGGGGCTCATCCAGCCCCCTAGAGTTGGGGAAAAAATTGGGGAAAAAATCTGTACTATTCTAACTTGAGTTTTGAACATGTGCATGCACATGTATTGACATTGGAAGAACCCACTAATGTAAATTTCCCTACGTGCCCTATGCAAGCCTATAATTTATAGAGTAAAACACAAGTCGTCTCTAATGTTTATTCTGTGGCCAAGAAAACAATTCATTAGTTATTTAAAAACCTCGATTCTTTCAGTATCAAACTTACAGGAAAGGTAAGAGGTGAAGGAAAGAACACCCTCCAAAGCAGCTGCGATAGACAAGAGGAGTGCTGAGGCAAAATAGATATGAAACAGTCTCTGCTAGGTTCAAATCATCAGCTTGCTGTAGTGTTCAGCTCCAAATAGAGGTTTATTTTTTCATTAATTCTAAGGGTCTAGGACTATACAACCATATCCTTCCCTTTGTATTTAGTGATCCCATAATTTTTGTCATTTTCCAGTTCTTTGTCATTACTAAAACCCCTCAAGGCTCTTTCTGTATTCCTGTATTCTGAAGTTTCAGGAAATCTTTGAAATCCTCTGGGGCAAATCCTCTGTGCTCTCTGACAAGGTATCATGGAGGCATCAAATGAATGAAGGATAAGAAAAAATAAAGTGAAAAAACCAGGATTGAAAAAAGAAGTACATCAGCTTTCCTTCTTACCACAGGATAGAAATTTTAAATCTTGACACTATGTTAGTCATAGTGCAGTAGGATATAATAGAAAAGGTCTGATTTATCTTAAAAAATGCCAAAGTGTACAGTTTCACAAAGTGAAATTTTATAATCTGTAGGTATTAAATAATCATTTCCTTACTTGGAAACAATTTTTCAAATGCTTACAAGAGTTGGGATAGGAATGCATTAAAAACAATGAGGGATCAAAATTTAAATTACAAAATTTTATTCAGTCTATGATTGTTTGAGATGTTTAATTAGTATATGATAGATTTACACCTTTTTTTTATTTTGTGCAGGTATATTGAACCTTTGAACAAGGAATATCAGAAAAACAAATTAAATATTAGGCTTATTCAAAGAAACTATGAAGCAGGTGATGTGATGTCTGCTGAAATGAGTCTAGACTCAAATACTTCCAGCAAGCAAAATGTAAGTCATATAACGGAAGAATTAGGGCCAAATGCAGAGTTATATTGGCAAAGGTAGAACAAAATACCATTTAAAATTTTTTTTAAGCTTTAAGTTTTTACATCTCGGGTAACCCAGTGTAATACCTCTGCTCCTAGTATAAGATGTGTTATCAACATTCACAATCTTTGGCCCATAAAATGTAATGTATTTTAAGAAAAGTAAATTATCTAATTGGAGAGCATTTTGAAAACTTCTTTGTCACTACCACAAGAATAACTGAGTGCACCATCCTATTCTAAGTCACCTCCACCTTTGGCAAAGGCTCTCCTTCCCCACAGACATCATCAAATGATTCCACCTGTCTTCATTATTGCAGTAATAGTAACAAATGCTACTGGGACAAGTCAGCATTCATTGACATCATTGATCTGACATGTTGAATTATAACAGTAAATATTAAGTTACAGTTAAATTCCCTGCACATGGTCAAAAGGAAATCCCATCACAGTTTTTAACAGCTCAGTTTTACTGAGCAGAATGAAAACAATAGGCAAGAGATACATATAAACTTCCCTGATATGTTTCAGTTCTTAAACATGAAGAAGTTAACAACAAAATGGTATCTACTCAGCTCTTCTGTCTGAGCTAGACTATTCTCCTCATTCTTCTCTGTTGTCAGACAATGCTGATAATTCTATGTGTAGTTTTTCCTTGAGAGTCTTGAACAAATTATATGACAGCTTTTTTTTCTCCTTGCTAACAGACTTCTCCTCTGAGACTTGAAGTATAATTTCACTCATCATCTGCTGTCACATTTCATTAGAAGTTACAGCTGAGTGTTTTCTGTGTTGTTTCATGGCACAGGAAAACTACAGGTTTGCATAATCTTTTACATTAAATAAGAATTGGAACACCTGTATGATTTTACTTGACTTTGGCTCTAGCTCAGTGGAAATGCTGAATGTTGTTTGTTGGCCTTCCAGAGTGAGAGTGGACCTGGGTCAGAGATGGGTTTGAGCATGGCTGTTCAAAATTCCCTGTACTCTCTAAAAATGTGAATGCAAAGTCTTCAGGTGACTCCTGAGTAAATGCTCAAGCCATGTTGAAACCATTTTTTTGGTAGTTCCTCATTTTCAAAGCTTGCAAGAAAAAAAGTCAGTGAGGAAAACTGACTATCTAAGAAGGTAATGACACTGTCCAAGGGCAACAGAACTTTACTTTTGTTTTATTTCAAAATGGAAGTTCCCTGAACTTTTCAAAGGTTCATATTTAGTGTCTATATTTCCATTTCATGTGTCTTCCTGAATTCTGCTTAGTTTAGCAACCGGTATAAGCAAGCCCGTGGCCATGTAAACATAAACAAAGTCACATGCAACAATGAGTGCATTTACATTTTGCTTTTAGATGACTCGAGTCCTCTGTTTTCATAGAGAATTTCCCTTCAGACGTAGCTCTGAGATAAATAGTGTTAAAGATGTTCATTTTACTCATTCCAGTATAATAAAAATAATAGCACCTCTTTATTTTCTTTGGAGGTTGATAACTGGATCCAGATCACATGCACTCTGAGTCTTTCCCTTTGGTGACCTCTTATTTTTTAGTTATGCTAGCTTTTTGTTTTAATCATCTCCTTTCATTTGTTTCATGTTTTCTTCCTCTCCTTTTACTCCTGCCTACCATTTGCAATAGAAAAAGAGCACACATCAGCCAAGCCATTCAGGTAATAAACGTTTTCAAATTCCTTCCAGCAAAGTCTCTCAATTTTTTGCTTTGGATATATAATAGAATTTCAAAACTGAATTCTTTCCAGATATCAAATTTTAAAATGCCTAAATTGAGCCTAGATTAATTTTTAAATTCAACTACTCATTTATGGTGGAAAACCTTAATCAAAATTTAATTTTGTTGCTAATTAGAGGTATGGAATATATTCAGTACCTAAATTTTAAGCAGTTAAAGACCAAAGAAACAATTCCCAATCTTGCAGTTCTTGAAAAGGGAGCAAGAATGTTTTCATTACTATGAGTACAAATTACATTTAAATGACGAAAATATAGCTAGCTTCTTTTTTATAAATAATAATCTGATACTCCTAAATCTTGGCATTTTCAACTCCTGATAAAAGCAGTAACAGAAATTAAATCTTGGCTGCGCAAAAATATGTTGCATGTTTGTAGTTCTGCTCAAGTCAAAACGCCACTTGTGTATGAGGGAAAGTGGGGGCAAGCCAATGGGGAATCAAAAGTCTTGAAAACTGGAATAAATGATGCAGTCAATGTTGTAGTGGGAGGCAATTGAAAATTATACTGATCTCAATGTTTAAAAATACATCAGTGTAGCAATCTACTTTTATAAGTAGCAAAGGAAAGGGAATTTGAAAATAAACCTTAAAACTGGCATAGTAAAAAATACATTTGAGGCAAATTAATTCAGAAGTGGAGAATAATGGTATTTCATTTGAATGAAATGAAATCTAAATAAGCAGCAGCATTACTGAGCTTTGAAACACAATATAAAATTATTTCCACTATAAATGGAGAAGAAAGAAAAATCAACTCAAAACCAAAAAAAACCACCAATGCTCATTCTTCTGTGTGCTACCTTACTAAACAGAACAATTTCAATTTAAAGATATCCAGTTGGAAAAAACAAACCGTCATCCTTGTAGACCTATACGGTCAAAGAGCACAAGAGGAAATCCTGGTTAATATCCATATAATATTTGTGTGCAAATGGAAAAGTATACTGTTAAGGTAGAAAGAGTCAATGAAAGGCCAAATGTAAATTGAGAAGCTGAAGTCTGCAATTTAAACCCCTGGAGATATCTCCACAACAGATTCTGCAGGGAAGATGAAGGGATAGCCCTAAACTATATCAGCATATTGTTTGTTAATTGGCTGCCATGTGTGGCAAAATCTTTTTATTTTAATCCCATAGCAGATGCTGGTGAATATTCAGTATAAAGTAGAGAAGAGTTCATGTTAGCATTCCTAGAGCTGTGATTATCGCCCACAGAATCATGGTTGTAAATTGCCTCTTGGGAAAATCTGTGTATAAAAGAAGAACTCCAGATTGAGAAAATAAATCATGATCAAATATTATATAATTTACATCATTTGCTAACTAAGAGAGAACATTAGGTCATTAGTCCATGTAAATAGAAGAGCAAATGAACAAAAATCATATCCAGGGGCATTTGAGCATTCAGCTTAATTTTATATTTGATGTGATCAATATTAAAAATCCATCTTGACTTTTGCCTCTGAGTCCTTTTACCTATGTATGGTGGTATGGGGGAAAGAGGCAGTACTACATTACTAACAGTGATTTGTGTGCTGTGTCAGCTATGCTAGACAAGCTACAAAGCTATGCCCCTACCTCCGCTCCAGCAAGCTGAGCATCTGCCATCCTCACAGCCAGCAGGAATAACTACTGCCACAAGAGGCAACAAAAGCAACGCTGTGGCACCTGCTGCCTTGGCCAGCCAAGGCGATGGTCGGCTATCATTCAAGGCAGTGGCAATGGGGCCACATAAACCAAACACATGCTCTGGCCCACTCAGCTGCTGTCCTGTCTAGCCACAGCCATGTGCCCAACAGACAGCTTTCCACTCCCAGTTGTGCTCTTGGGAAGCATCATTTGAATACCTTCCTCCTGAGAAGGAGAAAGTCTGTCCATGTGGCAGAGAGCACCTCCCAGGACTTCAGAGGGACTCCATCAGTTTTTGCCACCTGAGCATTTTGTTCTCATATAATACCACAAAGTCATGAAATAAAAACCCTGATGGGCTTTTCAGGCCCTGACATAACATTTAAACCTACACAGGTTATTGTCTCTTACCCAGTTCAATGTCTTTCATAATTATTTCTTGTGGAAACAGAGGAGTAAGACTACAGAGTGTCCTACATTATGTCCTCACTTTCTCAGGATCAGAGGGAAGTTTAGCACAATCCCCTGCAGGATGACAGCCTCTGTCCTGCATCCAAATCTTAGTCTTAGTAACTCTAAAAACCTGTGAAGTGAATACAATTAAATTCTTTCTGTTCTTGCTGTTGTGTGGAAATAACACAAGCTGAGCCTGAAGTCCAGACAGCTTACCTGATATGTTGGTTGAGACATCTGGGATTTGTGTCTCTCTGTCACAAAGCTGAGTGTTTGGGTACCCAAGATTCCTGGTTCACACCCTGTGAAGCCAATTCCTCTTTGTCGTGGGAGGGCTGAAAACTATAACTGAGATTAAATTTTCAGAACAAAGTATTTTGATTATGTAAATAGTAGGCATGTTCGGATTTTTCTCTCCATGGAAAATTTACAGGGAGTTTCTATATCCAAATTTAGGTGAATGAGTGTTACTTTTTGCATGGAATCTTCTCCTGAATATGATATCTCATTTTTGATCAGGCCCTGCAAGAGCTGGTTCTAAGGCATATCCTGGAACAGAATTCCAAGCAGCTGAGATGGTTGTTACACTCTGAAGGATGGTTTTGAGGATGAAAAACTATTCTTTTTCCAGTCCTTAAAGTTTAAATTAGTCTTTATGATACAACTGACTGATTTTGTGATACATTTTCTGCCACCTGAGAGCTTTCTTCTAAGAAAGCAAGAAAGAGGCGCAATTCAAAGACTGCAAAACTTAATGGAGACGCTTTTACAAGTGCTAAAATATACATACTCCAAATAGGGTAAAGTTGCTCTGGTTTCCCTTCTTGGCACCTTCTGCATCACTTAAGCCCACTTACAATCTGAATTATTTCTGCAGGAGCCTACCTTGCTTCACAGTGCAACTTTCTATGCTACCTTCCACCGTGAAGTAATTTGTACCTGGTAATATTCACGTGGCACTTGTGTTATTTTTGCAGCTAAATTCACATTGTATTTTTGTCCTCTATGTATAGCTTGATTTTCCTTTCATATTCAGCTTCTCCCTGCATATTTATCCATACTTAATTCTACTTTTCAGTTCTTTTTTATAAATACATAGTGAACATATCAGATTAAAAAGCAAACATTTACCATTACTTGGTATAAATACAGTCCTGTGGTACACATTCATTCTAAATTTAGGAAATATTGTGGTAAAAGTAATGCCACAGAAGAGTATTTGTTTACCTTTCAGAGGCGCCCTGGTTATTTAAGTAAAATTAAGTTAGATCCTTTTTTATAGGTTTTTGTCCATCACTGGAAAATAGTGTTGGCACTAGCAAAATTAACAACAAAACCCACACATTTTCCACTATGCTTTAGAAAGAAGTTTTTGCCCACATTAAGAAACAACATGACACATTCTTTGATCGTTTTTCAGCTTGGATGGATTGTTTTCACAGCTATGAAAAGGGAAATTGTTAGAAATATGGGTAATATGTCAAGGCTAGAATGAAAATAATTTGATAAATGATCAATTTATTACTAATATTTATTCTTGTGGAAAAATATCTTTTGGACTTTTAATTCAATATACACTTTGTGAACACTGTTTGCCTGTCAAAATTTTCAAAGGGTATCATTTACTGGTGAACTGAAGCTGGTTGAATTATTTGCTTAGCAACATTTGGCTAGCAAATAATTTCCACACCAGCCATGCTTTCTGGAAAAAAATCTTCCTCTAGTATTTGCCAAAATAATTTCCATTGATGGTTTTGGAAATGTTTTCAAATTTGTTTTCCATAGCACTAAATTCCTTACAACTCTTATGTGACTGATCACTTCAGATACAAAAAATTGTTTCTGACATATAATTTTAACTGCATTTTTCTCTTAATATCTGTTTACTGAGGGAGTTTAAAAGTAACACGTGTTCCAATCTTTTTCTTTAATGAGTTTTTAGTTGACCAGTATATTGGTATAAAATATGAGCTTTATGATTTGCAGCACAACAATGAAGCAATTTAGCCCAGCAATGAAGACACAAAAAAGAACCACACACCATTGACTCAGCTGGAAAGAAATTACAGAAATCCAATTAATTCAGATCAGAAACATACTACCAATAATTTTTTTCTTGGGTTTATAAGCACAACTACACTTTTCAATGAACATGATCAGGTGAACAGGATTCTTATTTCTGTGATTTCTCTCCTATTTTAACTAGAAAACTTTGATTATTTTGGGGTCTGACAGAAAGAAATGAAAGAAGAATTATTGATCTTTCAATTTTGAATGGAAAAAAAATCTGGTTTTTCCATTTTTACTCATTTTTATTTGCTTTTAAAAGACCAGTAAAATAGCAAAAAAGTTACAATTTTTCCAACTAAGTTTAAAATGCAAAATATTGCATTTTAAGTCAGCAATATTTTCTTTGTTTCCAGCAAACTCTGTAACAGAACTTGTTAACATTTTCCTTCTTTACATGGGTGATACAACTATAACCTCTTTCTTCTTAAAGTAATCTATAGAAGACACTATAACACCCAAAATACACAAGTCTTGGTGAGGAGATATCCCTGCCTGAATTACTTCTCTGCCTGACACAGAGCCTGGACTGAAGAAGGTTTCCTGCATCCCAGGAGATCGAGTCAGGCATAGGACTGGTAAATATTTCACTGTCTCTCTACTTGCAGAACCTGCTCTGTTGTTTAAAGTCAAGCATTTATTATAGTATAAAAGAACATAGGAATGACCTTGACGGGTAAGAGCAGAAATCCACTCAGCTTTGTGACAGTGACCAGTAAGGGACACATCATAGAATGGCAGAAGTACAAAACAACTTTTCCCTGACAGTGTTTCCCAGTTCCCAACCTGCAAGATGTCTGGAACAATAAGTGTATCAGGCTCATGTCATTTAATAGCCCTCAACAGAGTTTTATTCTTTGATTTTGTCTATCTTTTTGATCTCACTTATACTTTTTGCCTGTGATTTTTCCTTAGAAACAAGAACTTCCTTTGGTTTTCTTTATACATGCTATCTTATCATCTCATTTGGTGTCTTCTGCATCCTGAGCTACGTGAAACATCGAATAATTGTTTCCCATTCATCTTCTCTCTGGCATTCAGGATATTATATTCTTCTTTTGCATCTCTTGCCTGCTCAGTTGAGTCATTTCCAGACTGATCTGTTCTGGTCTATTTAATTTCTTCTTATCTCCTTGTCATCCCTTTCATCCTTCTCTGTACTGTTTTTACAGTATCCTGTTTGATATGGTGCAGCCACAACTCCAATAAGCATTAAATACTTTTTTTTGCTTAGTTGACTATTCCTTCTTCATAACACAAAGTCTTAGTACCCTGCGCTTTTTTTGACCACTGAGGAATACTGATAAAGTCAGAAAACTATCTACAGTGACTACAAGGTCCCTTTCATGAGTGAAAGCATCTAATTTATAATCCATTGTGTCGTCCCTGGCTGAACACTCACAGCTAGTTTTCCATTAGTGCATTATTTTGCATTGAACTGACACAGAATTTAATCTGCCATTTCATCACCTGCTCATTCAGTAATTTCCATCAATTCTCTTAACTCCCACTGCTACACACTGACTCTCTGGGCACTGACGAGTTAAGAGTTCACAGAACTTGCTGTGCAAATAGACCAGAAATCTTTTCAAAAAAGGTGCCCTGACAGGAGCTAATGACATATTTGGCTGTAGCTCCCAACTTCCATGCCCACTTGGATTTTGGCTTAATCCAAAGTATGGATCTATCACAATATTAACCACAACAAGGTAACGGTAAGTGTAGTTTTAGGTTTTAAATGTATTCAAGGGTAAATAATATCAAAATTTTCTGATGGGAACGTGGCTTTTAGAGGACTGGAATGGGAGTGAGAATGGAGGGATGGGCTGGTGGGTGAATTCCAGTGATACTGAAGGCCGGGACTGCTCACACGGGAGAAAGTTCTTGCAACTCCCCCAGGCAGGGAAATGTTTAACTTGGTGTTTGCATGGCTTAGATACTAAAGTCAGCAACAAGACTGAAAGGCACAGGAAAGCAGGCTTCACTAACTCTGGTGGTCATCATGCTATCTGTCAAACAGGAATATTGTTGAATTACATAGCTTTCGCCTAATACATTGAAATGCAGAAGTTATATGTGATGGTTGCATGCATTCTTATAATAGTCATGAGTTTTTGAACATTCTAATGACAGGAAAAGTTTTATGATGGGGGGTGGGGGTGGTTTATAAATACTTAAACCTAAGGAGTTCAATAACCTAGAAATCTTAGTTTCCCACCTCCTTTTTCAGAGCAAAAATTGAAACCAACAGCAAAAGTGCCTTCACCTTATCTGGGTTGACTGTGAAAGGATTTATAACATATTGTTGTCAGAGCATTGTGACCAGCATTGAAATAAGTGTGCCTGCTTGAGCCTCCTGTGTGTGTCCGTAATCTTGATGCTAAGATTGAACAGCTGCTGTGTACCTGTCAGTAGCGTGTGTTTGCCAGGGTAAAGCAATCTTTCTTTTCTTGCACTTTCCTCTGCTGGAATGAAGCCAACCAAGTTCTGTGGAAAGAAAGAGGAAGAAATTAAAGTATGTAAATCAGCATCTAGTAAGAGGGGTTAACATGTGAGAAAGCTCCTGACATTCTTCTCTAACACTGGTCTCTCTCTGTATCGGTAAAAAATGAGCGCTGAGTGGTGAAAGTTTGTATTCTTTCAGTAGGAACTCCACACTGCCCTGGCTAAGCTTGTGGTGACAATCAATGGCTCAGTATTCGGAAAGCAGCCCAAAGACTTTGGGAGAGAGGCGCTAAGTCCTGTAAAAATATTTTAGATGCTTTTAGGGAATAAGTAAGATTCTAATAATTGCAAATTCACTGGATCAAGGAAAGAGAAAAACTTGAACAACTTTGCTGCAGATGACAAGGTAATGTAAAACAATACTTCTGAAGTTGACTGTCTACCCATTATAAAGGTACAGCCAGTATATGTTAGACAAGAGGAAAATAGTACATATTCCATGCTGTAAAGCACGTTTCCTCTGAGTAAAATTTTTGAAACTAAAGAAAGAGGTATTATCATTTTTCTTTTTGGAAGAGACGACTTCAAGAAAAAGATATATACACAATGGAAAAGCACTAGTAAAGAAGAACTGGAAGTAGTCTAACTGAAGCAGTTCAGAACTCCAACACATGCTGTAAAATGCTTTATAATGAGAAATAAACAGCTCACACAAGCATACATGGCAGGCATGTACCTTGCAATTCTCTGCAGTTAGAGCACATGGGTGGGAGGTCAGATACTGTCATTCAAATGCCTGTGAGGGAGATATGGACTTCTGTTTTCTTCCCCCAGCTGAGGGCTGTAACCACTACAGGCTGCACAATATTCTGAGGTTGCTCTCTTGTTGGAGCCTTAATACAAAATCCTAAACAGCACAATGATGCTTGATGTGAATTCTAATCCCTCCAGGTAAAAGGGAAATTAAATTCTTGGAGTGCTTGCAACTGGGGCACAGTTCAATGAGATGAAGTCTCTCCCTTCCTTCACTTTTGGTACTCATAGTTTTACTTAATTTATATTCTTCATTTTCACTAAATTATTCAATTAATTTGACTTTAATTTGTGGACAACTATGAGATAAAATGAAATATTTTAACATATTCACTTTTTCTAAAAATTGTTTTCTTTTGCTTCAGTTATCGAGATAACAAGAAGAGTGAGCCACAAAATCAGCAGTGCAAATCAGGGTAACCAGATAACATGTTATCTACTGGAATGTAAATATGAACAGCAACTGCAAGACTGGAAGGGGTTATGCTGTCATCCACTACAGATGACAGTACACACTGATACCAAAGGCATTGTATCACTAAGAACTGCAGGTTAAAAGATGACTGCCGGAATTTTGGAAGAGTTTTGAGAGAGAAATAGAGAAACTAATGATTTGCATGAGTACAAAGACAGGAAAAAAACAGACAATCATGAGCATCAATTGTGATGGCAGTTAAGGACCCCTGAACCACAGTCCAGGGCAATAGTATGTGGGGCAAAGAGTATGGATTGCATCTGATCACAATGATAGTTAATCACGCTGGAAAATGATCAGACGCAGCCATGCAAGCATCGGACTAACCATAAAAAAAGGCTAATGCAGTCATGAGTCTAACTCAGCATGTGGTGAACAAATTGAGCACAAGACGGAAAAGAGCATAAAATGAAGAAGCTTTGTAACGACTGGTATTACTCCTAGACACCTGAGAAATGAAAAGAAGAAAAAATTATTCTGACAGATGAAAGAAAATATGATACAATTGCCATTTTCTGAAACCTAACTGGACAATTGACATACCTGGATAGTTAAAAGCCCTGGTTATAATCTGTTCAGGAAGTTTAGCATGCATGAAAGGTGGTGCTGAGCTGGCTTTTTATTGTGAGAATTCTGTCACATATTTCATGTGTTCCTGTGGCTTCATGTATTAACTAACATCACTCAAGTTGGGGCTTGGAGGGGGACATGGAATCAAGTCAGAGAAAAGGACCATTTATTCCTGCAGCACCTGTCTGCACTACCTAGAAATATCTGTCGGGGGATGTCAGTTTGAGCTGATATTTTCCTAATGTAACAAAATAGATAACTACATCTAAAGTAACTCTACTCTGGATTTCATTACATAGATATCACAGATTCGTTTACTAGATATTTGTGGTTGTTGGAAGGAGCAGTGATCTTGAAATCATTATTCTGAGGCAAAAAAGAAAATTACCTTATATAGACCAAAAATAAGATACAAGAAGGCATGAAGTACCATTTCAGTATATACAAAAGATACCTTTCAATTGGAAGGTGCCTCAAAGAAAAGACATAGTCTCAAAGACATGGGTTCCCAGTCTATAGTTGGGAAGAACTGTTTAACAAAAGTTTGGAAAGTTGGCACGCTATGCAGACAACTGCCTGAATCAGGCTCATGGGGAATACCTGAAGGCAGGAAGAATGCCTGAACCCCCATTTTCCTCCTGAATTCCCACAACTGTTTCTTTGTTATTTATTAGACAATTCTATCCATTCCAAAATTAACATAATGTCTTAAGATAAACAGTGAAGAGGAGCTCATTCCTCCAGAGTCTTTAATAAATATAACAGTGACATTTTCCTGTCAAGGAGATGACTTGGTCTAGGCAAGTCTCCTAGTTTAACAGGCTCAGAAAACTCTCTTTTACAGGATGTTGCCATAACTCCTCAGTGCAGGAGACAGGACTCTCGTCCACATTAGCACACTAAAATGAATGCCAGAGTTGGACAAGAGTGGATAATTTATGCCTTTACCCTGTGGCATATTGACTAGATGCCTGTTAGATAAGGTTAAAAATTATTCCTATAAACTGATCCCTAGTTTATACTCTGCTGTTATTGGGTTATTTTATTTTTATTTTTAATTTTTATTTTTATTTTAAATTAAGCAGTTATAGGATTGCAAGTTTGAGCACTGTCCACAAGAACCCAGACCTCCTCTGCTTTCTAAGAAGCTGAATGTTGCAGGTGAGTATTTAAGAACACTACCTGGAGGTTGGACCAGCACAGAGCCCCTTCCCTATCTGCCCATCTCTTACAGAAGCAAATCTAGAAATTAATTTGGTTTAAATGGTTACATGCCAGTACCATGTTTGGCATGCTATTGAAAACTCGTACAGAACTCTGGTTTTAAGGGTTATTGGAAAATTTACGTAGAACAATTATTACAATATGTTCTACTGGCTGTAAACCAGGCTCCATTATTAATGCTAAAAGGAAAGTTGCAGAGTGACTTGATGGCAATGCAGAAATACTGTTCTGGGAAATGGGAAAAACACCACCTAAATGCTCAAGGTTTTATTAGTTCAGGAGAAAAGAGAGTAAAAAAAGCAGTGGGTGAGTCTGAAACCAGGCAAGTTCAGACACAGTGGTAGTGCTTCCAAAAATTGCTTTCGTAATTATGGGGCAAACTATGAAGTCAGAAGATCTCTCCTACCTTTGAAGCCTGGACACTTGCTAGAAGGTATGATGTAGCCAAAGTTAGGTCGAGTGCAGCACCACACAATGCACATCTGGCTATGTTCTGAGCAGAAAGAAGAGCTTCAGCATAGGTATTAAGAAGTGAAGATGTTTTGTTTGTGAACAGCTTTACAGGGAAGACAAATTAAATATTTTTGGGTATTCATGGTAACACAGCTTTTGCACCCACAGAAATCTTTGGGCATCAAGATTGCAAGTAGGCTTTGTGGTACTGCATTCTCTGGTTTCATGTATTTACATTGCCCCAGTGTTGTGTTTGGGGTGCCACAGTGATATTTGAAAACTTTCTGCATAAAATTATGTAACATCAGAACAGTGGTTTATTTTTATAATTTATTTTGGAAGGTCGAGATCATGGAAACAGAAATAGCAGACAGTGCAAATCAATTTTGGTTTTTGCCATCACTTATTTGTTGTTATTGACATCTTGAGCTAATTCCACTGATCTGAAGCAGCGCATCATGCTACAAAAACACCTGGATCCACATCCAGGCTCTCTGTGGAAGAAGAAGCCAGGTAGCTGGTAAATCTCTTGCTGTAGGATCTAGGCCTTAACACTCCACATCATCCCTGCCAGGTAATTTGTGCACTGGCATGTAGCAGCAGTTAAATGAAAAAGCCTTTAAGCAATCCTCTAGAGTTGAAGGTGAAGCGCCGGTTGCACAGGAGGCAAAACTGAGAAATGAAAAATAAAAATGTCACTGCAGAACAAGTAGATGAAATCCATAATTATTTCTATTTTAAGAAGTGTTACAGGAAAATCGTGCTGAGGGAATAAGCAGGATGACATTTCATCAGAAGTCGTGCATATGTTCCTTATTTTTGAGAATAAAAGTTATCCTTTTTTGATATTATATATCATGTATCTTTAAAAAGATTGATACACTAAACATTATTTGCACGATTCTGAAAACCCCCTATTGCTGCCATATATGAATTATTTTGTCTCTTCTGACATGTTGGCATGTTTGGGGAGCAAGCATGGAAGCCAGACCCAGGAAAGACTCATCAGGACAAAAGAGCAGAGTAGACAAAGGAACAAACAGCCTCAGACACTTGTGGAAAAAGCAAGACTTGCAGTACCATTCTAATGTACAATTCAGTAGAAATTGGGAATTTTAAGTCAAACGGCATGAAACTAAAATTTGTTGCCATTTTCCATAAAAAAAGAAAAACATTCGTGAAAATGTCTAGGTATAGGAATTTGATTTGATTCTTTATCATTTGTCTGAGATATGAGAAACCTATATTTAAGTGTCTTATACAATGACTCTTTTTCTCAGCTATAAGTCCATTAGCTTTATAGTTTGAATAATTAATGTTTCCAGACAGACAAATACTTTCTCGAACATTTTTTGATCAGTCATGGCTATGCTAAGAAAGGTAAGCAGTCTGTGGTGTATGAAGGGAATTTCCAGGCTAAGATGCCTTTCTGAGATATGTCCACTTCATGGTCATCCTTGGCAGCTAAAATAGTCAATGAAAGATTACAACAGCTAAAGCAACTCTGCTTTGGGCCTCTCTGAGTGCTCAGAGCCAGGGTGGCACGAAGCTACACCTGCTTGTTCTTTGGTCCTTCTCTTTCCTAGATCTGGTGTTCTGCACTTAGGAATATTCTCTCTCTTCCTATGGTGAGAGATCTTGTACTCCTGGCCCATGTAAACCTGCTTATACCAAATCAAAGTCTGGGACTGCCTCCAGGCTCATTGCATGGAATCATCCAGGAGTACTGGGTTAAAATGGATTTGACACTCTGGTTTGTCAAGTTTATCCACTTGTATTTGTGTTGAAACTTCAGTAGCTGCCTGGCAGTCCTGTTTCTTTACTAGTCTTTCACTGCTTTTATCCCCTAGGTGCAAGTCCTTCTTGCACCCCAAGAGCTGAAATAATACTGTATGGTGCTAAAACTAATAGTCTGTGCTCCACATCTCTTCAAAGTGAAATAACTAATACTAAGAAAATCTGTAATTGCATTAGCATTACCTGTGCCTTACATTAGTGCAAAAAATTATGCATCCTTTAGTACATAGTAGGAAATACAGATGGTATTTACTGTGATTTTTAGAGCATCCATTAGTGAGCTGGGAGCAAAAAAAGAGAAATTTAAAAATTATGCCCATAATGAACTAGCAAATAACAATTTTCTCTAGCATAAATAATTGTAGATGTATATAAAACAGAGAGTTTGCAGGATCTTTACACTCGTTTGTGCAAATTAAATGGGCTAATAAATGGGGTTTGGACAGTAAAATTTTGCTGATACCTGGAACTCCCCAATAGACTATCACGTTATTCTAAGAGTAACAAGTGGAAAGTCATGTGTGAGGTTGCCAAATGTGTCTCAGAAACCCAACTGTGTATTAACATCTACTGATTTCTCCTTATCTACCATGTTAGTAATGCCTTCAAACATGAGATCCCTTGCCTGGTTTTATGCTTCCCATCTTTAATCAAGCTGTGTCTTCCCAGCTGCTGTCCATCTTTAAGATAGTTTCTAGAGATGAGTTCTGTTAAAGTACAAACTCTAAGGTAGGGAATGAGGCTGGGTCTGAATTTGCATTTGTGGCTACTTTTGCCCAAGACAACCCCTATGAAAGCCAAGACTGGAAAATATAAAAATTTGACTATTATCATACCAAACTGAATCCTTTAGTGATAAATGTTATCTGCTACTTTCAAGCCCCTTTGAAACTGAATCTTCTGATAAAAAGATTAATTTAAAAGTTAGTGCATGAATTTCCATCTTCATTTTCTTAAAGGTATATGGAGATAAGAAATACAGATGATGTTTTCCCAAATACAGTTGGGCCAAACGAGTTTTCAGATGGATTATTCACACGTAGTCAAGAAAAACTAAATATCTACTGAAGTTCATATCTGTTCAGTACCTAAAAAAATAAATTTAATAACAATTTTTGCTACTGGCATAAAGGTAATCAAATGTGCAACCTAGCTGTTTCTAGTGAAAGTAGAACATCCAGAAGAATATGGATCATAACATTATTTTTAGCATACACATAACTTCCACATTTATAGTTAAGCAGATTAACGTTAAAACTATTTAGTTAGAATTTTGGATGATTTGAATATAAAAGGATATATTGTTAAAAGTAAAACAATAAAATATTCCAGCTGTTTTCATCATTGTTGGCATCTTCAAGTGCTGTAGGAAGCTTTTCTTATTTACAAATGAAGTAATGTTAGTGATAATAAAAACCATTCATGAAAAAATGCTCTCTTGCAACACTCAAAGCAATTTGTAGGATTAGTTCTATACAAAAGAGTGCAGGATACTGCACACTTCCAGTCCCTCTACTCATTAGGGCTAAAACTGAATTAGCTAGGATTATATTTAAACAATATTAACTGTAGCAGACAATTTAGATAAGTGAAGAGATAGTGCATAAAACGGGTTTATAAAATAATGTGGAGTGTGGTGGGGTTCTGTGCAATGGTTCTTCTGCTGCACTTTGCTAACCAGATCATTTGTCTGAGATATGAGAAGTAGCAGCATCTACGAGAATAACAGCCAGAGTGCAGGATTAAGTAAAGAGAGCCATATTTCAGAGGGTTTGAAAGATAAGCTTAGGTGCATGTTCCCAGCTATTATACAAATTCCATAAACCCCATTTGTCTCATATCTATGCAGAAGAGCAAGCAACAGTTGTATTTTAGTTACACCAAAATATTTTTTGGCATTTTTTAAGGATGCCTGAATACACCTACACTTTAGAGACAACATTTTTCAGGCAAAAAGGAAAGAACAGTGGGTTGATTCATAAGGCATTTGTACACCACTGGGTAAAAAAGGTATTTTAAAAGAAGGTCCACCTCAACAATGCATTGTTTTCAGGTCGGTTTGTTTTGGGGTTTTTTTGGTAGTTTGAGCGCGGAGTGTGAGCTTAAACACTGAGACAGTGCTGCCACCTTGAGGATTTTCTTGAAGAATGCCCCTCAGCAGAAGTGAAAATTGATACACACTAATTGTACAGTTTGTGTTCTCGCTTGTATATGCATAAGACATACAAAATAACAATAGCATACTGAAAATATGTATTCCACAGAAAAGACAATAATGCTGTGACAAACGTCTATAAACTTAAGCTTAGAAAAATTAGAGATGAGATGTTTTATATACAGCATTTTAAATAATTTTACTTCTCATTATCAAGCGATCAAGGTGGGAATACTTTTCTTGGCAAGGATAGGTACCACTGGCACATAGAAGCAACAGATTTGCATGTGAAATACAGATCAATTTATGAGTTCAAAGGCAACCTGGCATGGTTACAAGACTAAGCTCGTTTACATGACCTGGGACTTAAGTAAATTCACTCTAATTGTGGAATGTCTGTGGTTTTGGATATTCAGTCTAAGATATTTTTTGTTTGTGCCCAGCTGAGACAGGAACTATATCCTGCAAGGGGATCCCCCAAACAGTAACCCTGCATCAGAAAACAACATTAGTCACTGCTGCAGATCCACATTTGTGTGAGATTTATTGAGGTACATCCAACTGCAGTGTTTAGGGTATTTTTTCCCATAATTTGTCACTATAATGCTGATTTTGACCATATCCAATGTTTTCGCTTTGTTCATCAATAAAAATTCATAGGCTGATACTAAGCGGCTATGGAAAGTTTGGAATGGAATCCATAACACAAAGTACTGATGAATCACAAAAGTACATGTCATTACAAAATAAAGAAAAGGAGGGCATCAGGAATACTGTCTTTCTTGAGAGCTGAGTCTAATCTGAGAGACTTAAATTCACAGTCTAGAACTTCTGGTGTTTGGCATCAACATCTGCCATTTAGAGAAGAGAAGGCTGATCTGGTCTTTTTGGACACAGAAGGAGATGGTGCTGACATGACCCTTGCCATATTGTTTCCCAGTGTCAACAACACTCACTCAGGAAACAGAAAGTAAGACCTTTAATCCCTCCTCGTCTTGATTTGAAACAATGCAGTGTTTCCTACTTCCCAGTCATCTTGCACCTTGCTACTGGGACTTTTCCCTGAGCAAATGAAAAGAAGAGGTCCTCTTGAACCACTTTTTTTCTGGCATTATGAAATGAGAAAGCTTACCTGTTAGTTTCAACAGCAAAGATGAAGAGTGGCCCTTCCTGCCCTATGTTTAATTGCATTACTGGAAGACAAAAATTTGAACTTGAATAGAGAAATGAGGTGTTTTACTTCAGAGGGAATGCTCTTTTGTTAGAGCACCTGTTCCAGTAATGAGTGAAATTGAATAGTTGCCATGTTCTGCAATAATTTCAATGTTTAGGCCTGGTATGGTTTAAGAGCAATGATAAAGCCAGATTGAGAAGAAGCTGAAGAGGGAAGAAGATGAAGGGAAGCATTATGCCTGGAGTCAGCTGTCTCAGCTACCAGTAGGCAGGGAGCTGCTCTGGCCCCAAGGGCAGTAAATTGGAACACTTGCAGAAGAAAATTTCAACAGATGTGAAAACTTCAGTGATGGAAGGTTAGCATCTACAGTCTCCCTGAAGTTGAAGACACCTGGTGGAGCTGGAGCAGCAGTCTCCAGTGTTCAAATTCTCACTTTAGTGTCTAAACCCCTTAATAGGTTCAAACATGTATACTGATTTCGTATTTCTTGTTCTCAAGCATAGAGAAGTTCATCACCCTAGACAGACATTTCATTAATAGACATTATAATTAGCTTAATTTTTTTTTAAAACTTGGCTCAAAAAGAAATTCATCATTAACCTATGGCAACAGATCTGCAGGATTTTTATCAGGAATGGATCATTGCTGATAAGGGAGTGAACAGATAAACATTCCTCTGCCAGGTTATGAGAACTGTGAGGTATTCTGAATGATTTACTGATAGTTAAAGATATTAAATACCTGCTTATACTGCATATAGAGGGCTTTGGGTCTGTAAAAGAGAATAGAGCTCTAAAGCTACCTGGCAGCAAACCCCTACCTTTGTCTGAGGAGATCAGTGACAAAGAAGAAGATTTTGTGGAGCGAAATAATACTACTTAAACTCCAGTTGAACTTCATTTCTCCATGCATCTCAAGGCATAAATATGTTCCAAGCAAATTTTAAAAGCTTTCAATTATAATCAGCAGATGAAGTTACATCTGCTTTGCATCCATCCATTTTACATCACTGCAGAATTTGGCACTACTACTCTACCAAGTTCTTAAGGGAAAACATTTCATTACTGGCATGCTTTTATTTATTTGTTTTTGCTTGAGATAACACAATGATGAAACAACTGGATTTTATTCACTTACTTAAATGCATTTCTTGGGCCACTCATTAAACAATAACATTAAAATAGCAGGGAGAACCATCTGGCTTTTTGAAGTTTTTTCCAATACATTACCAAACCACACAGAGTATTTTACCAGGAAATAATGTCTTCCTGGACAGTCTGGATTCTTTTCCACATGTATGGGGGGAAATTGTTTATATTTGTATCCATTTCTCACTTCAAAATAACTGGCTATAATGTGGTGAGGAATGCAGAATTATATTGCAGCATTTTCTATCTGTGTATCTATGGGGAAAACAGCTGGTCTGGTTTTGTGTGCACAGATATATTCCATATATATTTTAAGCTGACTCTTCTTTAAGCTGATTCCTTTCCTGTATATTATCTGGTCACTTGACCAGAGCTGAAGGATGGGAAGAATTCCTGGATTGAATGAGTTCCTAAAAAACTCTCATGAAGTCACACAAAACTTGCAGAATCAAACATCTGTCTGAAACCTCTCAAACCTGGAAAAATTCGATTTTAGTAGCTCTACATAAATAACTGCTAGATAGTTTCTTATTTTTTGTTTTGAAAGGTAAAGGCACAACCTTTGAATTCAGTGCTTTGAGCATTCAGGTAATAATATAGATATTCATGTAATATTTTAAGTGGCTTGAAAGGGCTATTACCTAACAGAAAGTAGAGTCCTTTACTGAAAACTGACTGAATTTAAGACTGACAGATCCCATATAACCTTCTTCTGCCAGAGGATATGACAGAAGGAAGGGAAGAATCCAATAAAATCTGATGTATCAATCCAAAAAGGGCTTAGGAACACATTCCAAATTTATAGCAAAATGAGAGAGGTTGCTAAAATCTTCTGGTTCAAAACCCAAGCTCATCATCATACCACTTTGATTTATTTAAAATAGGAGTACATTCATATACTCACCACCAACATCCTCCCCACACTTTCACTTTTCTGACAACTCATTCACCTCAGTGATTCCATGTGAGAGTGTTTTGGATACATGGAAGGCACTACAGATTCATTGAGTCAAATGGAAAATAGTAGTAGAAGTTCATTTATCAATGTTTTACTATCAGACTGGAAGGATTTTTTAGAGGTATATTGGCCAACGTTGTGGATGATAAAATAAAGACATGCTTATTACAGTTTTATATGGAGTGAGTTATACGGAAAGACAGGATTTAAATGCAAAATTAGCAAACTGAGGAAATTACTTGGAAAAAAACAGATTCAACTTGAATGCAAACTTTTTCACATAGGCAGGAATAACCAACTCCACAAACTAACTGAGGAATGACAGGCTGTGCAACAGTTCTGCTGAAAAGCACCTTGTGGTTATAGCAGATAACCAGCCAAACCCAAGCCACCAAACCTGTGATGATGAGAAAAAGGTAAGTATCATGTTTATGTGTACAGAGTGTCATGTGCAAGCTGCACACTTTCTGGAACTACTGCTTTGTCTTCTCTGGCTACCTACATCTCATCCACACTAAGGGTCCCATCTGTACCTAATGTCTCACCCACCTGAAAGGTCTTCTCTGCGTAGACCAGTTGATGAAAATGTCAAGAGGGACAGGAAAAGTCAGAGATATGAAAACTACAGCCCATGAGAAACTGCTCTTGCTGGAGTCAGAGTAGTTTAATTTCGAAAACAAAGACTAAGAGAAATTTACTGAAAGTCTTGACATATGTAAGCTAGATATGTAGAAATGTAAAAATCTAGGTAAAAAGAGGAGAGAAATCAGCTGTTCCCTGTGCCTGTATGAACCAAATGACCACTGAAGAAAACCCTGAGGGATTTGAGGCACTTCCTGCACAGGAGTTTTGAAGAACAATTTGAACAAATATCTGTCAGGATGTATAACTGTCTTTGCATTTGATACATGGTATCTTTTCCCAATCTATTTTCCTATTACATTATTTGAAAATGCAGCAACAATCTAAATTTTCTAGACTAGGAGAGTCTAAACTGTAATAGGGTACAGTGGTTACTACTATAGGAACCAAAAATTCCTCTAAGTGTTAATGGCCAGGAACTGCCACTAATGCTGCAGGCACAATTGCCAGCAGGTGACCAAAGCATAGCAGGCTCTTTTGGGCCATCTGCTGCCATTTCCTCTTTGCTTTCTTGATAAAGGAGACAGCAATCTTTTCTATCTGTCCCCAAGTTACTGCCTAAAGAGACAGTGACGAATGGTGAATTTCCCATTAGCTACCAGAGGCATTTCACTATCCAGGAATTCACACTGGGATATTTATGAATGAGCTTTCAAATCAGTGAACACACACCATCTTGAGGCTGCCTAAATTCCAATCATCACTTGAGACAACTGCAAAACTGCTTTCTTTTTTTTTTTCTTTTTTTTTTTTTTTTTTAACCAGAAGAAAGCAGACATCAGTTTGAAGATGTGATCTGTATTTTTGCCTGCCTCATATTTTTGGGTGATGTCATTTGACCTGGGGGAAATACTATTCTTTTAGTAAGGGCTTGTAGCATTTCATTTTCCTTCTTATTTTTCCCTGTAAAGTTGTGGGTATTTCAGCAATACAGTATCTTGAGTCCTTGGAAAAAAAAGTAATCTAACATCTGGGGGGGAAATAATTGGTTAAATATTGAAAGAGGAGGCAAAACTTGGAAAGTTCAAAATTAATGCAAAACACAAAAGTGGAGTTGTATGTTCTTTTCACAGAACATTTGAACTAAGAAATACTTTTAATTAAAGAATTATAGATACATATATATTTGTATTTGCTTTCCACACATACCTGCAGGTCTGCTTAGGTATGAAATACTGCAATATTTCTACATGATTCAGATGTGCATATTATTTGTACATTAATATATATGTATATTATGTATCTCATTTCAGTTCAATGCTGGCCCTCTAATTTGAGATAAACACAATTCCATTTAGTCTTCTTTTACATCTATAAATAATGCAGATATAAGTGGGTTTTGCTCTCATAAAATTTTTGTAAGCAAAGACTAAGGTAAACATGGATTTTTTTTCCCCCCCTATATTTTGAGTTAATGATTTTTTGAAAAGAACATCTTTGTCCTAAATCAAAACCACACAGCCTGTCAATGGCTTTTGGTGATTTAGAAAACAACTGTGGATCATATGGCACTCAAAGGAAGAATGAGTTCACTGAAACTACTGCCAAACAGAATTTTGGAAGCATAAATAGAACTGGATAGGAAGTGGTTTTCCTGTCCCGCGAAAGTTTTCGAGATCTCGTTTCTCCCATTATGCCTCAGAATGAACCCAAGATGTACCAAAGATGAGAGAGGAGAAAGATAAAGCCCAGCAGGCTGAACAGGTAAGCCCATAGCATCCTTATTCACGTAGCTGGTTGTGTAGGGCACTTCCCTGGGACAAGGAGCACCAGGGTCAGACTCCTGTACTGACCCCAGCCTGTGTCCTGAACCTCCTCTGGGTGACTGAGAACGTTCAGGTCATGTCAACTGCACATTGGATTGGCAGCACAATCAGTTGCTGGAGTGTCAGTAATTTTGTTGCAGATATCTTGTTTTGCCCGCCAAATTTTAGTGATAAACTGCTCTTTTCAACAGAAAGGTTTTCAATTCTGGGAAATGTCTGCCCTTTTTCACTTCTTACAGAAATAATTTTACTCCCAATGTCCAAACCAGAGGATGCAAAATTTCCTGTCAGTGTTCTAGTGGCTGCATGTGTCTAGAGACAAGATCTTGGTCCCAAATCCTCAAAGGCATTTACACACCTAACTCCCACTGAGAGGCAAAGACCAGACCAAAAAAAGGTGCAGTTTGGGTATTGCCACTGCAAGCTTGCAGACATATGGGACATGCAATAGAATCCAGATGGACAATTTCTCCCTCAGTGTCTGAAGCATAGGTGTACACTGGACTGACTTTGGGGCTTGTGCTGTCAGAGATCAGTCATATTCTGGGGATGATGGAGAACCATCCTGTCCTGAAGAAGCATTTCAGATCTTCTTGCAACTTCAGAATGGTTGTCTGTGTTGCACAACAGTGCTGGATGACAATAGCTGGCCCAAGTAGTCTGCCCATGCTGCCATATCTGCACTCCTATTAATATTTCAAAAGAGTGAGACCAACGTATTTCTTTCTACCCAGGGCTAATTCAGAACTTGTACTGCAACTTAAGCATGCACAGTGCAGAGAGGAGCACACGCAGCTCCTTTGCTAACTCTGCAGGCTTGAAAATTGAATAAGCACAACAACAAATTCCTCTGGCAACAGAGCTGCTACAACTGCACCATGAAGCTGCCGACTTTATCTTCCAGTTATGGCACCTCCATATTCAAATCCAAATGTTACTCTGGAGCTGTATTAAGAGAGGTTAGCGGCCCTTGCTCTGTCCTCCCCGCATCAGAGCCTCCAATTTCAGCCACCCATTCCAGTGCGGAGCTGAGGAAGGCGGCCCGTCCGTTAACAGCAAGGCTGACTCCAGCTGATAAGCTAGATGCCTGCTGCTTCTTTTCCGGTGACATCACTGTTTCATGTCTCTAGATCTCTGCTGACAAGTCATGCTCACGGCATCGCCACAGCAGAGGGCGCTGGCCTCAGGCGGTGGTTCAGAGCAATGCTAATGCTGCAGGTAAATGTGGTGACTTCCGGAGAAGCAAAGCGAAATGTGTTTGCCCTCCTTTTTTGTTTGATATCATTTCATTCCCAAATACCTTGATGCCAAAAGATGACTGGATATTTTAAACAGCATCGTTCCCACAAAGCAGAAAGAGAACAAGCGGTCTGCTGCACAGCTGTGTTCAACCCACCCACTGTACACAGAGTCTAGTTCAGCCTTACTTTCTTATGAGGGTAATAAGTGTGCACATAGAATGAAATTAAGAACCCTTCCAAGTTCCGGACCAGGTGCTGGGCAGATGTACGGAGAGGGGGTGGAGGGATTGTAGGGAAGCACTGAGAAGAAATTGTCTCTCATAGACCACCGGGCAGCTGCAGAGCCCCCACAAAGAAGTCACTGAGGCCTGTGGCTCACCTGGGAGCCCACAGCAGAAAATGGGAGATGGGAGACTTCTGCTCAGCAGAGGACTCAGCCTTTTCACACCCATCTCCATTCAGTACTTATTCCATTGCTCCTTCATTTTCATGCACAGAACTACCCACTAGGACTGGATCTCTTCCCCTGCGTCAGGCTGTGACACTTTGCAGAATGACTCCCAGAAGTGAGCATGGGGATAGATTTGTCTCCTGGTAGCTGTTACTGACTTTCATTAGTACTTCATTTTCAGACACTGGTATGAAAAGAGCTATCTGAAATCTGCATTTGGTTGTTGGCAGTCAATACATAAACTTTCGCAAGTGAGATTTAATGTGAGTCATGTAAAAAATATTGAAGAGTTGAAGACTACACTTACTTTTACACATTCACTATACAGCCCAGATCATCACTTTGTGTTAACTAGCTACATTGAAATTTGCAGTGACTGATTGAACTTCTGAAGAGAACAGAAGTTAAGCTGTTGTGATGCAGTGTCCATGTAGTTCATTTGGCCTCACGAAATGCATTGGTATTAATACAATTTACTATTTTTGATGAATATCTTTTTAATGCCATTTAAAATGAAAAATACGGAAATGGTCAGAAAATATTTATTCTAAAGTCCCAATCTTTAAACTAACTTCAACATTTTTTTTTTAATTTTTTTTTTTTTGTAGTTTAAAAGAACAGCAATGACATCCAGTGGTTGTAAATTTCTCCAACATTTTTACTTCCATATTTGACACCACATCTGGTATAGAAAATAGATTTGTTCTTCATAAAATTGTAAAATAAGATATGAACTTTAATACATGTTCAGTAGAGGTGCAAAGCCTTAACATGTCACCTTGAGACATTTTACAGTAGATATTGTTCTGGAATGTATGAATGCTCGTAAGACACTTTTTTGGTAACATTGAAAAAAGTACAATGAATTTGCTCTAGAACTCTGAATCCAGTTAAAATTGGAGTAAAATTAGCACTAGTATATTTTAAATTTAGCATTAGTAAATATGCTTTTTAAAACTACTTTACATCTATAAGTACTTATTAGTAGCAGCCCTTTCTTTCCTGCCTCCTATACCTGTTTGGTGTATTTAGAAACCAGGAGTACCCGGTAGCTTTTCTATAATGATATGGACTATACCAGCCCTAAAGATAGATATGTTAAGGATGAAGAATGTCACTTATCATTATTTCACCCTACCCTGAGAAAAATTAAATACTTATTTCCATAAATACTGTAGGGGAAAAGTGAATTGATGAAATCAACCTTCTTTTCCAAGGTTCTGTGAACCTGGCTGAAAATGAGGAGGAGCCTCCCAACCTGAAGGTGTATTCACTAACGCAATTTAATTTTCACTGCTGGTGAAGATTCAAAAAGTATTAATCAAAATTATATAGGAGTTTATTTGAATAAATCTCTTTCAGCAGATCAATTACCAGAAGACTCTAGGAGTAGTACCACCCTCTTTCTTTTTTCTTCTATGGACAGTTTTTCTTCACATTTCTCTCAGTACCTGCACTGTCCACCTTGCAGAGCCTATGACAGGAGGCTTCCACACCTCCAGCTCCTGAGTCACTGGAGTGACCCGGTGCTACTCATTACCACAGGGCTTCAGAAGCCCTGTGCAATGCCAGCTACTGATGGCATTCTCCATCTCCACTCTGCTGCTCATGCAGCACACACCACCTGAAATCCCTCTCCTGGTCTCAGACAGCTTCAGGGCTCCCAAGCTCCTGTTCTGCAGTAGGTAAATCACTTCGCTTCAGGAGCTGGAAACAATCTAAGAACTTCCCCAGGGAGCCAGACAAACCTGGACTTGCAACAGGGAATGCATGGATTTCAGTTAACCATCAACATTTAAGGCAAAGATGGATTTATGTGGAGGGAAAGGGATTCAGCTGTCTCTCCTGTGGCCCGTTGGATTTAATGAGACAGCTCTTGCTGTGGAGATTTCTTTCCCAATCTAGCAGCCCAGCAGGGATGAGTTAATAGGTGAGCTGATATTTTTTGTTACATAGTCATTCTCCTTTCCTTCAGTTTAGCTTCAAGTTGTGCATGTCAGTACATTTGAGAACAGTAAAATCAGTGTGAGAAAAATGACCTGTTCTTTAAAACAACAAAAAAATACAAGTTATGAAAGAATAGGGATGCTTCTCTTCTCCCAAGACTGTCTGCACTCTGTGCTCTGTGAGATTTGCTGTATTAACAGTATATTTTATTTTCACTCACCTGTCTGTATTTGGCAGAGTTACAAACAGAACGGTTTTACAGTTTGAGAACCTGGATTGACATATCATCTGCACTAGAAATTAATTAAACTAATCTCAATATTTTCTTCTTGCTGGTGGTACCTGCAGCTTCTTTCACTCAGCATTACTTGGAATTGTTCACTAGCCTTCATCGACAAACTTCACTTCATAACCTTCTGTACACCTTGAAAATAGCCACAGTCAAAAACTGAAATTGTGGCAGTTAGTTTTGAGATACAGACTGTATAATTCTTTCCCCTAAATGGATTGGCATGATACTTTCCCAAGCAACGAAATGCATTTGCAATCTTCTCACCTACAGAGATCAGAGTAATTGATGCTTCTCTGGGTACAAAATACACTTGCAAATCAAAGAGAAACTTAGCCCTTGATTTCTTCCTAACATGGTATTCATGGTTGGTAAGGTCTCCTCCCAACAGTATTTAGGCTGCTAGTCTCCATAGAAAACAGGCACAGACCTGTTGTATATTGCTTGATGGGATTGAAAGTATCATTACTGAGGAAAACTACTGAGTGAAGGGAGGAAAAGGCTTGTTATTTGCAATGTGATCTTCCCCTCTCTGGTGACCTGCCTTTGCTGCACACATTGATCAGTGACAAAAAGCAAAGGCAAAATTAGAATAAAAGTGTTCAAATTATCAAAGCATGTGGACCAAAACCTTCATTTGTGCATTTTTAAGACATGATTATGTTTATGTGAGTATAGTATAAAACATATACAAATAAATTTATACTAAAGTTTAGAGGTATTAAGGGCGTAACTGTAAAATGACACAAAGTCTCTGACACTGCATAGATCTTGCAAGGAAAGAAAAATCTTCCTTAGTTACACACAGCACAATTCCCTCATTGTTCTGCATTATCCTTTATTTGAGACCAAAATGAAGCCAAAAAAAAGAAAGGCCGGTGGATATCAACTGTCATCATTTCATTGCCTTGAGTGAAATCAATTTACAGCTATCATTTTTAGAGCCTCTGTATCCACTGCCACATCCACCACTCACACTGGAGCTCATCTCCTTCATCCTCCATCTCTTCTGCTCCCTGACTTGTCTCCTGGAACAGGAGGGGCAGCACCTCTCCCAGCAGACAGTCAGTGTTTGTTATGGAGGGCACACTGAAGCAAAAATTTGTGGTTTTGATAAAGCATGAAGCACTCCAGCAACCCATGTCACTGGGGAATTAGTTAAGTGGTTCCCCTCATCAGTGGGAGCCATGGGCTAGTTTCCAGGTGCATCAAAAGAATAACTGTTCTGTGAAAACAGAAGATTAGTTGACTTCACTTGCTAAAATATGTGCTCTCTCTCCCCTTAGGAAGATTAAAAAAAAATCCATGCATACTTGCAGACACACAGCAGCAACATTTCACTTTTTATTATTGTCATTAATATTACTTTTGTGCTTGCAGTCCAGGCAAGGCTGAGGAAGAGAAATTTGCAACCACGGAATAAGAGTCACATTCCCATCCTAACAAGTTTGCAATTTAGAGGCAGCAGATGGACCCAGACAGATGGCAGGGTACAGGCACTATGAGACATGACTGATCTCAGAGCATCCTCCTGCCTAATGTTGCTGACCTTGTGTAAGCCTAATGGGCAGTTTTGGGATGGTATTTGAAGAACAGGGAAATAGCATCAACATCTGGAACTTACATCCCCCTGTAATAAAAATAAGAGATAATTTAGAAGCAGAAATGCATATATATAAATGTGCATATATTAATCACTTTTCTCAGATTATAGTGTCATATGATATACATCCTGTCTTGGTTTGAGACAAATGAGAAGGAAACGTCCAAAATGAACAGGTCCTCTAATGAGGCAGGTTTCAGCAGCCCCTCCCCCACCAGGTTCAGAAAGAAATTTTTCGGAGGAAAGTGAAAAAAAACCTGGTTTTTTAACAAGGAGGGTGCACTCAGGCACGAGAGAATGAATAATGTTAAATAATAAAACCTCTCGCTGTGCAGAAGACCTGGTATATTCAGAGTCCCTTCCGTAGGCGTGGCTCTGCTCTCTCCAGAGCTGGGGTGCGCCATGGGCCCCTCCGGGCTGCGGTGTGGGGCCTCCCGGTGATGGTGTTCCGGACTGGAGCAAAGCCAAACAGTTCCAGGAGAAGAGGAAAAAGCCACAGTCCCAGGAAAACTCCTTGCTTGAGCTAACGAACAAGAAGCTAGCTAAAAAGCAAGAGAGCTAAAAAGCTCTCTCTCTGCAGGGAGCCGAGAGCTGGGGAGAGAAACTGAGGGAGTTATCTGTGGTTTTGAACACAGGCCGCCGAAAGAATTCCACTGCCTTCCCCCTCCCGCCCTCTCTTGGACCCAGCTTCAAGGCACAGAAAAGCACAGGATTCATGTCTGGCATAGAGCAGGCGATAGGGGATACAGCATCATAAAGTCACCCCAAGACACATCCATAAACAAAATGTCATAGAAACATAGAATAATTTGGGCTGAGAGGAATCCTTAAAGATTATGTAGTCCAACCCCTCTGCCATGGGCAGGGACACCTTCCACCAGACCAGGTTGCTCAGAGCCCTGTCCAACGTGGCCTTGAATGTATTCAGGGATGCAGCATCTACTTACTTATACCTTATACCTACTTATACCTTATACCTACTTATACCTTATACTTACTATACCTTACAATCTACCTCTATTGGTTTAAAACCATTACTCCTTATCCTATTGCTACAGGCCCTACTAAAAAGTTTACTGCCATCTTTCTTGTAGGCCCCTTCTAGCTGCTGGAAGGCTGCTATAAGGTCTTCGCAGAGCCTTTCTTCTCCAGGATGAACAGCCCCAGCTCTCTCAGCCTGCACAGGAGAGGTGCTCCAGCTCTCTGATTGTCTTCGTGGCTCTCTCCTGGACCCGCTCCAACACGTCCATGTCCTTCTTGTGCTGAGGACCCCAGAGCTGTATGCAGCACTCCAAGTGGGTTCTCAGGAGGGTAGAGCAGGGGAGCAGAATCACTTCCCTTGATCTGCTGGTCCCCCCTCTTTTATGAAGCCCAGGATACAATTGGCATTCTGAGCTACAAGTGCATTACTGGGTCATATCCCGCTTTTCACCCACTAGTGCATCCCAATCCTTCTCAGCAGGGCTGCTCTCAATCTCTTCATCCTCCCATCTGTGTTGCTACTGGGAGTTGCCCTGACCCAGGTGCAGGACCTTACACTTGCAAAATTTAGAATTCCTAACATCAGTTCCTGCATAAACATGCCTTTTGGCTCTCACTACCATTTTATTATTACTTGTCAAACCTAAGCAGTTTTCTCTGTCAAGATAGTCATCAAGTTAGCTGTTTTTATGGCATAGAGAATAAATGGATATATAAGCTCTCATCATCTATATTCTTATTGGAGTGTTTTTATTTTTAAAAATAAGTTGTTTTCTTAAGAAGGGTACAGTTTAGTTTGTTTGTGATGCCAAGTGTTAAAAAAAATAAAATGTAAATCTAAAACCTTTTAAAAGTCCTTTGTCCAGTCTCACTGTACATTCAAGTGCCCTTTAAGCAATGCTAGTTTAGCAGGTTTGTTAATAAATAAAATCATTTGTGAATTAAAATATTTATTTATAAATACAAATTAATCACTTCAAAACAAGCTCCTTAATCTTTGCTGTGAAATCCACCTAGGTTATTTTTTGTGTTCGCTTGCCCTAAGACAAACAGAAAATTATACTCAGTTCACTGTAATTAGCTTGATTAGCCTCACCTTATTGAAGCATATTCCCAGAACAGAGACCTTAAGGTGAGTATGTTAACAGCCTTCTACTTTGTAAGACAGTGTTATATTTTAGCATATAAAAGCCTGGCTAAAGAAAAAAAAAAAAGAGCCATTTTCTTTTTATTTCTCTATGTGCTGCTGTGAAATCTATCAAATCTTCCTTTTTAATGAGGAAACCCAATTCTGCCCATACCTAAACTAAAATTATGATCACACTTGTGACAAAAATAAATATGTGTTTTTATTTCAAGACAACTCACTGGTCTTACTTCTTTTAATGTAAAACCTAGTGCACAGGTGGTTCTCTTCCTACTATTTAAAGCTAGCCTTATTTCCCTTCTGAGATTATCGTGGTTAGCTGGGTAGCTATGAAACCTGAGCATTTGTACTAGAACTTTACAACAGGACAGCTTCTTAAAGCTTTCAGTATAAAGCAATCCCAAAACACTACTGTTTTCAGCCAAGAGAGCCTTAATCCTTTGAGTGTGTTATCACTATGAAAGACAAAAAACTTCACCCCAGCCAAGTGTTGCATCCTGTGAAGT
>VZTH01010489.1:35077-119243 GCA_013397815.1 Aleadryas rufinucha | reverse complement strand
CATATCGCCACCAGCGATACCCTCCTGTACAGAAAGAACCACATTTCCAGCACAGGAAGATCCAGGACCTGGGTCAGATGAGTGATACACACTGCACAGAGCTGCAGTCTTGCTGTCCAGTCACTTGAAGATAACAATCCATGCATGGCTATTCCAGCAACTTTAGGCAGCCTGAGCTGGGGTAGCCAAAGACAGTCACTGCCTTCTCCAAGATTGTCATGAATTCTACAAATATAAGTTCTGTTAACTCTTGAGCAAGATACATTCATTGTTTTTAACCTACCTGTAACCTCACTTGTGTGATGAAAAGAATTCAGAATGAAACACAAATAATGTTCAGGAAAGCCATACAACACTGGAAGGGAGATGTTGACAAGGAACATTGAGATGTGCTTACAAAAGCTTTCTTCACTACCTGATTGTGACCATGGAAACTCACTGATGCAAAGCCCTGTGATGCTGCAGTCTGCTCTTTCAAGCCATTCTTATTTGATCTACTTTGTGCATAATCTGAAAGACTCTTCAGTTTGTTGGAAAAATAATGCGGGGGTGGGGAATGGGGGGAACAGCAGAATAACAAAGCATGAAGTATTTACTGCCTTCTTTGCCTCAGTATTTAATAGTAAGACTGGTTGTTCTTTGGGTACCCAACCCTCTGGTCTGGAAGAGAATGAAGCTCTGTAATCCAAGGGCAAATGGTCAATTAGCTCAGTTGGTTAGAGCATGGTGCTAATAACGCCAAGGTTGTGGGTTCAATCCTTGTATAGGCCATTCACTTAAGAGCTGGACTTGGTGATTCTTGTGGGTCCCTTCCAACTCAGAATATTCTGTGATTCTGTGACCTGCTATACTTGTACACATACATGTGTCTATGGGGCTGGATGGGATCCACCCAAGGGTACTGAGGGAACTGGGGGAAGTGTTCACTGAGCCAGCCTGCATCATTTCTCAGCAAATCTGGCTGACTAGGGATGTCCCAGTTGACTGGAAGCTGACAAATGTATTGCGCATCTTCAAGAAGGGCTGGAAGTAGGATTCAAGGAACTACAGGCCTTTTAGCCTGACCTCAGTGCTGGGGAAGCTCATGGAACAGATCTTCCTGAGAGCCATCATGCAGCATGTGCAGGACAACCAGAGGATCAAGACCAGCCAGCATGGGTGTATGAAAAGCAGGTCCTGCTTGACAAACCTGATGTTCTTCTATGACAAGGTGGATGAGGGCTGTGGGTGTCATCTGTCTGGACTTCAGTAAAGCCTTTGACATTGTTTCCCACAGCATTCTCCAGGAGAAACAGCTTGAGTCTTGGACAAGTGCACTCTCTGCTGGGTCAAAAATAGACTGGATGGCTGAGCCTGGAGGGTGGTGTTGAATGGAGGGAAATCCAGTTGGGAACCAGTCACCAGTGGTGTGTGCAGGACTCACTATTGGGTTCAGCCTTGTTTAATACCTCTATCACTCATCTGGAGGAGGGGATTGAGGGTATCCTTGGTAAGTTCGCAGATGACACCAGGTTGGGTGGGAGTGTTGATCTGCTGGAGTGATGGAGGGCTCTGCAGAAGGATCTGGAAAAGCTGAACTGATGGGCTGAGGCCAATTGCATGACTTTCAATAAGGTGAAGTGACAGGTCCTGCACTTGGACCACAACAACCCCAGTATAACAACAGGCTGGAGGAAGAGTGGCTGGAAAGTTGCTTTTAGGAGAAGGACCTGGGTGTGCTGGCTGAACATGAGCCAGTGTGTGTGCCCAGGTGGCCAAGAAGGACAATGTCATCCTGGCCTGTATCAGGACTAAGGAAGCAATCGCACCCCTGTACTCGGCTGAGGTTGCATCCCAAATACTGTTCAGTTTTGCGCCTCTCCCAGTTGAGGTGCTGGAGCATGGAGCTACTAGGCAATGGAGCTAGTGAAGGGTCTGGAGCACAAGTCTGATGAAAAGCAGCTGAGGGAGATGGGGTTATTTAACCAGGAGAAAAGAAAGTTCAGGGGAGACCTTATTACTCTCTGCAACCACTTGAAAGGAGGGTATATCCCGGTGGGGGTCAGTCTCTTCTCACAGGTAACAAGCAATAGGGCAAGACAAAATTACCTCAGGTTGCACCAGGGGTGGTTTAAATTGGATATCAGGAAAAATTTCTTCCTAAGGGTCACAGGCTTCTCAGGGAAGTGGTTGAGTCACCATCCCCGGAGGTATTTAAAGATGTGTAGACACTTCACTTAGCAACATGGTTTAGTGGTGGGCTTGACAGTGTTGGGTTAATAGTTGCACATAAGATCTTAGAGATCTTTTCCAACCTAAATAATCTATGATTTAAAACTCAAGCCCCTTGTCTAATCAGTGTTAGCAATGTCACAGAAACTGAGCCAACATTGCCATTATTCTAAACAGAACCAAAGTGTCAAAGTCCTAATATTCTTCCTAATGAAATCTGAGTAATAAAACACTTCCTACCATAGTGTTTGTCATCTGTGTTGATCTAATGGATCAGCACCTTTTCTTTGTGCCCTGTAATCATCAGTTCTTGACAAAGAATCAAGGTGCACTTTGTCATATGTTCCAAGCTTTGAAGCTGCATTCAATTAAGGATTTTTAGAGGTAGACAGTGAGCCCATTCTGACAGAGGCATGTTCCAAAAATACTCCAACCTATTTCTCCTGTGAAGAACTGGAGATGGTATAGAATGACATTCATCACATGGCCACAATGAAAAGAATCCATAAGAAAAGTCGACTTTATTAGCTCACCAGCTGTGCTTGCTGCCAAGCCAACCTCAGGTACCATTTCAGTTGCTCTATCACTCATGACTTCCCTTTTCCCAGGAGAGAGCTTTCATTATCCTTCAAAGAATTGAAACATACTTGAGAGATACAATAGAGAAAAAGGGCAGCAAATGCTAAGCAATGGCTGAACTATAAGCATTTCTACTAAAACAGAGTATTCAGCATATTTGGTGAATTAAGAGATCGGCAATCCTTTACTTCTTGAGCTACAATAATAACAATTCAGAAAAAAAAATGCCCCACAGGCATTTCTCAGATCCCAGCCTTCCCATTTCCTGATGAATTTGTTCTCTTTCAAAATTGGATGATTGCACAAATTACCTTGGCTTCTTGCCTTGCCATGGGTGCCTAAGTTTCTGGTGACTCTTATCCCTATTTAATTTACCCTGCTGCCAAATTACAAGACAGTTGTGAGGCCAGACAACTCTGCCAAAGCAGACATTAGAGCTTTTAACAATAGGAGTGGACCAACCTCCTGGATTTACTGGCATGAAGAAATCATGCAAAAAGACTGATGCTTGCTCCATCCTAAATACTGATCACTCTTGTGTCATCTGCCATAAAAAAATTAACAGTTTATCAATTTTTTTTTATTATTATTATTTTTCCAAAGACTGGAGTGTGCCATTTCTTCCCACTGACTTTTGAGGGAGTTGCAGGGCAGCTAATTGGTTGCATTTAATTTCTGTAGCTGATGACATGTGAGTTCCTTCTAGCAAGACCCTACTGTCTTGCTAGAAAAACCTGAAGCAATGGTTTCTCCATGGTATTATCTAAAAAGCTATGAAGCCACTTTCTATTTTGCCAAGAGAATATACTGAAGACTTGCTATACTGTTTCACTCTGAATCTCACTGTATTCTCTGGGAAGGATTCATATTTCACAGTGAGTGTTGTCCAACTGAATGAACCTGAGAATGAAAAGAAAATACAACAGAATGGAACTACAGAGAAATGATTCAAAGTGTACCTTGTTTCAAGTGGGAAGTAAAAACAGATTCAGGCACAGTAAAAGGATTGAGTTTGTCTTGACCAAGATTTTACAGTGGATGCAAGCTAGAATTGGAGCCAAGAACCACCGGTTCTTATGCCTGTGACCTTTAGGATAAAAGTAGTTTCAATCTGTCATATAAAGAATGTACCTATGCATCAATCTACAAGGACAATGGACATGTTTTGAATGAAAAATGTTGATTCTCTTACCCCCAGTAGAAGCCCTTATGCCAAAACACTATTGCTGCTTCTGAGGCAGAAGGTGGAAACTGAAATCCACCTACTAAAAACACATATGCATAAACTATTTATCTTACTACATAACTACCTACTAAAAATATAACTTCCAATTTGAAACTGAGACAATTTTTTCAGATGTATTTAACTTCGCAAATTCTGGTTTCATGTTCATTCAAGACATGACAGGTGTACTCTATCTTATACATTATAAGAAGCTTGGGGCTGTACAGCTTGTGCCAAAAAGAAGTAATTTTATATTTAATGTTTCCTGCTTGTGATGTAGTCCCTCTTTTCTTGCTTCAAATGTGCTACATTCAGACAGAGGTGAGAAATATTTCTGAGCCATCAGTAAATATTCTGTAGCTGGTTTTGATGTGATATCATACACCTTCAAAGACAAGCTTTCTGCCAGAGTGCTCATTCTGGTTGCTGGTTTATCATTCTGGTTCAACTGAGCCAGAATCATTAGACAAATATTATTTGCACTCCTGGTACTCTGCCTGTTGCTTGTGACTCTTCTTAGAGGGGAAAGAAATTGGTCTGACTTTCAGGCAACAACAGAAATGTGAGAGTTTTGTAACACAGATCAGATATTGATCTAAAACCAAGAAGAATTAGAAGTGAGTTGGTTGATTTCTGAAAAAGAAGGGAAAAATCTCAGGAGAAGTTATCACTAAAGTCCTAGTGATGGTGATTACAGAGCCAGATGTGCACAGCTCATGCTCAAATCTGCCCCGTGAAGTCTTAAATTGGTTGTTAACAAAGCAAGAAAGTGCTATTAGAATCATCAAAATAAATGCAAAAGGGAGAAGGGTTTGTTTCTGACTGTCAGCAATCAGTGGAAGATACCAATGACAACGGTAAACATTTTAATAGTAAGTTTTAAAATATATTTCAAGTTTCATTTGAAAGTACACATCAAATTGGCAACATTATGGCAGGATTTTTTATGTTGCTTTATTTGGGGTGCAGCAATGCCATGGGCTCTTCACAAACCCAAAGAAACTGGCCTGTGTCTACCTCTCCCCTGAAGACAGAGAGGAAAGAGATTCCTGTACACCTCTAAGAGCTTCACAGCCATTTTCTCTTGATGTCACTCATGCTGGCCATTTCTGTGGTTATTTGGCCATGAGGCGAGCTTGCACAAGCAAGGCAGTAGGTAGGTGAGAGAAGAGAGGAGACAAGCCAAGGAGAGAATCGCTCCCCAAGCATCATTGCCAGGGAATGAGGAAGTTCTGTTGATAAGCCTGACTGTGCTGATTTTATAGGTCACTTTCTAACCCTGTGAATCCTCCCAGGGGACTACAGGACCTGAGGAGTCTCTGCTCCCTTCATCAGGAAGGAAGGGAGTAGAGTGTACTGAAGATACTAGAGATGCCTCAAGTTACTCAGGATTTCCATCAGATCTACGCACTTCCTCTTCTGTTATTTCAGCCTGAAAATCCCTTCACTCTTGTCACTGCCATGTCTAAGTGCTTCTAGATACTATTTCACCTTCTGGGTCTTCAAAGCCTCAGGCAGCTGAGAGACAACAGCTGAGGGGAAGCAAGAAAAGAAGTTGCTTTACTATAGCCCTCTCAGGAACGTTTCAGACTGGTCAATTCTGTGGCTGTGGGAAAGGACTTTTCAAGACAGCAAGACTTGCCTGTCACTCTCAGAAGGATAATGTTCTGTCTCAGAAAAATAACTGCTGGTAGCTCTTTAAAAATTTAGAAAAAAGTTCTGCAAGAACGATGTTGCAACAGTCCCAAGCAGAGAGATGCAAGGTGTTAGGAATATTTTTGGTGCAGGCACATCTGATTTCTGTTTTGTTTTTTTTTTTTTTTTTTGCCTAGTTTGCAGCAAGGTATATTCATGCCCAAAAGAGAAACATGAATCAGAATTCTTGCTCTGTGAGAAAAAAAGAGTAAAAAATCATTTTAAGTTAATGGAAACATTTCTCTTACTACACGCATTTTCTTCTGTGACTGCAACTATTACTTTTTCTAATCACTATAGAAAAGCCGACACATTCCAAAATTCCACTGTAACAAAGGGCAGAGGGAAAGATAGTCAGAAGGAGACAAAATGGTACAAGGAAACAGTGAGGTAATATATCTTTGCATGACAGGCAGTGGGGCCAGTGACCTGGTACCATGACTTTACAAACAGTTTTAGCCAGCAGAAACTAATACCACTGCCAAAAAGACAGTCCTGCCCTGTCTCTTTCTCTGGTTGTTTATTCTGGCTTTGCATCCCCTGTACATCCTCCCTTCACCAGCTACTCTAGCCCAGCACAAGCACTGATGCAGAAAAGAGCTAACCAAGCAAAATATAGTTATTTTTACCCATGTCAACTTCCTGACTCCTCATTGTGCTGCCACACCACTGTTTCTGCAGGCACATGTCAGGGGATCAGAAAAGGAGCAAAAAGTAGTGATCTGTATGGGTGGGAGGGAAGTGCCTTTCTTAGTGGTGGTGTTCTCTATTGCAAGCTTGAGCTGGCATTGAAATGAATGGCACAGTAAGTGTAGCATTTTTTATAGGCAGAAAAAGGAAGTTCAGGTTGGATAATGAATTTGATGGTAGGATGCTTTAAAGGAGCTCCACCCTGTGGAACACAGTGGACAGAGGAAAAAAACCAAGAATATTGATTAAAAAATGTAGGAAGCTGCTGATATTCTCTGGTACCTTGGTTTGACTAAGGCAGGAGTCTTTAAAATGGATGAAGCATATTGGCCAAGTAGGGCCAAAAAAAAAAAAGAAACAAAAAGAGTTTAGATGATACAGAAAGAGGAACAAGTGAAGGGATGGACAAAAAGTGTGATGCAGATGAAACAACAGCTTTAGAAGAAAACTTTCACTATGCTTAAAATTTGGCACTGAATTCCACTTTCCCTTAAGACTGAAAGTGCTCCTCTTTTCCTCTGTACAGAGGAGAGCCAGGCTAAAGTAATTTGCGGGCATCCTACAACACAGTCATGGAGGCACATTCTGTGGCTATTATCACTGGTTGAAGGAGATGTAGAAGTGTAACAGGACCTTTAGGTTGTGATGAAGTGGTCTCCAGTAACAGTTCATAGTGTTTGACAGCAGGACCATAACCCCACAATCTGTTCCCAAGTTTTAACTTCTAAGATTTGAGTAAAAAATACTTTCTCATTTGGCTTTGTATTTTCATGTAGGTGAATGTATCTAATTATTTTTTCCCTCTTTGATCTCCCCACACCTTGAACACTGAAGCATTCATTGCTTCTGCAGGAGATCTTATAGGCACTGCAGAAAGAGGGTGTTTTCCTGAAACAAGGGCACAGGTTACTGACAGATGAGGAAAGGGCTGCATTGCTGATAGAGAGCAGAAGAGGCTAATTATACCTCTTGGTACCTCAATGGCTTAGTCATTCATGCCCAGGGGACCAGTAAAGAGGCACTTAATGCTAATCACTCCAGAAACAAAGACATCCCTTTGCCATTCTCTGACTTGCAAAGGCAGGTACACCGTAAATTTTTTTTGCAAGTTGTAACACCGAGATTTGGTTCCTATTAAAGACCATTGTTCAGACAAAGTTGTTATCTTGCATTACCAATTGAGTAGCTGAGGCACTGATGAGAGAACTAGATACCTTGGAGCTAGCCAGGAGCAGAATCCAGTTCTGCTGGATCCTGCTCCTGTGCCTTATCTGGTAGATCATATGCCTTTTCAGAGTTTAATCTGATATTCAATCTGCGTTTAGCCATGGCATAAGATGCATTAATTAATGTAAATGAAGACCAGTTGGATATCTCCATTATATGCAACAGTGAGCTAATCATTCATAGAAGGTTAACTGAAACACTGGATGTGTGGACCATGTCTCTTAAGACTGTTTGGCCTCATTGGAAGCATTAAAACTGTAAATTGTGTAAAATATTCCTAGGTTAATTTGGTTTATTATTTTATAATGATAGCTCTGGTATTAAAAACTTTTGGGTTTTTTGCATCTGGAAGGCTGTTTTTTGGTTTTTTTTCCAGTGGAAATCCTCTTTTCATCTCCTCTGTGTGAAGCTCTGTGAGCAAGAACCATGCACGAAGAGAAAAGAACACAGGGGCTTTAGGTTAACATTGCTGTTTAGGCATGGGCCAATGATCAAACATTAGCTTGTGTGGCAGGGAGAGTGCTATATAACTTATAAATCCAGTACCTTGTTCAAATGATCAAAATATCCCAAGCAAATTTCAATCAAAAGTACTTGCATACCTAAAAACAAAATATCAGTAAAATTCTATCTTGTGTTAGTGTTGTACAGGGAGTTGCTACTGCAGTAGTTTGGTCTGCAGCTCATTGGAACCCACTGACTCAAGGGTGATTTTCAAAGGGACATAGAGAGCTTTTGTCAGCATGGTCCTCATCCAATTTAAGAAGAGTCTAGATGATTGGAAAGGTATTCTTCTGGAAATGCCTTGGGTTATTTATCCAGCCCCTGAAATAACGTCACTGTATTGTAGCATAAATATTCTTTCTATTCCCAAATAAAATATTTTACTTATTGCTGTCTTCCTCATGCTTAAGCACCAGTATTTCTCATAGAACGCTGTAGGAAATATTCAAGTGCTGATTACAAGATAAAATGTATTTTTAGGCCAGAAGGCCATTGTCCTGCTTGGCTTGAACATCCTTGTTACAGTACACCTATGAATACACTAGCTTTGTATAAGTTGGTTTATCCTTAGCACAATTGTCCCTGTTCCAGTATTCCTATGTGTTTTGCTGTTGCTGACAGCACCATTCCTTTTTCTCCCTTCTGAAAATGCAGGACAGATGGCAGGATGCTGTGCTGCAGAAGTACATCTGTGGCAGAAGAGGGTACGCTGGGGCTTCAGTTGTGAAAAAAGCCTCCTGTTACAATTATGATAGAGCACAACTTTCTAAAAGACACAGAAAACAACTGCTGGAGATGAGGAACAGGCCGCTAATTTGCTTCTGAGACTGTGATGCGATTTCTTTTAGCAGCAGTCAGAGTAAGCCTGGCATAAGAATGAGTCAGGAGAAAGCATTCTAGAAAATTGTGGCATTGAAATTCTAACTATTTCCTAATATTTTTTTCCAAAAGACTTGAAAATAAACTAAGAGCCTGAATATGCTAGTGCATCTGTTTTTGTCTGCCTAAAAACAATTAGTTTCTCTATCTTCACTAATACTCAAAGCCTCAAACACTGTCACCTAAGAAAGCAGAAACCTTTTATCACTGTGGGTTGTTAACAGTGGATCTGTGGTTGGTGGAGCCTAGTTTATTTCAGGGCAGGGAAGTAAGACGCTTTGTTTCCACACAGATGATGCTGCCAGATAGCTCAGCACATCCTACCATGTGGGAGCCACCTACAAGCACGGACTTTCTTAGCATTGAAGGCAAAGACCGAGGTTTTGCATCTGTACTTGAAACCAGGTCGAGTTGTTGGAGTCCTGAAAGAAGATGTGAACAGCTGTCACTACCACAGTGTGTGTTGTTGTTGTCAAAACCATAACTGCGCTGTTGGCCATTCCCTCCCAACATATGTGAAGGCTGTCCTTTTGCTCTTCAAAGTCTGCTCAGGCCACACAGGGCTGCCTTGAAGAAGTGTGTCTCAATCTGTGTCCATCAGACCTCATTGCCTCCTTCCACACTGAGCAGCTCAGATAGGATGATGCCTGCTGGATGGGTTTGTCTGTAGGGGTGAGGTTTGTCACACTGACTGTACAGGGGCTGGACAAGGAGCCGAGTCACAGCATGTAGGTGTTGCAGCTCTGGGTACATGTTTTCACTCCCTGTCCAACAGAAAATCCTGAAGCAGGAACAGGCTTCAGTAACAAGGATATTCCTCAGGAATTTTTCCTGGAGTTTCTTCCATGTCTCTCCATGGGAGAAATTCACAAATCCCACCCCTATCCTTGCCCAATTCCTTATAATTTGGGCAAACAAACTGGATTTTGTGCATGGGCTATGCTACTGTGGCTTCATTTATTCAGCAGGACCTTCTCTGATACCCAAAAAAGCTGTGCTATAAAGATATATTAGCATGGCATCCCAGGGAAAAGACTTTCCAAAAGCCTGTGTCCCAGTTTTTGGGCTGCTATTAGGAATCATTCTTCCCACTGCTGCCATGTGGATCGACAGCTTGTTGCTTAGGCTCTCACGCTGAGGGTAGATCTGGGTGTTGGTTTTAAAAAATATTCTAAGCCCTAAAGCACTTTATATCAGGTATTCTTATGCCTTTTAGTAGGTCAATGACTCCCTGTAGCTTTTGTGCTTTTAGCATATACAGACACAGCAGCACTGATACTATAACCCCTCAGAAACCCCTGTAATATAAAATACTTTGAGTTTGAGCCTTACATTGAAGAAATAAAAATAAATTAATGGGATTTGACTGCTTGTAGATTACTATACAAAATTTTTCATGGTTTCTATTCATAAGGCCCTTGGAACATAATGTGGGCAATTTCTCATGTTGGAAAAATCTCTCTCTCTTAAGAATTATGGCTCCCCAGCTCCGTTAGGACTGTGAAAGCTGTTAAGACTAATATTTGCATATTGATAGGGAATAGAAAAAACTGTGCTTTTAAAATAGCTTTCCATTGAGCATGAGTTACTGTCACTATAATGATAACATTTGTCATTTTGACCTTTTATTTTATTTTTTGTAAATTCCGATTGCTGCTCCAGTGCATGAGCCAATAGAGGAATTCTGAACACAATTCTGACTGCTTGTTAACCTCAAATGTTGTATTCATCCACACTAACCCCACAGATGTCCATATCTTTGGCTGTCTGAATTTCTAATGTTATTTGAATTGGTATATTTTATTGTATCCTAACTTGACCTTTGGTTGTTTTGAACAATACTGTTAAGATAAATAGTGTGCTCACAGAAGAACAATTTGCCTTAGGTACAGACCATAGGAAGACCATAGATAGATTTTACATCTAAGTGTAAAATAAACAGAGGTGACTTAAACCACTTGCTCTCTCAGCAGATTCAAATCCACCCCCACATTTTTTCAGATGCAGGCAAGTGCCACCTCCCAATGAAGTTGGTGAAACAGGTTAGTGCCTTGTCTCTGAAAAGTTTTTACCCTTGGTTGCTGGTCTACTCTGAAAAGTGAGATCTTTTTTCCCTTGCTCGTGAAAATGGCCTTGTGTGCGAGATCATCAGTTCACCAGTACTTTGCCCGGAGAGGATATACTTCCTTTGCTATGGACTTTTTTCTTGGTGAATTGTATCGATCCTGTGAGAAAGAGGAAAAAAATTTGACCTGAATTATGCAAAAAGTTCCAAATTAGGGCAAAGAAAGAAATATTTTTGTTTTGCATGGTTACTGGTATTTGTAGAACAGCTCATAGAGAGAGCCAAGGAATTTCACTTGTCATAACTGGGAAGCAGAATGGAGAGAGGCAATGTGGCAAGTATTTGTTAGGTCAGGTGTCCCAAGAGTTACAATACGTGTGTTCTCCAAACAACCAGTGTTACAAGGCTGGCACTGTGATAGTGCCTTCTCTTTAGAGCCACTTTGCCCAGCCTGACCCTGAGCAGCACCAGTAGCCCTATTGCAACCCTGCTTCTGTACAGTGCTTGTTTCAGTGATGGGGAGATGGCATCCAACCATCCACAATACCACCTCACCCAATCAGGATTCATTTCTTGTCGAGCAAAGTGCCTGAGCAGAGCAAAGTTGCTGCATGTCTGATGTGCACGGGAATCTGTGGAGCTTGGGAGGGTCAGAGATGACACAGCACAGGGATCAGGAGGAGCATGAAAGGGACCCACTGCTGGTGTTCTCTTGGAGCAGTCTTCCTTGGAGGAATGGAGAAGCCCTCCTGACACATGAGAGCAAGATCTCAAATGCAGAAGAATCAGATGTGCTAAGCCATGGATGACTGCTCAGGAGCTAGAGATCCTTCTCTCCTCCCTTTGTAACCCAAGTACTGTTGACTCTTGTTTGAGGTGTAGTGACTCTTCACTACAAGAGACAGGGTTATGTGTATGAGGCTTATCCAGTTCTTTGTTTCTCGAAAGAAAAGTCCTAAAGTGAGGACACTAATGGATTTCATATCAGAATCTGTAAACTTTTATGTATACTTTCGTTCTTTATTTAAAAAGTAAGAGCAGAATACACAAGAATACTCCAGAGAATTTGCAAAGATGTTTGCTGTATAATTGATGGATTGATCTAAAGGTCTCTTTTGTATTCCTCCTCTCTCAAGGTAAGTTTAAACTTTTTCAAATCTGTTACACTTCACAACAAACCAAACAAAAATATCTGGTCAAAATATAGAGGGAGGGAAGTTCACACAAGCCTCTCAAACCCACTAATGTGATCTGCTTTTTATCTTTTGCCATGTGTTTCTTCCACACTCTCTGGGACAAATTTATAGCAAGCATTTAAACCCCAAAAAAAGAATCCCCGGACAGATAGTTAGAAGTCTTTTCCAGCACTGGTACAATATAATAAAATTAATACTGATCTACTGAAACAAAAAGTCTATACTGAGAAGTGAAAGCCTCAACCCACTAATGGTCACATCACTAAAATTGACAGGACATACATATATTAAGTGAAGGCTTCAGAGATCCAACATTATCAGCAACGATTGAGGTAAAGCTGGTCTTTTGGAGGAAAAAAAAAAAAAATATTTTAGGCACTCTGTATATTGGAAAGTCTGGTTTAAAACCAGCTGAAAAATTTCGCACACATTTTTTTCCAAACCAGCCAACCCTTCAGATCAACAGGTGCACGGGACCAATTGTTGTCACTCTGAATAAATTCAGATTTAAAGAAGGAGTGGATTCCTCCCACCTATCTATCCATCTGTAGTATGCAGGATACCAGACAAGTGATCAAACCCATTCTAAACTTAAAATCCACAACTCTGTCTTCAAAATATCATCTCTGAAACTGTATATGCTTACCTCCCTGACCACCAAGTTTTTTGAATATAATTTTCAATTTCTTACATTTTGAGGTTCTTATAAAACTATGTTTCAAAAAGAGCACTTATAATGGATGTGCTTTCTGTTCTGCCTCCATTTTAAGTCTCCTAGGAGTCTTTAAGGCCGGACTTTTCTTCTTGTTTTCCATATGGCTGGCAGCAAATAAAGCACGTTGATGAAAAACCTCTCTATATAACCTGTCACCCTGAGGAAAAGGCACATCTTGTTAAATTAGGATTTCCTCCAAGTGGTCCAAGAGAAGTCCTTTCAGAATCTGCATGTGACCAAAAGAAAAGAGTGGGCAATGGTCTGATTGCATTATGCTGCCATGAGAATGTGAAAAGCAACCAATGCACTATGTGTGTAAGCTTAGAAGGATTGTAGCCTTTGCTTCTCTATACTGCTTTGCAGAGAAAATACACAATTCTTAAGTTATTAAAGAAAAGGAATGTAAGGAATTTTGATGGCAGAAAATTTTTGTCCTTGATTTGGAGAGTAAGATGACAATTAACAGTGATATGGAGAGGTTTCTCAAATTTTAAATTCAAAAACCTATTAAAGATTATCTAATTTGTTAAATTTTACTCCAGTAGGCACTGCCTGATTTCCTTGCCATTTGTGGATGTGTTGGGGATGTTAAAAAAGTGGTTGGATACATCTAATTAATAGACTGAAAATTCAGTGAGCTTGAGCTGCTACTAAACTTGAAGAGAATGTTCCTGGATCAGAAGCCCCTGTGTGGTAGACTTCTGCAGGCTGGGAAAGTATTGTGAATTAATATCTCTAGACATGGTTCTGCTGTTCTTATATTCCCACCTACGCATCCATGATGGGCCATTGCTGGAAACTGGGTTTACTGGAAACTGGCCATTGTTGGGTTTTCATTCAGTAGCATTTTCACCTGGTCTAATACAGTGCTCTCCATTCCTATGAAAGCATCAGTCAGAGCAAACCACCCCACCAGATTTGTCATTGTCTGAAGATACAAGTGAACAAGATGCCACTAGTGCTGAAAAAGTGCCATTTAAAAAATGCGTAGATCATAGTAGCAGGTGAACCGTGCTACATAAAAAGGTGAATTAATTTACCCCCCCAATCTCTCAATTTCCAAAAGAACCTGAAATGAGAAGTTCCTTCTTTGACTCAAAATCTGGAGAGCTGTATGTCCCTGGGCCTGTGAGCAATACATGCAGATTGGGCATCTGAAAAAAATTCATTCTTTCCACTCCCCTCTCCGCGGTCTGTCTCAGATGCTTGTTGGGAGGAGAGAACCCTTCCCTACCATTGGAGGGACCGTGTCTAAGTAAGGATGGAAATGTGTTCAGAGTCATGGGACCAAAATTCATACTCTGCTCAGGCTGAAAAATCAACCCAGAAGGAACGTCTGGTTGATCTTGCTAAATCATCTTTTCAAAACACAACAAAGTTTCACATAGCAACTGGCAAATAGACAGGAAAATGTAGAAAAACAAAGCTGATGTCTACTATAAACCTCCAGATAAAAGCAAAGCCAAGATTAATGGGGTTAACCCGGGAAGCATAAAACACTACCGAGTTTACCTCTTCTTCTTTAAAATGCATCTAGGAAGACATCCATTAATAATTCCTTAAAACTGAGTGGAGTTAGTTTTCTGCAGGGAGTAGGGAGATGTAGTTTGGGTTTTTTTGCTTGTGTTTTCTCATATTCAGAGGTATGACATCTTCAGCAAAGATGCAGTGAGTTGCTGGTTCTGCTCCATCTTAGTTCTCATCTGTAAAATGCATGTGAGTCATCAGACAGTGCTCTTACAGACAGACTTTGTAGGTCTATTAGGTTGATTTTTATAAGCATTTAGACTGCAGGGAAGGCATACAGTGACTAAACTCTTTGTTCTGGAGGTAATCAACGTTTGGGAAGAGATTTTTCAGTTGTTATAGGGGTATGGTTAGAGAGGCAACTAGAGTAAATCCTTCTGATGTGCACCTGATGGAGCCAGCAGGTTTGGAACAGAGGAAAAAAGGTCTTCATTAAATGTGCAGGGACACACCAACACATAGCTCTTATTCTGTGAGTCACCTTTCAGAAACAAGAGAACAGCTGCAAGAAAAGGTTGGGTACCAGCAATCTGATAAATCATGGAAGGGAATTCTGATTTTTGTTCAGGACTTTATCAGAAAATATTAAAACCAGAGCTGGAACAAGGGTTGCACCTAATAAGAACATAAACATTTGCATCCAGTAAGGTTACAGTATACAATGCAGTTTCTTAATTAGCAGGTGAAAGATTGTTGTTTGTTCTCTGAAACTATCACGGTAATTTGAAATGTTTCTTTAGTTCCCTTTTTCTGCTTTCAGAAAACTAATTCTGTTCATATTGCTCAAAAAACACTCAATTGAACATGTACCACATTAATAAAAGACAAGCACTTTGCCCAGAATATCTTTCCAATGCTTTTTGCTGTCTGCATTTCTCTAATTCAATGACCCACTCATTAAAAACTTAATCAGAAATGGAAAGATATAAAACCATACGTTTAGATTCATCTATATGTAGCAAGGTGGCCCTTAGGATTCTAATTCATGACTGAGTTCAAATGTGTAATGATATTGTAAACAATAAATAACCATTGGCCTGTCTGAGTCTGCCAAAGGGGAATCTTGTTTTCATTCAGTCAGAGGATGTTTTCCAATTACAAACAATTGCTTTAGGACAGGGAAAGAACTTCTCTCTTGAGAAAAATAAGGCTGCAGGCTAATATATTCCTCTCTTGAGAGACTCTTTCTCATTGCCTGCTGCTGAGTACACTTAGGTGTAGGTAGGGAGAGAAAAAGAGGGACAGGAGTCTGGTGTGTGACTAAACCCTAAATGTCTCCCAAGGAATTAGTCTTATGTGTCATGGCAACAGCAGATCTGCAGTTAATTTGGTTCTTTCTATAGGTTTTGAGTAGAGTTGTGTGGAAATAGGTAAAGCCTTTCCACAAAGAATTTTGTCACTGTAATGTTTTGTTCTGATCTGCCATAGAATGAGAAATAAAAGGGCTAAAATTATTTTTTGAAGACAAGGGAATTTTGAGCCCAGGACAGACTGGTGGACTTTGGGAGCCTTTTGCTGCCAAGGAGCTGCAAGGCAGGGAGGAGTGGGAAGAGATGAGCTTGACAGGAATCATAAGCATATTTTTGACAGAAACCTGCAGGCTTTCAGCCCCACCCCACATCTATTCCAGACTGGTGAAACTGAAGGGTTTCTGCAGAACTTTTCAAATTACAGAGGCTGCTAATGCTGACTAAGTGGAGCATCTTTAGAATCAGCAGACGTTATGAGCTAACTGAAATACAAATATAGATTTTGAGTCTACTTTTACAGCTATGCAATCAAATTACTTTGCTTATAGATCACTGTGCAACAAACAATTGATTCTTTTTTTGAATAATCTGATAAGATACTAGTAATGCTTAGCTAAATTTTTGGTCACTGATTTTTCATCAGATATGGATCTAGTTGTATTTCCCTTCCCACTCCTCTCCCTGAGCCCACAGGCTGTATCCCATTATGTCACGTCATGCTGGGTTACCTCCTACTTCAGCAACACATGCCATGATGTGACACCCTATAATTCACAGAGACAGGAACAAAGTACTCTAAACAGTAGAGTGATTGTGCTGCTGTAATATCTGGGACATCTGCAGTGCACTGGATGATGGCACAGGTTTTTAGCTTTCTGAATAAAAGTTGGATAGCTCAGCAGATATGCAATGCTTAATGGGCTAAAATGTGAGGGTAATAAGTACCATAAAGAACCTGGTGCCTGGAGTCTCAGCAGACCATGAAGCAGAAAGTAATCAGCTCAGCCTCCTACAGTGAGTGTCACTGCAACTTCTACATGTGGCTTCAAGGTGCCTAAATGAATTCAAAGTGAAAGGAAAAAGTAGAGCAGAAATGCTATTCAACCCATAATATCCTGGTTTTTAGAGGAGTTGTTATTTGGAAATGCCTTGATGAACAGCATGTTGATGACTGAGCTGTTTGTGCTTCTGTGGAGGTTAACATATGAAACATGCTCATTCTGTAGACTCGGAATGGTGATTATTCATTCTCTTTCTTGTGGTCAGGCTACCAAAGAGGATATGATTCCTTCTGTGCTGTCCTGAGTAATAATCCTAAACCAACATCTGTTCCACAAGACTTGCAACCTGAGATTTAGATAGTACGCAGGGAATTAATAAAGGGACACTTGCTGAAGTACAAAGACAAACTAACAAGTTAGAGTAGTTTTAATAGTCAGTAGTTCTCACCAGCTCCATCCTGCTAAAGAACGTTATCTTGTAGACTTTGGTGTTTCCAATACTCACCTTTAAGCAGTATATGGAAATGAGAGATTGTATTTCGCATAAGAGGTTAGTGTAGACAGCCCAGAAAGAACAGGAGCAGGTCCCTTGTGAGAAAAGAATTACTGTTTGTTGTTATGTTTCAGCCATGTCAGGCTTCTTCCCTTTTGTGTAAAAAACCAGTGGATTTGCATGCAGCTAACTTGGAGACAACTTCTCCTCACACTGAACCACAGAGCTGATTATTGCTGCTTTACACTAACAGTAATAGTTGTGTTAGTGTCAAGTAATATCAGGAAAGACACTGAGAGTTGATTGTGCTTCCACTGTTGTGCCTCAGGCAAGGAGAGAACATTAGCCTCTTTGATCAGGTAGATATGCAAAACCAGTATATCAAGCCCCCAGGTTAATTTTTCTTTCACAAATGTTGTTTAATCAGGAAGAGCTTACATTCCATGCTCTAACTGTAGGTCGGTACCCAGCTTCATAGAAAGGTGGCCAGGTTGGGTGAAAAATATGGGCCAGGCAAGGAGCTACTGCATTTACTGCAGCATTTGTCACTTTATATGACATAATAGTATTACTGAATTAAACATATAACTTCTGTGGAGCAAGGTTTTGCACTGTGTCCTGGAAAAGTGGTTATGAGCAAGTATAATGGATTTTAATGCTTGGATGTGCAATCAGAGTCCAGAGAAGTTTATAGAAAGTATGTAGGGTTATAAATATTGCATCCAAGTGAGACTAGTCAAATCCCATGGTCATGGTTGCACTACAAGGCCCATCTTCCTCCTACCCCACCCACAATTGCATCTAGTTTTGCCATGTTCCTTGATTTGTTTCATTGCCTATCAGTCTGGGATCTCTTTCAGAGAGTTGGGTCCATATATTGATTGCAATGGAAAACTGCTTTTCCAACACAATGTCAGGATGAAATTCTCTGAAGTAAAAATGAAACATTCACAGTTTTATCATGCAAATTTCATGCAATTACTTGGACAAAATCTGACTCAAAATTCATAAGTACAGAGAAACCAAGTACCACCACCAAAATATTTCAGATTTTGGGGTTTTTGATTCTTTTGAGAAGCAAGCAAAATTTTCTTCACTAGCCAGCCACTCTATAGAATTTATAGCTTAGTGAAAAAGTCACCTTTCCTTTAAAAATAATGCTCAGTCAGACACTTCAGTTAATCCATAACATGGCAATGCCTATATTCTCTGCAAATGCAGTTTTCTTTCTTATAAACTGTTAAGATCAGCAATAGACTGCTACCTGGAATAATGGCCACATAGTATCTTAAATAGTGTAAATTCTTATAATTAAAATGCTTCAGAACTTAAAAGACAGCAGAAAAATGTCATGCAATATTACTGCTTTTTTGTTGGTGCGATATGTTACATGCATTGTAAAGGAAAGGGGCAAAAATTCAAAGAAAACAATTCAGATTTCCTTGAAAATCTGATTGAAAAGAAGAAAGGTAAATAATTTAAACAGGTATTTTTAAAGTCCTGCTGTTACCAGGGATTTCAAAATACAGCAGAGAATTTCAAAACATTATTCTTTAATATCAATAAGATATTAAAGAACCCTTTTCATGAGGGTGTTCTTTGATGAGTTAGAAAAGAGAATAATAATGGAAGATAAACTGAAGTTCCTTTTTAAAAAACCAAAATTAAAAAAGGAAAACAGACAAAATATCTGTCAACTTCAAAAGAATTTCAAAGCATGCAATTCCTTTAGCTTGAGACATAATTTAATGACTAATGTTTAAGGATACAGTGTAGAGCTTTGAAATCTTGAGAAAATGGGAAAAAATGAGTTGTCTTTTTCTGTGACTAATGAAAATATGTCCACAAAGGGTTTTTAATTGTGATACCCTAGATGTTTGGGAGGTATGAACATGTCACATCCAGAAAACTTCTTAGCTTTCATGCACTTTTTTTTTTCCCTCTGGATTTACAAGAAAAAGAATTCTTTTTTAAAGGCCAGCCTTCTCAGCAGCTCAAAAGTCTATTTAGAAATGAGGGAAAAAAAGTCTCTTTTTCTCCCCAAAAGGGGAGGAGGCACCTGTGCTGCATAACCCTTCTGTTTCACCCAGTGTGTCTGCATTCTGAATTTTGGTGGTTGTGAGGGCTGCCCTGAGCTGTGTATTTGTTGATATTTACTTGTGCTGACCTTGTAATTTCACTATAAAGAGAAATTAGCTAGTGCCAGAAGACTAAGGAATCATATAGGCAGTGTCACATTGTGCTTTCATTCCATGAGTAAACTTACTTGCATTCCCCCCTCGAAGTGGGGAGAATACTGAAATGATTAGCCTACACTCACATATCTCTTCTATATGTGTAAAGTTGAAAGTTGAAAGAGGTCAATCCCCTATGCTATGATTTTACAAGACTCAAGCACACATTATTGCCCATCTTCAGCTCTTGCCAGATCTTCATTCTTCATAGCTCCTTAAAAATGCCCAAATCAAAGGCTCTTCCTTGGTCTGTAATAGCCTATGTTTTTATTTCCTGTTAGGTGCTGAAATTAGCAAAATATTTTTGATAACAGAAAATCTGCTGGTGCCTTAGATTTCTTTGCATGAGGCTAGGGTGCTATCGGTCCTCTGCTAGGAGTTTTGGTGAGTGCTAAAAAGGCTCTGTTTTTGTAGGCCTACTTGTGGCAAGGCATGAGTATAAAAGGAGCTGAAATCTTGCTTGTAAGTACAAGCCTCTTCTCATGGATGCCAAGAAAACACAGAATATTTTGTGAGGGATGCTATGGATTGCAACCATTTCTTACAGACATATGTGCTCACTTCCGTGTACAGCACGCTGTATGCACGCATTTAGGTAACACTGTTTCTTTAAAATAAGAACAAAGCCCACAGAAGGAACTCTCTAGCTTAGTGTGTTTGTTGAACAAACACTGAAAGGCAGCAGGGAGGTAAATCATTCTTGCATGCTGAAGGGAAGCGTGGCATTACTTATGAATGACTGCATGCATGGCTGCCTGACTCAATGAATGAATCACCCAGAATAAGACTGTGCAGCTCGAATGAGCACAGAAACTGCTCTGATTTTCATTTGCAAAGCTTAATCATAAATATTGTATATTCTGCAAGGCAAGGAAGGAAGCACAGTCAGACCTGGTTAATGTGTTTTATTTGCAGGGGTGGTTACATTGGGTCATTGTGGTACTCAACCCTCTGAGATCAACTGTGGGCATACAGTCCCTGAAGTTCCAGCAGTGCAAACATTTCAAGCCAGGCTGGGATTCAGTGACCTGATGGGTTGCATCACATACACATTCATTAAAAACAGCAGTGCCACCAGGAAAAAATTATACCATGAACTATCTCTTATGCTACAGACTTTTAAAAACCAGGCATATTTGCTAAAAATTAAAATATTTGCATGCTGGTTTCCATTATTAAATAAAAATAAACAGAACCCTACAGGCCAACATTAATAAGGTTAACAGTGTAGCAAATATCTCATGTAAGGCTATCTAAAATGTCACCAATGTACCATATTTTTGAGCTTTGAAAGATTCTGTAGGAAACAGATTTGAAATTATGAAATATTGTCTACACTCAGGGGCAGTGTCTGTGCTATGACTATTTTAACTCCATAAGTTACGTATTGTAGAATCAAAAATCTCACTTTTTTTTGTCTGATTTAGAAAAAGAAATGGAAAAAACAGTACCATGTTTTGCGCTCTTTAGCCTCTGCTTCAAAAATAGTCTACCGAAGTTCGCTATACCATCAGAAGTCACTCTATTTCTCCAGTAAAAATAAACTTCCATTAATAACAAATAATTCTAGAATTCCAAGCAAATGCTTTTGATATTTTAGACACACCAAAATATTTTAGGACTTCAAGTCCCATTGCAATCTGTCTGACAAGAAATTGATTTGTAGTGATGAGCTATAATGCACAGAAAAATGACGACATTTTATTTCAAAGTAATACTTAAGAAAAACAAACATAAAGAGCACATTTTTAAAAAGATACTGCAAACATATCTCTTCTGGGTAAACCAAGAGGATTTTTAACTAAAAGATGCTGTGGTTCTTTGAGCTTTGAGCCTGGATGGATTTAGATCTAATACAGCTGTGTTTTATGATTATGTCACATACAAAATGTATCCTGAAACTGAATGATACAACAGAGTACAGCATGTAACATAAACTGCAGAAAAGATATCATGCAAGTGTTGGCCAACAAATCTAGAGTAAAATATTAAGGCTAATATTTGCAGAAACAGCACAGCTAATGTGAAGAGAGTTTTCTGCTTGTTTTTTCAAGAAGTGTTTGAGACTGAAGTAGGCTGCTGCAAATGAACAGAAGCTTAGAGGGAGATGAAAAAATCATCTAGATAGCAAGGAAGGCAGGCAGTATCCTATTGTGCAATTGTGTTAGTAATATTGTTGCTGGTACTGTTCATTTTCTTATCTTGTTGTTGTTTCCAGTAAATTGTTCTTATCTCAACCCCTGGCTTTTGTGCCTCCAGCTCGAGGGGGGAGGGGAAATGGTGGGGGGAGGGGAAGCAGACAGCGGTTTTAGCGGGAGTACTAAATTGAAGAATACCATTCCTAAACCATGACACCAAGACAGGTCAGAGGGAGTGTTCATGGCGAAGAAGTCCCTTTCCCTAAACGTCATCTCTGCCATAACTGACCCTGGCTGCTGTAACAGAGATGTTTTCTGTTGACCAGCCTGTGCTCCAGAGGTAAGGTACTCACCTACAATGTTCTGCTTGATCCTGGTTCAACGTAGGACAGAGGGGTCAGCTGTTAAAGCACAGGTGCTCACCACAGGATTTACTATCATCACAGCCACAACCATGGCTCCTAACTGCTCCTCTCTGGGCACACAGCTGTTAATATCCAGTACAGATTTTGAGTATCTTGTTGGTAATGCAGATTGGCATTTCCCAGGACACAATATCTAACATTTGTTTCTTGTGATGAGACAGGAGGGCTCGTGCAGAACATGGGGGCTGCAAGCCACAAGATGCTTATTTCAGAGACCCAATGGACAGGGAGTGCTCACAGATGGGAGGTGACAGTGGCTTCCCAACAAGCCTTTGCGTATGCATTACATTGAGTAATCCGGGTTCGGTGGCTTTTGCTGGTAAGTTTCTCCTGCAGATGGCGAGTCATGGTGCCAACAGCACCAGGACAGTGTCACTGCCAGTCACACAGTGCAGCACCACCACTGGGACTATGGTGCAACGATTCAAGGATTAGATGCAGTTTACAGACTGTAGAGATATCTGTGACTACTGGCTATTCTCTGTTTCTCTGTTAGCTCTAGATCTAGAAATCTCACCCAGTTGCAGTCCTTTCTACTGCAACTGGTTGTGTCGCAGGGTCCTCCTCCACCTACCTCTATGCATGAGGCTAGAAACCCACATAGGTTTTCCAAATCCCTTTTAACTAATGAACACAAAACTACCATAAATGATCTGTGGAAGTAGAAGCATAAAAAGTAATAGCCAGGCAAGATACCTAGTGCAGGTGCATGAAGATACCTTTGTAAAGGAGTACCCCAAAGCATGAACCCCTCCTCCTTGCAAACATGCAGGTACAGCTACAGTTTTATGGGCACCTGCCCTTGCTAAATCTCCTGTTGGGGCAATGTCTGGCCTGCCAGCAGCTCCTGCTTCCCAACTATTCTATGCCTGGGACTCCCCACACAGGGACTACTTCTGCTCCCACACAGCTTTTATGACTCCACTGAATCGTGTCTCCTCCGATCACAAGATGCATTTCCTCCCCCTAATTTCTTGGCACCATGGTGTCTGACAGTGAGGTACAAAACAGGGCAACAGTGTCCTCCCCGGCTTGCTGAGCTGGGGGGCTGAAAGAAGACAGCCAAGGTAGGAAACTGAGATTAAGTATCCTGGAGGGCCTCAGGAAGATTTGTTATGATAATTTAACCTGCAGCATTATCCATATCTAAAACCTACTCTAAGTCTCTTGTTCCCTGGAGTTAGACATCTGTACAAAATGCAAATACTGAAGATATCCAGATGTGGAGCCTGTACACAGCCAGCTTTCTGCTCGCCTCTCAGGCTCTGAGATTTAGGTTTTATCCAGGTAAAAACATGGGGGAGTACTAGGAAATGCAGGTCTGCACCAGGAGGCAAATTTCCCCTCCTTTCCCCTCGGAACCAGTGTAGTAGAATAAATAGCAGCTTCTTCACGGTGGCTTCCAATTTTAAGTGTGGAGATGTTTCTGGCCTTAGCTATTTTAGAAACTCAGTTTCCAGGTCAGGTCTTGAATGTATTTTGAATGCACATTTTTGTATTTGTTGTCTTTCCCTTGACTTTCTCTGGCAGATCATATAGTGCAATACCAAATGTCTACAAATAATAATATAGGAATCAGTGTTTATACTTTCCTTTTTGTTTCACTCCTTCAGTTCAAAATCTTGGATCTGTTTTGCAGTGACTGTACCTTGGCAGAGTCCCTTCAGTAATGGAGCCAGTCCTTTTAAAAAATGTTCACTTCTAAACAACTGAATGGGGTGAGTCATGTAGCAGGAAAAAGTTAAGAATCACAAACACTGACTCTGGTAATACATTGCTTCTATTAGTAGCAATTTCTTTATGACCTTAAGACTTCCGTAGCAGCATAAATATTTTAAATGGTTGAAGCAATTCGAATAATCTTAGTTAGCTCAGGCATTAAAAATGCAGCAGTGAAGGAAGGGAAGCTTGCTGACAGCATTCAGGCTTAGATTTATAGTCGCAGTCATGACCGTGTCACCGCATGGTCATAAATTTCCAGGTGGATTTACAGCACAGCAGTCACCTGGTAGACAAAATGCAGAGAAACAAAGCTGGGACTTCCAGAACCAAAATCATGAGCCACAGTTTGAACTGTGGTGCTGTAAATACCTGGAGTGAATCTTGCCAGGAGTTACAGTAGCACCCAGATATTCCTCAAATAGAGAGTTGCAAAAATGTTATAAATCATGCAGATTTAATATTTCTGAGTGTGCTAGTAACGCTTTGGTAAGCACTCATTTTCAAAATAGAGGGTAGAGAAATTTGGACAGTATCTGTAATGCTGAATAAAATAGGATTGTTCTGGTGGAGTTCCTGGGAGTGGGGAGAAGCAAATAATTGCAAAATAATGTCAAAGAAAAATAATTGCTTTATTTGGGGGCTTTTTCAGATGAAAAAGTAAAATAACATGGGGACTGGCCTGCAGGCTATCAGAGGGGTGTTTTTGTAAGATGTAATTGGAGCTATATGTTGCACACTTGCATAGGAATCAGAAAGAGTTGAGACTTTTATGTAACGAATTTTAAAATACAAAAATAAATGTGGCCCTACTGAAGATCATGCAAACTTTCTTCCAGATTGCTCTGCTTTCCTTTCTGTTTTGATATGTTTATTGTCTATCTTATTTGAATTCGATGCTTTGAGGGTAAGAGCACAGAGCAGATGTCATTATTATCCATAACTGAGTAACAGTGCTAAGAGTGAGTTTGTTTGCAGGCTGTGTGCGGAAAAAGCACTTCAGATCCAGATCAAACATGGATTTGCTACATGAGCTAGACCTTGCTGGTCTGGCTAGTCTCATGTCTTGGCTCAAGCACAGGCTTGGACATGGCCTCTCAGAGGAAGGAGGAAAGACATGTTTTGACTATCATATGATCCCTGCCTTTGTGATTTGTATGCCGCGACTCAGTGAGAAATGCCATTTCGTAACTGTTGTTGTGATGGCCATGGCCCTTGGACTCACATCATGGTCAATATTTGTTGAATGAAAGTCATTCATTGAAGTATTATGGGTACAGTATTCCACAAAATCTTGCACAAGCAGTATTGGAAGATTAGAATACACTTTCATGAAGAAAAGTAGATTTTATTCTATACATGCTAGTCTGTTTCGTTCTGATCTTTTCTTTTCCCACAGAGAAAAGATGCTTGAGCAATGAAGAAGGTGCTGTAACTCACTCGCACTGCGGACTGACACCAAAGTTACTACTTTTTGTTTACTCTAGTTTTCTAAATATTTAGAAGATTATTTGAATAATCCATTCATCCTTTGTTTCAAGCTATTTCTATGTAGATTTTTGCTAGGGTCACTTTGAAATATTTTCTTTTCAAAGGCAAGAGCTGTCATTGTCTCTAATCTTTCTCATATACTAGCATAATTAAATATAATTATTTTTTTTCCTTTTGGCTGATATTACCTTATTTCCAATGTAAAAACATTACTGCCTAGATTATTTCAGTTATGTTCCCAGTCAATGTCATTGCTGGACTCAGGACTGCCTAGAGTAGACCCTAAGACACGGCTGTTTCTTCTTTTCTTTCACACACAGTATGACCTGAACTTTATGTAGGCCTGTTAACATGAAAAAATAGTTGACAAGGTGAATCAGGGTGGAAAAATCTGGCCCTAAAGCTTAACTAAGAGACATATCAGATTAATCCTCCAAAGATAAATGAACAATGTTATCATTTTATTAAGACAAATACTACATTGGTCTATAGAATAAACAAACTTCCTCTCAGTCCTGTCATATGATATTCATGCTGGAATTCACTCAAACAAGAGTGCATTCATTTCATAATAAATAACTAGTGGTTATACAATACCTTTGACCACAAAGCCTTCCAAAGACTATGTTGTTTTACTTTCACAGTTACAAGAAAACTACCCCTGAAATCCAGAAAAGAGTGAGGCATAAATTTAATAGTGTGAGCAAACTGAAAACAGATGATAGGTATTTCACAAGAGAAAGGCCAGCTTTATCAGAGATGCTATTTTTTGCCCATTATTTGCTTGAAACAAACAAACATTCTTTGTGTGTCACACCACATAATTGACCAACAGTCACAGAAAAAATTGTTATTGGAGCTGGTTTTAAAACTCAGGAGTTTCTTTCCTCCAGTTCTTTGTTTGCAAACTTCCTTTCCTGGGTGAACTTTGTGAAAAAACCCAGTAGTTTTAATCAACTTTTTTTTTTCTTTTTTTTCTTTTTTTTTTCTTTTTTTTCTTTTTTTCTTTTCTTTTTCTCCCCCAGGGACAAAAAAGAAAGAAAAAAAACAACAGGGAGAAATGCAGCACTTACCTGCTTTGTAATTGCTGAAATTGACTTCCGCATATTGAAAAGGGCTTGAAGCTTAGGGTACTCTTGACCTGAATCTGTTTCTCAGAATCTACAGAACAAGTTTGTTCTTCAAGTTATTGAATTTATTGTTTGAATGAGTAGAAGCAAATTCATGGAAAACATAAGTGAATCATGAAATTCTTATGTTAGTTACCATGGATAGTCATTCATCTGAAACTCCATCTGGGAAGTATGTTCATCATTCATTATTTCAGCATTGCCACTGCACAACCAGGTTGTACAAAGAAAACCATACGGCCTAAATGACATGTTGCCCACCTCTAACAGCACACAGTGATTAACACTGAAGTGTTCTCTTGGCACAATATCTTCAGAGAGGGATATGTCCATCCAGATCATGCAGTAAACCTCCAGAATTACAGGCAGACAGGGAGTGTACCTGAATGACTGGCAAACAGGAAAAAACCCTGATAATCACTGAGGGAATGATTCGTGATACATTATGTGATATCATTTGCTCTTTCATCTGCATGTTTTTATCTAGATGTGAGCAAACTTAACCCACATTCCTCATAAAATAATTATATTTTTGAAGCATGAAAGTCATTCAGCTAATACAGGTCGAACAGATCTGTAACAGTCTGTGGGTAGGGTTGGATCAAACAGAATTTTAAAAGAGTTTGGATTTAGCATGTTTGAAGTTGAATCTTTCAAGGTGTGTTTAGAAAGCTGTAGACACCATTAAAATCTGTGTATTTGTGTACTTGTGAAGGTTAGAGCTTGGATGATACTACATTCTTCTCACTAACACTAAGCTCAGTATGAATTTCCTATACAGGTGGCTTTTTCATATATCTGTTCAGGATTATCATACCTCAGCCACACTTTCCACCACTTTAGTCCTCTTACAATCATTTACACTTCAGCAAAATATGATTGGAATATCAGCTCCTCACATCCGAACAGTTCCATATATTATCTCTGCTCACAAAAATGAGGACTTAAAGGCCTGATCTCAGAGATGTGTTCCACATGTAAAGCATGCATTGGTCTTTAGGAACTTAAAGTGCAGAGGCATTTACAATCTTGACAGATTCAGTCTGTGCCTTAACATATGTAATCCAAAATTCTACCTTCTAATTGAAGAGATTTCTAAAAATGTATATTCTTTTTTCTGGAGCCAATATTTGACAAGCATTTATTTTCTTGCCTTTTCCAACAGTATATTTTCCACTTTGGTTTGCAAATCTATAGTTGCAGTGTTTCTGGAGGAAAAAAATAAACTGCTTTATTTCACACTCTTTAAATCTGAAGGGAGCTGTAATCGGGTTAGTGCTGGTGCTTATTTCGGGCATATCTGCAGAGGCAAACTGCCCAACCAGACCTGTATATTCCTTTCTACAAAAGATTTTTACTGTAGTGCTCCAAGACTAGTTCCTTTCTCTTTTCACCTCCTCATCAGCAGCTTTTGTATTTCCTTGTCCCTTAAATAATAAGCAGGAAGAGGTTTGTCCTTGTAGAGGTCCCTGTCACTGATACTTTCATATGAGAAGGTCTTAGAAATGGACCTTTCTTAGAATACACAGATACTGCTGGGATTCACAATATTTTTGGGGCAGTTTTAATGTGGCAACTGCAGAAGACACAGACACCTGAATAAACAGTATTCCTCACAGGTGAGCTTGTCTCCTGAAATAACCCTGCTTTGTTGGACTACCACTGTTCTTGTGTCCATCCCAGGAAAAAAAAGTCAGCTTATCTTCTCTTTTAGGTCTTGAGACTTTTTATATCTAGAGTCTCATTAAATTAGCCTTAGTTTTTCTTTCAAAAAATGGAGCTTGTTCTGTACTCTCAAGGCTTGGCTGAGTGCTTTTTAATAGATGGAAAACTTGCACTTTACTTCAATGGCCTTTGATTTATCCTCCATTTCCCTTCAACTCCTGTGCTATTGGAGATGGTAAATTTCAGCTTTTTTTTTTTTTTTTTTTTGGGTAAGACATTGTTTTTATGCCAATCATCTCAACCATAATGGATCTCCATCACTCACACTGAAAAAAAAAGCCAACCTAGATCTGTGACCAGCCTTTCAAAATCAGTACTAGATTTTACCTTACATAGAACATGTGGACTTTGGGACAATGAGTTTGGGGGAGGAGGTGTGACAAACAGTGTTTAAAAACAGGTGGGTTTGTGCTTCACTGAGACATATGTTGTTTTTCACCCAAGTAGTAAAGGAAAGCAGTAAAGGAGGGGAAGTTTGGGCCATATGGGAGGGTAAGGGGAAATGGAAGAACTGAAATAAATTTAGTCAGTAGCATTGTATGGCAGTTTATAACCTGAATCCAAAGAACACAGCAAGCATTCAGTTACTTGATTTGGCTGAGAGTCAGTGAAAGGGATGTTACTTAGAGTTTTGAAGAATTTGGCAACAGCACAACTAACATGTGAATGATGTTGCAAGGGAGGATATAGTACTAGAACAAAGATTTCATACAGATAATATTTGGCTCAAGACTTGCAAGATTTGGATATCTCCAATAGAAACATGAAGACACCAACAGGAAAGCTCAAACACACCCAATGAATTTTTTTTACCTTGAAAACATTGAGAAAAGCTGTCTAACCAGCTGTGCTGCTCATCTCCTTGGTACATGAGAAATAAAAAACCAAAATCTGAACATTTTTATCTTGAAAAATTCCACCTTAAAGTACTTCTCTGAAATCTAGTATCAACACTATTTTTTTCCGGTTTCCAGCTGCTGCAGATCATTTACCACATCCTTGAGAAGTGCTGCAGACTCATTGCTGCCTGACCCTGATTTCCCATTGAGTTGTGACTAAACTACCCCCCCAAGCCCTGCCTCCAGCAGCTCAAGTGGACACATGAACTCAGTGGGGCTCTATAATTTTAGTGAAATCAGTTTGCTGCAGTATTAACCTCCAGAAGTTAAGATTTTGGTGTTAGAGTTCCCCAAGGGACCTTTATGTCTTCTAGCTCCTCAACACAACACAAGGCATATGTACAAATTAATAAAGACTGGACGTGGCACACAGTGTCCTGGTTTAGTTGATAAGGTGGTGTTAGGTCATAGGTTGGACTTGATGAATTCAAAGGTCTTTTCCAACCTAGCTAATTCTGTGATTCTGTGGTACACTGTTCATGCATCTGTAATGAAACCACTGCATTCATCTTACTGTTTAAGGAAAATATGATCAGGCTTCCACTGCATTTTGGCTAAATCAATTTTCTCACTGCTCAACTCCCCATCTGGAAAAGAGGACTTACTCTCTTCTTATTATACATTGACAACCCCATCAATTTGTGTAATAAATGCTTAATTTTTACATGCTGTCTGTGGACAACATGGTAGTTCCCTGCTCCACGCAAGTGAGAGCAGTGGGAACTTCCTCAAAAGCAAAGAGTAAGTGTCAATAATGATAACATACATCACATTTTCAAAGCAAAATGCCATACTAATGACAGAAAAGACCTAAACACACTTGCAGAGTCTACCGAAACCAAGTATTATAAGTTTAGGTTTTTGCAAGCTGCGGGAAGTGGGGGATACGAAAAAATACTGTGTTTTTCATAAGAAATCTTGAAATTTAGGTATCGAAAAAGCATTTTTAGCAGCCATCTGTAATGATCCTGATGTGTTCAGTTATGGTAAATGTGGTGGAGGTGTTGCATGTGTCAGATCAGCAGTGACATCATGGCGAGGTATGATACAGTGGCTGCCACTACTGCCTCAGGTTCTTCTTGTCTGAGCCTGACTTTGCCTGCAACAACTCCTACTCATTTTCCTCCCACAGGTGGAGCAAGAAGAGGGGAATAACTTCTTAAACAAAGTGTTCTGTAAACAATAATCATCTTCTTTTTAGAGTTGGGAGACTTTAGAAAGGGTCTTAAGATATCATGCTGACCATGTTCTGAAAGGTAAAAAAGAACTAAAATGTCTTAATAGTCTAAAGAACAGTTTGAAAACCAGAAAGATATGATCCAGAAAAATCCTTTTCAAGTATTGGCACTCCATTCCTCTACACTTTCATGGCAGATACACTTTTTGCTTGTACATGAGCAGGCACCCCAGAGCAGTGCCATGCTTTCATGGGTAATTTATTAAGGGTATTCTAAGTTACACACTGGCATTTTTGGAGACATTTTGTTCATGATTCACTGTGTTTTGCATGAGGTGAAAGCAGGTGTAGCACAGAGACATTGGCCACATGGGGCGGATGCTCTGAAGTCTGCTTTCATTTAGGAACAAAAGACAGGCTGAAGTTAGGAGGGAGAAAATATGTATTGCATCTGTGCCAAATATCTAATGCATAACATTAACACTGGCAAAAGAGGAAAGGCAATTTAAATGTGGGGAGGCATCTCTAGGGAGAAAGCACATTAAAAAGAATAAGAGGAACCCCAGATGAGTCTGTTTTTAATTTGAAGGCCCATAGCATAGCAGCCTGCTGAGAGGAACTGAAAGAGTCTCTTTCATAACAACGGGGGCTTTGAGTGTTGCACAACCAACTGAGAAGCATCCTGGGACATCCACGAGACTTCTGTGGATAAATATAGCAGAGGAGGAGGAGGCAGCTGTTGAACTGCTCACAGCTTACAGACAGGACACAAAGCTTTTGGTGCTTAGGCTATCAACATGGTGAAATTAACTATTTTCTGGAATCTGGGAACTCATGTTATGACAGTAGTGGGGACAGGGGACTATGTCTTTCTCTGCTGCTGGGTTTTATCCTAACAACAACTGCTCTCATTACCTCACAGGCTCGGGAAACAGAAGGGAATTGAGGCTGGATGTACAGGTACAAATCCTGTGTAGGGATCTTGCATGATCTGAGAACTTCTGTCTGTTCTATGAAGGTAGAAGTGAAACTTTCCCTAGAGTTATTCCATTTTATTCCTGTAAGTTATTTGCATTAGGAAAAATGAAATATGAAAGAAGAAAACCCAGCCAATCTGAAAGGAAAAATCCATGTACACACACACACACACACACACACACAGAGAGACACACAGAGACAGAGAGAGTTAAAAATATTTGGTTTGGTGAATAGTTATACAAAGGCATCTATACTGCTTTTACAATGAATAACAGTTGCTTTGTCCCTTAGTGGCTGGATGTCTTGCATAAGGGTAGCAACATTAATAATTCTGGTCATAATTGGACTTTATTCAGTTTAGGGAGTAGAATTACAAGGCCAAATTCTGCCTCATTCAATTTCATGAAGCCTGACTGAAGATGTTGGGAGGTACTGCGGTCTAACTGAGAAATTAGTGTCACTGACGTCCTGCAGTACTGATTCCATACATCATCATCAAAGACAGGCTTATTCTGCTATACTTCATAGACAACAAACATGTTGCAAGGATTCCTGCTAGGGATTGCCTCCTGCATTCCCAAGTGGTTTCCAAGGTTCACAGCCCAGGAAGAATTTTGGGATGACTTTACTGAACAGTTTTTCTGACTGTTCCCATGGAGATATGTGGGTTGGTGTCTATGCAGAGAGTGCGGTGAGCTGGCATTACAGCCCCTTGCAATTAGGACTATCTTGGCAAGGAAGTTTTCTATCCTAAGGCTTGAGAAGTGATGCAAATGATTATTTTACTCCAAATTTCCCAGAATACTATAATTTGAGGCTTGTGAGAAGTGGCAGCAAGTTATTCATGCTGATTCGTGACAATGATGGATTGTTGATGTTTGTAGGAGCAGAACAAAATTCAGAAACACTGAAAGTTGTTGGGCAGAGCACAACCTTGGAGTATTCAGCCCATAAAGCTCATTGAATAGATTTGGTTCATATAGAAACAGAACAAATTACTGCATATTTTCTATTTTGAGAAGAAAAGATGGCTCTATAACCTTTCAGGCTATGTCTAATTGGCCTCAGGGCTGATTACTGGTCCTGGGACAGTCACACGGACTGGTTCATGCCCTGTTCCTTCTATAGCAGCATTGTCTTGAAGAAAACTGGCTGCAGATAGCAAATAATAAAACAGTGTGGACAATCAGAGCTCCAGTGTTCAAGCATCCTCCCAGGCTTTCTGTTACTTAGCACTGAAGACATATCCTCAAAGTCCATTGCAGACCTCTTTTATGCGATTTTATGAAAGTGATAATTTGTTATAAAGAGTTGCTAAAAGAAATGGACAGGCTCATTAGGGTAAATCTCTTTCAGTACATATGTGGTAAGAAGGGTGAGGGGGGCCAAGTGCTTTGTTATTTAGAGACTGAGAGAAAAATATTTTCAAACTTTTGGTTAACAAGATTTTAAGGTCTGCCAGCTCCACTGTTCTATTGACTCAGACCAAGTGCATGTCTCCTATGAAAGTTTCAACATAGTCCACATAAAATAACTTGTGCTGTTATGGACTGGTGCCCACTCTACAGAGTCCAGAGGCACAATCACAAAGCCTTGCTCACATGGGAAGATTCCAAAGCCCAAATGGATTTGCAAACCAAGGACCCTGAGAAGTGTTTACTGAGGAATGATAATTGAGCAACTTGTAATGGTGATGTCCATGTATATTCCTAGTGCCTATCTCAAGAATTCTGTTCTGTATCTGGCTGTGCATATGAAGCCAGGTAGTTATTTTGGAAATAGTCACTTTGTAATATTTGTAATTCTTGCATAGGGGCAGAGTGAAGAAGAAAAACAGACATATGAACACGGTGCACATTTCCTTTTCACAGAGAGACTTTTGTGTATGAATTACAAGCAGTGTGTAGTGAGTGAACCACGGAGGGAAGAAACATGGTCTAGTTGCATAAACATCAGAGACTTCCCTTGATTAAGCACTGTGGAACACTGGGGTCATTTAAAAGAAATTAAGAACATGAAAGAGCTGTCCTGTACTTATATCAGATCTATCCTGGTGAAAAGATAATTCAGTGAAAATAAATTATTTTTTATTGCATTTTTCTCCTGCTCCAGAAGAAAAAGTCGAGCAAGTTACTGCTTGACTTTCGGAAGTCTTGTTGTCAAGTGTATTACTTACTGTAAGTCTAGATATTTTTCATTTCTGCACAAAGTTATAGATTCACTTTTATGAAATGGGATGTTCAATCCTTCCTCATGGTAAAACCCCTTCACTCTGATATAAATGATCTTCTTGCTTATATGATATATTAAAACCTTAATAGCAGGCAGCTTTCTGAAGTAATTAGGTAGTACGTTATCACTTTGTCAACTCTCTTCTTACCCACAGGCAACTGTAGTACTTAAATTCATTACCTAAAGGGGACATGCTGCTACTCAGATCTTTCTACCTTTACTTCCAGAGCAGTTTGATTTTCCTCTTCAGAATCATTCCTCATCTAACCTGGAAAAAACGACTGCATCGATGATGGGCTATTATTGCTCATTGACTACCAATTTATGAGGAATTACTCATGAGAAAACTGATTTGATTTAATCACATCTTATAATTTGATGAACTGAATATACAAACTTGTGGTTTCTGAGAAGAGCAGCAGAAGAACAGGGTAACATTTGCAACACAGTGCCTGGGCCACCACAGACTCTCCATATGCAGCACCAAATCAAGCCCCTAGTGTCAAGCCCCTTGCTTTGGAACTCCAGTGGCAGAAGACTATTTTTGTGACTATGGGGCCTATGACAAAATTAGTCCTTGAATTCTTTGCTGGGAAGTTTTTCTCCTCATTGCTCTTAGACAAAAGACAAAAAGTGGTGAAAAATGTAGTAAAGTTTTTCAGCTCCACACACACATAAACCTATGCTTTGAAAAGTTAAATTTGTCAATTATTTGGAGGTTTTGTGTCTCTTAGTCAGCAAATGATTTGACAAATTGGGATGGAATTAATTTTGGAAGTGATATAAAAAAATAAAATTAAGACTCTGTACAGGAAGATCACTGAGTCACAGAATACGCTGAGTTGGATGGGACACTCAAGGATCCTTGAGTCCAACTCCTGGCCCTGCACAGAACAATTCCAAGAGTCACACCATGTGCCTGAGACCATTGTCCAAACACTTCCTGAACTCTGTCAGGCTTGGTGCTGTGACCACTTCCCTGGGGAGCCTGTTCCAATGCCCAACCACCCACTGGGTGAAGAACCTTTTTCTAATATCCAAACTAAACCTCCCCTGACTCAACTCCAGGCCATTCCCTCAGATCCTGTCACTGGTCACCAGAGAGAAGAGATCAGTGCCTGTCCCTCCACTTCCCCTCACGAGGAAGTTGCAGACTGCAATGAGGTCTCCCCTCAATCCCCTCCTCTCCAGGCTGAACAGACCAAGTGACCTCAGCTGCTCCTCATATGGTTCCCCCTCAAGGCCCTTCACCATCTTCATAGCTCTCCTTTGGATGCTCTCTGATAGTTTAACATCTTTCTTACTTTGTGGCACCCAAAACTACACACAACATTCAAGGTGAGGCTGCACCACCGCAGAGCAGAGAGGGACAAGTTTTTTTAACACGTGGGTGTTTTTCATTTCACCTCTGAATATTTTTTATCTCCTTTGAGACCAAAATATCTGGTATGCATTTGAAAATTGAAGAGATGGGGTTGTGAAATAGCACTGGTAAGGTACTTCGAGAAAGTCAGTAGAGTAACTTTTCATGAGCAAAGGAGGAAAGAAAGAGAAGGCAGATCTGATAAGATTGCAGCGCATACCAGTGACAAGCAGAGCTGCTCTGCATCAAGATGAGAGGGAAATAGCTGCACTGATAAAAAGGAAATATTTGGTCACTGTCAGCTTCCCCAGAGCATCTACAAGCACAACAGACCTAATGAGTAAATCCACATTGGCAGTGTGAGTCATTTCTCTCAGCTGCATGAACAGAGCTTAAAGACTATGCACTAGGCACCCCAGCCTCTCCTATTTCAAAGCAACAGAGAATATTTTAAAGAAGCTGAACGGAATAATTATCTGACTGTGAAATAATACTCAAGGGGCTGGTATCTAGTGGGGTAAATTATAAATTGACACCAGATAACCCATGCAGAGAGACTGTTTGAATAAGAGCCATGCAGCCTTTGGAAAAGAAGCCAGGAGATCAGCTGGACTCTATTCAGGCTGTGGCTCAGCTACTGAAAGGTCTTGTGCAATTGCAACTGTCATTGTGGTGGTGACACTTTCGCTGGAACAGAAATTAAAAAAGAATCCTGAATTGTAATAGCACAGGGTGGTCGGCCTGATCATGGAAAACATGGCAGGCCTCCAACTAAATACAGAACTTACGTAAGAAGAGAACTAGCCATATAGAATTAAAAAGGTATCTACCTTTTAGATGTTTTACAAGGATGGCATTAGCAAGGTAAAGACCATCTGTTTCTTTTTTCCATTCTCTCATTTTGTTTGTTTCTGAGAAAGTGTTTGACAGCTTGGTTGAATCTACTGGCAAAACCACCCACCCAACACTTGGAGTGATTGCAGGATCGTATCTTAACATCTTTCAGAAGGGTAGAAATTATGAAAAAGCACTGGAGTAGGAATTGGTTTAGTTTACCTTCATGGTCTCCTGGGCCTGGCCTGGCCAAGCTTGAAAATGACACTGAATCTGCTAGTTATTTTTTGTTTATGTGTTTTCTTGTTTAAATAAATGCAATATTTGGAATAGTTTGCAAGGAATCTGGAAAACTATAGTATTAATTCACACAGGAGATGACTCAGAAAAGCATGTGTTACTTGGAGAAGGCTGCATGCGGGTGAAAGCAGAGAACTTGAGATTGTTCATCTTTTTTCAGGCATATGCTGAACCCTGTTATACCTGATTCAGGATAACTAAAATAAATAGATCTTGCTCATAATGTCTGAGCCACTGTTTTCATGTCATACATAGTACTAACTTAGAGAACCTGGTCCATGTACCAGGTTCAACCTGCACAGTTTTGCTCTAATGAAGGCTGATCTTTTTGAGCTTTGCAACCATCTTTATGTTTTCACATATTTTCACAATACCCCAGACTTACTCCTCTTTGGTAAGAAACTGATTAAAAATGGAAGGGTCCTGGAGATAAGACACATGCTTAATTCTGCCTGCTAATAGGAAATATTATGATATCAGACACAGAAAAATTGTTTTGAAGTGAGACTTAAAAAATGAAAGCTGTTTCTTGCAAGTTTAGTTCATGGTCTGAACATGTCCTTTTTTCCTTAAATATGAAATTGGATCTATCCAGGCTAGACCCTTACGAATCTGAGAAGCTCCATTAATTTCACCAAAGCAGAAATTCAGCTTGGGTTGAGCTTTAGCAAAATATTTTAAAGGAGAGTTTTATGGAAAGCACTTGCTTCACTTTAATAACCCATAAGACAAGAACCATAGCCTTTTCTCTATCAGATCCTTTGCTACTGTATAAACTCATTCAGAAGCTTAAATTATTTTGAGTGACAATGATTAAAGAACATTTTACAAAAGCCCCATGTGGCACACGTTAGCCTGCTGTAAAATAATGCAAAAATAATTAGCAGGAAGCAACTAAATACTTAAGAGAATTGTAGGAAATAGATCAGAAAAAGTTATGGAGCTAAATTCATCCCCAGAGTAGTTTCACTGACTTCATTCTGTACCAAAATTTGAAATAAGCACCTCAGCATACTGTGCACATGCTGGGAAGTGTCACTTTTAAGATGACCTCTTATGCCGTGATCCACTCCTGGGCTCTGTGCTGAGTTAGATCCTGCTGTCTTCTGTCAGGTTTATTCAGATTAGAGACATTGTGGGTGTGTGTGGCTTTCCCCAGGAACAAAAAGATGTTACTTTCTTATTATTAGAAAATGGAGGAAATTTTACCAGCATGTTATGCAGCCTTTTTGGGTTTCTGGGAGCCTTTACTAAGTAATAGCAGTGTGTGTGTATATCTGTATGTGCATGGGAAGGTATATTTAGACACTAACTCTGAAAGCATTTCCTCTCATTGATTAATTTATTGACTCAAATGGTCTACTTAACTGTATTTATCTGTTTTACCTAGTCAAATGCACTCAATGAAAACATTTTCCTGGCCAAAAAAAGAACCCCAAACAAAACCTGCATTTAAAGCAAGTATCTAGTATTTATTAACATTAGTTAATAATTTGTTTAAGCTGCCTCGAAGAATGACCAGCAATTTGCTTTTTTGCATAGCATATTTAGAGCATATTAGTACTGGATGTTTCTCAGCACACCACAGTCTGTGATCAAGTTCTGAATTACTCCATTGCAAAACAGACACAGGAAACGTGTCTGTTGAGAGCCTGAGGCGAGGGGAGGAAGATGATGGGCTATGAGAAAAGCACAAATTGATAGAAAATCAATAAATCATCTTTTTTTAAATATATGCTTCAGACAAAATGTTTTTTCTCATTCAGTGACGTGAACTTTTCTCTTATTTTCCAATGGATGGCAGTGAGCAGTAGTGATCAGTAAACCTGGATCACAGGGGCTGATGCAGAAGAGATGATCTGTAAGTCCCTCTACTCTCTTTTCTATTTGACCTTCCACCACTCAATCCAAGCCGATTTTCCAGATTTCTAATGAGATTATTAATGTCACATCCTAATCGCTGCCCATAATTGAATAAAGGAAAAAAAACCCCTGTTGGTTATGTTGATGTTTTAACCTTCTACTCTGACCCTCCCTTTGGAGTTTGTGCCCCCATTTTTTTCCTCCATATGCTGCTGTGCCCCTGCTCTTCCAGCCACCTCTGCCACTGTCCACGTTGGTCTTGCATGAACCATGGCTCAGCCCCAGTCTGGGGCTGGTTGTAGTGAATCATAAAGATGCCTCACTCAAGCATGAACACACAAATGTAGTGAACATGTGTATTATGTCCTGAAATGCATCCTAACTTGCATGTTCATTATGCATATCAACATCACCTTAAACATTTCCATGCTAGTTGAGGGATTTACTTGCAAATCATTATGGTAATACTTTACGGGTTTTTTTCTGCACATATTTTAAACATGGTGCATACTGTGGATGTGAGAGTACGTTTCTGCAGCTGGGTAGCTGTGCTCCAAGATTACAAGCACCTTCAGATGACACACAGACCCTTCTTTTACTTTGCCCTATATGACTTCTTTCTTCTCTCCCCCACAGAAAACAAACCCCAAAATTTCCATCCTGCTTTTTACAAATAAAACCAATTTATTTAGCTGATAAAAGACTTGAAAATAAAAGGGCATGTGTCCCATCTGAAGATCTGTGTGTTATGTGGGAGCAGGAAAAAAGATATCTTTCACAAGCAGCCATAACTGTGTGTCTGACATTTGATAAGGGAGAGAGAGATCTGTTTGTGTGCAGAATTCTAAAGCCATTTAATGATCAAAGAGCAATCCTGATTTTATCTTCTGGTACTTCCTCAGAGGTGATAAGATTAATTCTTTGAATGTTACATTAGACTGCTCTACTCATAAATAGATGTGTAAAATTACAAACATGCAAGACTTGAATAGGAACAAGGAGAATTACTTGTGGACAAAAGCAGAACACATTTAAAATATGAATATTATTTTTTTCCCTCTAATTTTGAATATTCATTACATTTTTAAAATAAAAACATGTGAAATGACAAAATTATTGTCTACATGTAAGCCAAGAGCTGCTTGATTTTTTTCTTTCCATATCTTCCTTCTCTTTCATCAATGGAATGCCACACTGATTTCAAGATTTTCTGACATCTATTCTCTATCCTACTGCTAATTCTGTCTCACTTCTGCTTGATAGATGGGATGTTGGATGTGAGCCCTTCCCTACAGGAACTCAGTTGGCGCTTACAAAGACAGCTGTCCCCAGCAGACATCGGTTCTGGAAGGTTGTAGGGGATCCCCTTCCAGAAGTCAAGTATGATGCTGGAAATGCTAGTAGCTATTAATACTGTCTGTATTTTTACGATGAAAAATTGAGAAGTGCAATGCTTTAGACCCATTCCGACCCAAAGTGTGATTGTGGATGTTGGCATGAGACCAAGTTGGTGACTTGAGTAGCAAAACTAACCCTATTAGTTTTAGTAGACATAGTGAGACATGAAACTTATGTTTTACTTAGACATAGTAAGACATGAAAATCAAGTCTGATATATTAAACCCTTGAGGAAAAATAACTTTGCTCATAGTGCATGGTGTAAAACAAAAAAATGTTTATTCTGTCTCATACAGGCAAAAGTTAAAATCAGTAACCTTTATGATCTGAGTGGCCTTCTTGTAGGGTTACGTGACTCAATTATTTACAAGTTAGTTTTAGGTGTCTTTTTTTGAAATAAATTCAAATTTTGCATGTATAATAATACAGTTGTAGAAGTGAAAAATTATTTACAAATGCATTGGTATGCACAGTGTAAGATCTGAAAATATGAAAATTGGTATGCTGGTCTGCTTTTCAGCAGAGTTATTTTGGCAGCTGCATGAAGTGTCTGTTCTAGAAAGCACAACGTTTAACTTACACTCTAATGATTCTTACATTCCTGCCATTTTTGTCCCCACAGTATCACATCAAAGATGCTAGTGGCATTTTGGGTGTCAGGGTGAATACAATGTTTACTAACTAGAGCTATTCCTAGACACACGTAGCCAGAGGGTAGGGAATTATGGGCCTATTCTATACTTGGATGGGAGAGCATGAGGAAAACCAGATATAGTATGAATATTTATCCACAGGAATCAGGCAGAAATATTGCACCTAATTCCATTGTCACTGCTGATCTGAGAGAATAGGAAAGATATGAAAGTAATGCCTAGAGATCACAAGTGGGTTCAGGGTTCTTTATTAAAAGATATGATAACTTTTAAGTCCTGGTTTTACAGAGTTAGATAAATGTGGAAGGGAAAGACATTGAGGAAACTGAAATGCATTATGATTAAGTTACTTTTAGAAGCAGAAGAACAGTCAGAGCTGGGATTATAGTCATAATCTTCACATGCCTGAGTGAACAACAATTTCATTAGCTTGTGTTGCCACTTCATCAAGTACATCAAATGCACTTCATCAGCTAACTCCCTGTTAGCAGCTGTAGAATAGGGGTTGATCGCAGCAATTCCATTCTGTAGTACTACTTGTTGTTTAGCTTAAAACCAGAGGAATAAGGAGGCAGATCTGTATCAGAAACCATTCAGTCCCACCAGCATTTAAAATTATAATCAGCTCTGAAACAAGCTATTTTCTTGGTTTTGCTGCAGGTTCTTCTGGACTCCAACCCCTCAGTGCCCACCACTACCAGCCCCTGTTGCTCCTTTCCTTAAGAGCCATGTGGATCAGCCTCACATTGTAGAGGACTTCTCTTCCTTTGTTTTCTCCTCTCTTATATCTTAGGCACAGACTCAGAATTCTCCACTCCTGGGAAAGGACAATGATGCCAGAGAGGCAAAAGAAAACAATAAGTTATTCCAGATGAGCAACCTGTACAACACTTTGGCCAATGTTTGATGCATCAGAGGCCTGTCATGGTTTGACCTTCTCATAGACCCTTGGTCAGAACAGATGCAAGTCAGTTGATGGCAGTTTAAAAATGAGCCAACCACATTGGAAGAGGGTGCAGGAACCATTCAGAGTTAGAAAGGTTAAGTTGCAACGAGGATTGAGAAAGGACAAATAAAGTTTACTGAAAAAGGAATTACTCAGTTACTGGCTACTAGAACCAGCATGGAAAAATTGATTGGCATAATATTGTTGAACCTACTGTATAAAAACATAGTATGAATGGATGTTCAGCTCAAGCTGAACAAATTCAGCCTAAAAAGAGAGCACATATTTTCTAACCATGAGTATGAAGTTAACCTTCAAAAGAAGTTTCCAGGAGATGCAATAAGTTACATACTCTAGATGTCTTGTTTTAAGCAAGCCCAAATTACTGGCATAGGTACAGGTAAAATATAATGGCCTGTGATATATGACCCTGAAGTTCTGCCTAAATCCAGATACACGAGTAAAAACATTGTATGAATCTGTGATTATGTGATGGATTCCTGGGACCAACAAGTTAATAAGTGAGGCAGGAACTTGGCCGTATAACCTGCTAGACGGCTTTGGGAGATTGACCTGGCCTTGTTCCTCTCTTTGTCTTTTACATTAGCCGGTCCTGGAGACAGAGAAATCCAGAGGACAGATCCTATCTAGATATAAGCTGTGGCTGCTAGATCTCACAGACAGGTTCTTTTCTATACACTTTCCTACTATTTCTCTGAGTTGCAGAGGGTTCTTCATCCTGAAGGGAGGGACATGTCATCCTTGCCCTCTGGGTAGTATAGCATAGTAGTCTAGATACACCCTTAAGGTACAGAGGCAAATACAGATGAGTCTGAGTCCTGGGTTTAGACAAAGCTTCACGTCAAGTCCCTGGTTCCCTGAATGACTGCACTGACCAATAAGTAATTATGTAGAAATGGATATTGCCACCAGCATTTTTTTTGGTTAATAAAGTGGTGAGCTCCAGATTGAGATTAAAGTACCTACCTCTATGGTCCCTCTACAGTCAGGGTACGTCTAATCAGCACAGTCTCACTGGAGCTGAGAGTGATATTCAGCTTACCGGCCATTAGGGATGCAATTCAATTGCCCGCATAAAGCCATTTAGGATCCTCAGAGCACCTGAATATTTGCAGAAGGTTGGTAGAAATGACCTATGACTTATAGGACGTACTCAACTCCTGGAGTGGCAGCTAGAGGCCAGGGAGGACATCCCACAACAGATAAAACAGTGTTAGACATCTATATCTGGGCAGCTCAGTCCATCCCAGGGTGTCACTCTCCTGCCTGTCTAGATGTCTGATGGGTGTGATGGGAGTTTTGACACATACGTAGGCACCCATATTTAGGGGTCTTAATCTGAAATTGGATGTTACTCAGACTAACCATAGTTCTGGAGCTCCATGCTGTGATCACTGGTTTAAGTCCCTGCAGAGTGTACGTCCTCAGGGGTCACAGGTTTTGCCTAAATGCTAGACTGAAGCCAGGCTCATCACGTGTGGGTAACTGCATCCAAGGACCTTATGGTCCTGAGAGCCCCAAGGATTGGACTGGAGTTCCCCTGTGAGTTGTATATATGACTGATATTAACCAGTCCCATCAGGAAGACTTTCCAGATCTGCTGTTTACGGTCAATATGCCTAAACTATTCTGCCATCCTAGCTTGGATTGTCTGAATCTTGTCCTAAACGTCTTATTTATCACTTTGACATAATCTAAAAATATAAGTATGATGTGGCTTAAGTAAGAATATACATTTAATAGGCAACAAACTAATGTTAAGACCATCATCTATGATGGGGAGAAAACAATTTCTATCACTAATGAAGAAGAGAGATTTCTTACAGCCTGTAAGGCAAAGGAAAGTTTTTTAATCACTGTCCTACTCTTTAGAATGCCTAACAATATCTTTAATGAGAACTACCTTTGAATGTCTGTAACAGCTCTGGAGTCCTTTCCAGCGCAATACTAAGATGAGAGAATAGAATTGAAAGTTTGTACAAGAGTTTTCACTTCAGTCAAGGAAAGATCACTGAGGCAGATAAAGTGAGTAATGAATGATTACTGACACTAACTTTCTTCCAGTAATAAAAACAGAAGAGTGTGGGTCTTCCACTGCAGACAGTTTTATTTGATATAATATCTACTACACAGTGACTGATGAAGTGAACAGAGAAAGCAATCGTCACAAAGCCAACTGGGAAGAGAGCTAGCAGAAAACATGAAGGAAAAATGGCAATAATTTCAAGACAGAAAAGTTGCAGTTCTTATGTCCTACCTGCTAACTCCTTTCTTTTCTGCCTTCACTGGCACAGCTGATCCTGGTCTGCTAAAATTCTTTGTGAAATACATATCCCAGCCCTATTTGTTCTACCTGCATTGTAAGCCCCAAGTGAAGAAAAAAATTGTTTAAAACAATGTAGCAAAAGTAGATTTATTTGGCCCATGCTACAATGAGGAAGATGAGTCCTTGGTTTGCTGCCCTACCCCTCTTGCCATTATTGCTGCAGTGTGGGCTGTTCCTGCATAGCCATGGGCCAGTGGAGCACAGGCAGAGCCCTGTGTGCCTCCCACATCCCTGCAATCTTGTCTTTCAGCAGCAGAGCTGCAGTGCGTGCATCACATGCAGTAGCACCACATGGCTTCATCCAGATTATGCTCCTTCAAGGCAGTTTTGTTGAGGCTTTGTCCTGCATGTATTAGGGGAGGAACACGGAAGGAACTGACTAAATGAATGTGATGTGGTTAGTGGATCCAAATCTATTTCCTATTTTACTTACCTGCAGTGATTTCTCGCCTCTTGCCAGCAAAAACACCTTGCCAGGGAAGCAAGGTCTCAGCCCCAGGAATAAACATATCTTGTGTCTCAGGGGGCTTCTCCCCTTTCTTTCTGGGCTGTTTAGAGGACAAATACCTCCCAGACAGGACCCGATTTTGCTTCCATGATGTGGCTGTGAGAAAGGTGTAGTAGAGCACTACAGTAGGAGAGCTGGACAACATACTCTTTGTTTCTAGAACAATGCAGCCTTTTTCTGACTTGAGCAAACACTTTACCCAGCAATACTATTCTTGGCAGTACTACAGAGTTCCCAGCTTCCATGGCCTAGGAAGGTAGATTAAGTTTCTCACCTGATTAATCACTCCAGTGGCCCTTGTCCAACCCAGGTGTCTCTGCAGAATAAAATATCATCACTTTCTGCAGTCACTGATGTTATTTCCTGCTGCAAACTTTTTGAGAGTTTTGATAAAACCCTCTTTTTATTGGATGCTCATTTCCCAGTCACTGCTAAACCACTTACTTGAATCTATTTGTTCTCCAGACCAGTCTCACTGCTGCAGATCTCAGTTGCTCCCATCAATCAATTCAATCTTGTCATGCTGAAGAACTGTGTGCTATAGTTTTGTTTCATTTCTTGTCCTACTCACACTGGCCTACCTACCAGTCTAGAATTACCTTGCTCATTCCCATCTTGATTTTGGATTGACAATTGTCATCTCAAATGATATTTAAGTTGCTACAAATCAATTGGTTTTGTCCATCAGCATTTCATGCTTTCCACTTTCCGTGAGTGGAGATGGTCAGTTGGATATTTTCTTCAGACATGGCTCAACTTAGTGGGAACTCTGTCTGTCCCCAGCCAGTGGCACGAGGGCAGTGGGCTTTTGCTGAGCTGCATAAAAGCAATCTAACTCTGTTTTGAAAGCATAATTGGAGGAGAAAATAATGATTAAGATTCATAAAGCAGTGTGGGAAGGTACAAAACCTTAGAACTCAAGGCACTAGAGTCCGTTGAAAAACGGGACAAAAAGTGAAAGAGGTACACATTTTTAGTAATCTGCAGGGAGAGGCCATGTAAAGCTTTCCACAATTTTCTATTCTCATATGTTTCACTGAATTATCCCTGGAGAGGCAGCATGTACCGTAAGGGTGACTTTAAACTCTGCTTTCAAACTGAAAGTCATTTGCACTTGAAAAGCTTAGCCCCAGCTCTGCACACCATGCTTCAGAGCAGTAAAATACGAGGGGCGCCAGATTCAAACCACCCCTCTGTAAGCATTCCTTCTTCCTAAATTCAAAGGAAAGTTTTATGGACTTCTGCTCCCTGGTGCATTTTTTGATGGGTGTGGCCCATCTGTTCTTGTCCTCCCAGTGATGGAGGCCACATCAGATGTCCTTCCCCTCAGGCATTGAGGCAGTTCTAGGGAAGGTGTGTCCAAGGAGGGCTGCAGAGAGAAGCTGCATTTCTATTTCCTGGTTGGCGCTAACTGGAAAAGGTCAAAGCAGTACCATTAATCACCCTGTCATGTGATGGATGGTGATATCCACTCCTTTCAGTGATTTCTGTTGCAACTCCCTCCTTATATCAAAACAAAAGCAGCCAAAACATAATGTCAGCCAGTAATTTATTGAGAGCTGCAAGATAATTTACTCTGTTAATAAAGCACAGTGGTTCACATGATCAGGATGAGGCCATAATAAACAAATTAAGTCTCCTGACAATAGAATGGATGAGGTTGGTTTCACTGGACATGTATCAGCAGCTCTCTTCCTGAACCTCACTTCCCTTCATCACAGAGTTGCTTCCTCCTTCCCAGGAGCTTCCTTTCAGCTTCTGCCTGTTTGCTTCTGGAGCAAATTCTCCATTTCCAGCCTGCTGCTCTGGTGTATCTCACTGCCTTTAGCAGAGTGGGCGGTAGTACTTCTGTCAGTATGGAAAGGCTGTCAGGAGCCTTCCCAAGCTCTTAGGAAACACAGAAATTGCAGGCGCCTGTGTGCTGCTTCAGCATCTTTTTCTCCTGTGGGATGGGGAAAAAGGGCTGGTTATGACGTAGAGCTGCAGAAAGAAAGGAACAAGTGTGGGATCCCCCATTCGTTTCACAGCATATGACATTTAGCCAAAGAGGGGAACATTGCTCCCCGCTTCAGCTAAAGAAGTCTATTGTAGAAACAAACATTAAGGCTTTGAGAACGCCTACCCCCAGCTGCAGTGGGGGGCTTGGTGACACCCTCTTAACGTGCTGCACTGGATTTAGGAAGAAATGTCTGCTGTGGGAAGCCTTATCTGAGGGGTAGCATTTCTTAGCATGACTATAAAGAGGAACTTGTGTGGACCGGACGTCTCGGGCTCCCTCCCCACCATCCTGCGACTTGCTGAAGAGGCTCTGTGAAAGTGATTCTTATCTGCAGCCTGGCAAATCTGTGGAGGTCTTTGTACAGCCCCACAACCCGCTGGCTTGTAGATACTGTGGGAGTCCTTTCCTCTGGGTAATATATTTGCTGGTCCTGAAAGAGCGTTTTCCTTAATGCTACTTTAATTCAATTTTATTGTGTAACAACCTAATAATAGATTTGTTTAAAAATGTAGATTTTTAAGATCGGGACAATACTTCTGAAAGACCATCGTTTAACACTTCTCTTTCTTTCCACTTCATATTTTATCTTAAAATTGTCATTAAAACTGGCAAGACAGTATGGAGGAGGAGGTCACTGGCAAACAGATAATATCAGAGTTTGCTACCTTGTCTACCTTGAAGTATATCTCGTAGCTACACTAAAATATTATACAATAAACTGTTTTTTAGTAACCAAAACCAGGGGTCATCCCATAAAATTTCTCTGGCAGAAGAACAGAAATAGTTGCAAGCTTCTCTGCCAAAATGCTAATTAATCCCTAGGGAATCATCCAGTTATGCAGAAACATGTGCCTGTTTATGTCTTCTAAATAATGCATATAACATAACTAAGGCACCTTTTCTGTTTCTTGCACAGTAGATCTGTATATCTGAATTAATATTATGGAAGCGGCACTTCCAGAAGTTGCAGAAAAAAGTAACAAAGGAACGCTCATTACAGGAATGCACAGAAGTCACCATGGATTCCAAATTACAAAAATTTTCATGCTTTCTCTGTATAGCAGCCACATACATATTTCTGTCTTTTACCAACTGTCACATTCTCAAGGGATTGCCATGTAAGCGCAACATGGGCTCACTACCAGCTCAGAAACAGGCAGAATGGATGATGAGGTGAAGAGATGCTCCTCTTTCTCTCCTCGCTGAAGGTAATTTGAGGGAATGGGAGTTTCTGTGTGGGAGAATATGTGATGCAAGAACAATCTAAAAATATTTCTTTTTGCTTCCATAGCAACTCTCATGCTGGCACGTCTTTGAATTCATTAATTCATTCTTTCAGCTCTCTTTGTGGGCTTTGTCCAGTTTGCAGAGGTGCAAAATTATCTTTACAGCCTGTGTTTACAGATGTGTGCCTGAAGTCTGTTCTAGCAGCAGGGTACATCCTACATCTCCAGGGACACCTCACTACACCCTGCCAGTACTTCAAGGGGGCTTACCAAAAAGAGGGAGAGCAACTTCTTACATGGATAGACAGTGACAGGATGAGGGGGAGTGGCTTTAAATTAACATGGGAGAAATTTAGATTAGACGTTAGGAAATTTTTTTTTTTACTCAGAGAGCAGTGAGAGGTTGGAACAGATTGCTCAGAGAAGCTGGAGATGTCCCATCCCTAAAGTGTTCAAGGCCAGGGCCCTGAGCAACCTGGTCTAATGAAAGGCATCCCTGCCCATGGCAGGGATATTGGAAATAGGTGATATTTAAGGTTGGTTCCAACCCAAACCATTCTGTGGTTCTGTGATTCTCTGCTGGACACAGCACTTGATAGGGGAAAGGGTGATGGCCCTTATCACACACAGGAGTCAAAGGGCAGCAATTGTCCTCTGCAAACTACTCTCTTCCTTGCATTCTGACTCATGCCCCACTTGACCCAAAAACATCAGAAGGAAGGCCCTGACAACCCTCATCTCATGGTACTGTGTTGTAAAATCTATCTTGCTCACATTTTATCTCTCTCTCTTCTGTGACAGAAAGGTGCAATTCTGAAATTTATGCTTGCAAATGCTTCTGCCTTGTGTCTGATGGCAGCAAGGATATAGTACATTTCCTTCTTTATATGTTATAAGCAGACTTGAGTGAAAGTGATGTAGCAGGAAAGGTTTTATTGCTTTCTGTAATTCTGTTTTTCATATTTTCAGAGTAATTTTATTATTTTAGAGGAAGTGTGGGTGTCCCTGGAAATTCATGGAGGGTTAATAACAATTTCATCCCTACAAGGACACTTGTAAAACTTCTCTGTTGACAAATGAAGCAGTGCTGGGTGAGCAATTGGTCTTGTTAGCACATATTTGTGCTTCTCTGAGATGTGGAGTATTCAAACAGATGCAGCATGTCCACCTTTCCAAAGGCTATGGTGAGCAAGTGCCTTAGGCTTGATTTGGATTTGTCTGAGGAGCAGTTGTCCTGCACAGTGATAACTACAAGGTGAAAACTGACCTGCTGGCAGTTCTGGTGGTGGGAAGGTGCTGCCAGTGAAATGTCCACAGTAGTCCATGTGAGTAGCTCTGAGATGAGGGTCCCATTGAGCTTGGGGGGCCATGCCCCAGTCAGGCCCTGGAAGCAGGAGGAATCATCCTCTATTTCTCGAAGCCCAGAGCCAGCACTCTTCTTTTCTAATCCCAAACTTCTGACATCAAAGCTCTGAACATTTCTTTCACAGTATTGTCCAAAATCTTCTCTTTCCACAATTCATCAACTTCTCTCAGACCCCAGATTTTTATATCCTCCTTTGTCAAAGGAACAGAAATTCAGCTGATGTGGCCAAATGGCTGACGGACAGTCCTTTCTGTTCCCCTTTCTTAATCTTTTGTCACCCTTAGACTAGATTATAAAATTTATTTTGATCCTTTTATTCTTTTGACTTCAGTCTTCAACAAAGAAACTCATTAACATCAAAAGCCGGCTAAGTCAACACAGTTTCAAACTGTGATGTCATAAAACAAAGTAACAGCAAAGCTCTTAGGAAGATGCTATTTTAACTAATTCAAAACAGCTCCTCTGCCATCTAGTGTCATTGAGTAATGTCTGCTAAGCTCAACTTTCACCCTAACTGCTGAAACACCTCTACCGTGTACTTTTCCTTCCAGTGGGCCTTTCAGGTCAGGAACATGCCTCCATCAGTGGGTGACAGAGAGAGGGATGTAAGTCGGGAGTAGGGTCCATTCAGAAGCTCTCTGGTGGCATTAAGGTGAATGCAAGTCATCTCTTACATAAAGATTGCTCCTTACCTGGAAAAGTAAGCTACAAAGCTAGGCACATCTGAAGAGCTGCTGACCTTCTCCCAGTGATTTGTTAGCTCTATTTGGAATGCTATCCACATTCTTTATTTTAGGCCAGAAAACAACAAGCCTGTGAGGAAAATTCAATTTTTCAAGTCTACCAGATGTTCATTTTGCCCCAGGTTTTTTCTGCTTCCTAGTATGAGGTCAGCTCTAGAAGTGAAAAATTGCCTAAATTAGGCCATAGGGGTCTGAATGCTTGGGGTCTTCGCTGGATGAAAACTAATTTGGCTTTTTGTTTTGTTTTCGTTTTTTCTTTGGGTTTTTTATTTCTTTGGGTTTTTTATTGTTTCTTTGTATCAATTACATCTCCCACAAACAAACTTAAATTCATGAAGCCCAGGGAAGTGCTTGTTTTTTAAACAAATTAAAAAACATAAGTGATAAATATTTTTGTCTAATTTAATGCTATATGTATGTACTCAGAAATAGTTTAGAAATCCTTTTTTTCTTTTTTTCCCAGGGCCAAATACCATTCTTGTGTGGAGAATCAGATACGTGGAAATTAGGAATTATTCATGTATTCTCTTTGTTTCTTACCCAGACCAAATCTCCTTACTTAAATGTTGTCTTCATAAATCTTTAGAAACTGACTTAATTTGCGAGAATAACTCCAAATTAAGATCAGTGCTCACTACTTCAATTGATAACAGATGTTTGGCTCCAGTGAAAGGAGTATGACTTTACACATCTTTTGAAATATCACAGCTCTTTGTACTCATAACTAGAAGCCATGCCAGAGCAAACCAATGCTGTCAATAGCAGAGCTGAAAGAAAACACACAAAGCACAAGACAGTGCATTCCAGAAACAGTACAAGTGTGGTTTGGAAGAGCTCAAATTTGAAGCCACTAAAACCATGATATAAATCCTGCAGTGCAATAATGGTCTGCTTAATTTAGGAACTGATGAGAAATACTGCCTTAAATCTTTCTTTCTCAAGCAATCCCATGAGATTGCCACTTTGTGGGGACAGAAGTATAATGAGGGAGAACTCAGCTACTTTGACGTAAAGGTTTCTTTGACTTTTTGAATTCCTAGCCCTAATAGATGTTCATCCCAAAATAAAGAGGGAAAAAAAAAAAGGAAGTCCTTTAGGACTATAGACAGTACTTTTATCTTACCATAACACCTCTAAAAGAAACATTCTTACAGACTCCTGTTTTGCTGGCAGGGTCTCTAAATCTACATTTTTTCCAAAAGCACCCTAGTCTGAAGTGCTTTGCAGAAGACTCTGGAGCCTCATGAGGTGCCTCTGTGAACATACAGAACCTTATTGTGTTGTAGATGAACGAAGAGATCCAGATTTTCCCTTTCTAACCAAAGCTGACCAAAAGAAAACTAGGTTTTCAGGTGTAAAATGACAGCCAGAGATCAGCAAGCTTAGTGCATGGGTGTTGTTTACTCTGATGTGCTCCAGTTCTCAAAATAAATAAATGATCCGCCTCTCACAAAAATTGAGTCACGTTTTGTTTTTATCACAATAGTCCCAGCTGTTTCAAGTAGCTGGCACTAATAATCTGTGGTTTAGACTGATTAGCATCCTATATCCCTTCATTTCTAAAATGGAATTTTAATCAGATTGTAATTCCTTGAAACCTCCACGTCAGTAAGTACTTCTCTAACCATTAATCAATTGAATTTTGCCCTCTACTAAGCTGCTTAAATCCCCTTCATATTACTGATTGATAACTTTCATTGCCTCCAGCACGTTGTTGACACCCTGTTAGGGGTTTTTTTTAACATCAGGGCCATGACACTATTATAAAACTGAGAAAAAGAGCAGACGTTTGCATTGCTGCTGTTGTGGCTTTTCAGCTTTCTCATTTTAAATCCCTGTTTTCTTCAGGGATTTGAAAGTGGGTCATAAATTGATTCCAAAGAGAAATCACTTTCATTGGTCTAATCATGCAAGTACTCAATGTCTCTTCTGGGAGGCCAGTTCTTAGTGTGGAAGTAGCTTAGTTCCTTCTGCTCAACCCCTCTGCATTCTTTTTTTCTGGCCTCTATGCTTTTTTTTTTTGGTCAGTTTTGTTTGTCTGGTTGATTTGATGCTACTGTGCTGAAGCACAAATAGATTTTTCACAGGGAAGTTAGTAAGCTGCAACTCTACAGTACAAAAGGATAATAACTGAAAGAAAAAGTTATTTGGCTTGAATTGAAATGCTTCCTATAATACATTGCAAACTAGTTTACTGGAAATGTGAAGAAGCTAATCAGATCATCAATAGCTTTAATGATTTTTCAGGAAAACAACATGCAACCTAAGGGAACAGTTCTGCAATCCTTACTCAAGCCAAGGATATTTAAGTCTCTGGGACTGGGTTTTGTATCAACTGGCAGTAAATAAGGAAACACAAAACATGCTTCTCAGAACAGAAGGTTTTTTGGGTTAACTAAGAGTTTATGTTGGAGAGACTTACTCAGGCATGTCCTTTCTTAAATGCCACTTCTTAAATACTTGCTTTCCCTGAAGCAAAATGGGTGCTTTGCATGTTAATTTACAGCAGTAAATGTCTTGTGTTTCAGTTTTAACCTACTAGCATCTTCCAGATTTGATACAGCCATGCATTTAAGTAATTATCTGGAAGGCAGAGCCAGGGACAGTAACACAGTCTGGAATTTAGCCACCAGAATACACCAGAGGAAGATAAATCCTCAGAGCCCCAAGGTAGCACAGAAATCACCTTGAAAGAATAAGCTGAGTTCTCCTCATGTCTTGCTACTGATGTAAAACAGAAAAAAACCAGACCCCACAAACCAAGCATTTCTATTATGATTACTACTGCTAAACCTAATTAGCTCTCAGTATGTGCCAGACATAGCAGACCTGACTAAAGTCTTCTGTTCTAGTGTTAAAAGATAATCCAAGGCCTTTAAGCCTTTATTCAGATGCCTATGATTTTGTTAGAACACCTGCTGTACAACATATGCTAATTAGAATTTTTGCATTAAAATGGTCTACATCATGGAAGGAAGGAAGGAAGGAAGGAAGGAAGGAAGGAAGGAAGGAAGGAAGGAAGGAAGGATGTCAGCGGCAGCTCCTGGAGTGGAGTTCCCCTGCTCTCTGCAAGAACTTAGGATATTTCTTTCTTAATCACCTCTGTTGGATATTAACTTCACCTTTGTTTCACTTCTACCTCGTTGAAGTTATGTTCCTTACCTTGCTATGTGTCATTCAGGGTGCTGGCAGACTGATGTTTGATGATAAAGGTGTATTTTGGCACCAGAGCACCAGAGGCACCAGAGCACCCTCAGAGCAACTGTCATGACCCTGGTGTATCACAGTCTGTGGTTTTGACAAGAGAATCAGTAGCACAAGATGTTGTGTAATAGGAAGATATTCTATGCTGAGTTAATCAAAATCTGCAATATGACATGTAAGGCAGTTTTGATTATAGTTCATTGTCTTAAAGACTTTATTGTTGGGAAGAAGAAGGGCAGCTTGCTTGCTTTTATTTTGAAGCAGTTCTATAATTTATGGCAGGTTCCTAGCTTAGTTATTAGAAAAAGGCATGTAGTATTTTTTGGTACTTTTTTGGTTGCTAGAACTCATGAAGTCTCCCAATGTTTGTCTATAAAGATTTACCTAATGCAGTCCTTTAATAAGTGGCACGTGTCCTCATTTGTTTCAGAGAAGTCTTTTCCACTTTTACTGACACTGAAGTCTGCTGTGAACACTGAGTGAAGAGGTGGAGAATCAGGGGTCCCATTTATAGCTTTCTAAGTCCATAGAAATAATCCCAGGGGAATTTTGAAAGAGATCTTTAATTACCTAACACTCCTCCTGGAAAGTAATCTCCTGTCAAAGCCAGCTGTGCAATGGGACAGCTAGTTACCTGGGGCTTTGTTACACCTTTTAAAGAACCAACAAAACAACTCTAAGTATTTGTTATTGTCAAGAGTATTTTTTGAGATATTAATTTGTGTTCTGACTTAGAAGTTTGCTGGGCCGATTCAGATGGCCATTTTTTCATAACAGAAAATACTTATGCTATGTGTGGGAGTTCCTTCAGAAGTGCAACACGATTTTTCTTCAGACACTGTTAATATTTCAGGTTGACAATGTGTTAGAAAAATACAGAAACTGTTTTTCCTTGACATTTGGGTTATGCTATCTGAAATTCATTTCAGTGGTAACAAGAAGCATTGGTGCAAACTGCACCCTTTTATAAAGGGAAATCCTGCTGTACTAAATCTTGACTGTAACCCTATAATCCTAAACTGAGAGAAGACTTCAAAGGACTGAGTTTTATTCCTGCTCTCACATCAGGCAATCAGTAATGCACAAGTATTTGCATATGTGAAAAGCTGGCACAGTTGATATAGTGATAACAAACCCAAACCATATAGAATTTTCACAAGGTTATATAGAATTGCCACCGTTTAGAGTTCACTAAAAAAAAATGTATCCTTTCAGTGTTTTTTAATTTGCTTGATAGATTTTGATGTTTTGTCATTTCCATTTTGAGATTTTTTTTGCAGCAGCTGTGAAAGACAACAATGTAAAAGGAGTAGCCTGTGATTTACAAATACAAATTTTGTATAGCTGTTAGTGAAAGCAGGTTTTCATTTCCATTCCGGCAAGATCATTGTTACAAATGATTTCCCTCTTCAGAGGCTAAAAAAGCTGCAGAAAGATTTGTTGGATAACCTTTTTTTTAATCACTACTTTTGCTTAGGTCTTTACTTTTCTCTCTGTCCATTGCTTGCTCTATGTATATTTGCCTTTATTTCTGTGCTTCCTTTTCTGTTTGTCATTCTTGGTCCTTACTGCTTTCTTAGTGTTTGCCTTTCTCATGCATGCTTTTAAAGTACCTTTGCTTTTCTTAAATCTTTCTGTGTGCTTGTATTCTCTGAAAGTACAGGGTTATGTTTGGCAATCAGTAACTCAGGGACTGAGTGACTGATCAAACTGAATTAATGCTGCATCTCTGGTATCCTCCCATCACTTTTCTCAGCCTTGCTTCTTTCTGACACTTGGAGGATTTTGTTGTGCTACTGTGCCAGGGTAGGAAAATAGCATTAGCTTGCTCTGAGATAGTTGCTTTCTCTGCTGTGGTCTAATTTGCCCCTTCTCAGCCTTGCATATTTCATTACCTTGCCAGAAGCTGTAATATCCTCCCTGCTTTGTCTGCAAATGAGCCTGTACATTTTTGGTGAAGCCCTGTCCTTATGCTCCACAGTGAGCCAAGGGGAATGTGCTGATTGTGACTCTGCTTCAGGATGTTCATATTGTGCTAATGCCACAGGACTGGCACAGACTATTACCTTAATATATGGTATGTGACAACATATTTCTGCTGTGATTCAACACCTCAGCCTTGTTACTATAATTTTTCTTACCATTTTGTGTGGCTCAGAACCTCATGTGGGTATTATTTACAAAGCTAAGATTTTTACCCTTGCTGTTATTGATTTTGTGTGAGCTCTTCTCAGAATAAAATGTGGACATTTGGCTTATATTAGTAGGAAAGACATGCTGTGTTGTCGTGTCTGAGAGGTTGTGGCATACAGTAAAATTTGCTGGACAGCCTTGTTGACTGCCATGAATACATCAATCCCAACTGATATATTGTTGACCAATATTGCCCCATCACCTGCAGGAAATGAATGGACAAGTAACTGAGCTGTCAGATTGAATCTGAGAATAAAAATAGTCATAACTGCACATCTTCACACCTTGTAAAAGTCAGTGGTGCAATGTTCCCTTGAAAAGAGTAATTGCTTTTTTTCCCTGTTTCTAAAGGAAAACTTCAAGTCTTATAAAGGAACAACACAAAATATTTATGACTCTGGAAATCTTTTCATAAAATGAGGATTCCATTTAAAGGTTTTCCATGTAAAACTAGAAATGTTTTAGGAGGGTAATGGATGAATGGTGATAGACTAAAAATTCAGTGTCAATGACTGAATGACCTTAGGTCAGTCTCCTGACTCCTTTCCTATTCACAGGACTACCAGAACAGTAACACTGAAGGCAGCAAGTTTATAACTGGTATAGAGATACAGCCAAAAACCCCCCTCCAAACTGGTGAAGCTTCATTCCACTGACAACTTCAAACAAGATTAAGTTGAGGATGGCCAGTGTTACTGTAGGCACTCTAGCTTTTTTAAAAAAGGGGCTTTCAGGGAACATGGTCAATGCAAATTTAGAGATAAATATAAAACATGCTTTTGTATCAGGATTATTCAAAACATGCCTAAATGTTTGGTGTTGTGTATCTGTTCTGCACACACCTCTGAGACCTTTAGTGCTGATTTACTGTTGGACAGGCTATCAGATTTGATTGCCATGTAACGCCGCTGGTGCATGGCTATGATGAGATAGCCACCACTCTCACAGAAGTCTCCTGCCAGGGGGAAGCTACTTCAGCTCAGGGGGCCAGACGAGAGAGTGGCCACTCACCCAGCCCGGTGCTGTAGGCACACGGGCACACTCACGCAGCCAGCAGCGGCAAACGATGAAGGAGGCAGGAGGAACCACCCCTCAGCATGTCCTGCTCGTCTTTATTGGGGCGCGGGGCGCGTAACAGAAACATGCAGAACGGGAGCAAGATGGCGGAACCCCGGCCCCCCCACGTGTTGCCCCTTAAGTACAGGGTGTTCTCCCGGGCGCGGGCAGGGGGCGGGGCCCAGGTAGGGGCTAGGGGCGGGGTCACGGGGTAGGAGCCAATGGCAGGGGTAGGTCCAACGGGACAGGTCCAAGGACGGAACATGCCGGGTGGGTAGAGAATGGGGGCAGGTCCATTGGCCAGCCAGAGCTAGGGGGGTGCTGCAGGATTGGGACTACCCCGCAGGATACAACAGCCATGTCTGAAGTGACTGGCTATCTGCTGTGTTTGTGGAACAGCACAGAAAATCTCTGGGTTTACCTGGGCCAGAGCAGATGTTGTTGCAAAACTGATGGAGCTGGACAAGGGGAATGCAGTGTGAGATGGTCATTGGAGACTTTGGTCTAGAGAGCACATGCAGCACTGAATGGTGCTAAAGGGCAGGAGAAGGGGCAGACATAGCAACTCCATTAGATCCTTACTCCCAGTAGGTCTGCATTCATCTGCCGTTGAATGAGGAGTTCATGGGGAGCTGTCAGCTTCACTTCTTTCACAAGTGCAAATTTCATCCCACATCATTAACTTTTTTCTTTTAAAATCCTATTCTTTACACTGACATTAACTCTCATTAGTTGGTGGAACATAAAAAGCTCCTTTTTGAAAGTGGCTCATACAAAAATATTCATTATTAAAGAAGAACATGTCTAGACTTAGTACTGAAGATAATTCTTGCTAGGATAAAAGTAATTTCCATGTTAAGGGACAAAAATATTTTTTGGAATCATAGAATATGGTGACCTGGAAGAGACCCATCAAGATCATCGAGTCTAACTCCTGGCCTTGCACAAGACAGCCCAAGAATCACACCATGTGCTTGAGAGTTTTGTCCAAATGCTTCCTGAACTCTGTCAGGCTTGGTGCTTTGACTACTTCCTTTGGGAACCTGTTCAGTGCCCAACCACCCTCTGGGTGAAAACCTTTTCTGATATCCAACCTAAACCTCCCCTGACACAGCTTCAGGCCATTTCCTCAAATCCTGTCACTGGTCACAAGACTGAAGAGATCAGTGAAGAGATCCACTTCCCCTCATGAGGATGCTGAAGACCACAATGAACAGATACACAATACTCAGTTTCCTGTTCTCCAGGCTGANGCTTCCTGAACTCTGTCAGGCTTGGTGCTTTGACTACTTCCTTTGGGAACCTGTTCAGTGCCCAACCACCCTCTGGGTGAAAACCTTTTCTGATATCCAACCTAAACCTCCCCTGACACAGCTTCAGGCCATTTCCTCAAATCCTGTCACTGGTCACAAGACTGAAGAGATCAGTGAAGAGATCCACTTCCCCTCATGAGGATGCTGAAGACCACAATGAACAGATACACAATACTCAGTTTCCTGTTCTCCAGGCTGAGCAAACCAAATATCCTCAGCCACTCCTCCTAAGGCTTCCCCTCCAGGTCCTTCATTAGCCCTCATGGCCCTCCTTTGGACAATCTGTAACAGCTCAATGTATTTTTTATATTGTGGTGCCCAAAACTGCAAACAGAACTCGANCTCAAATCCTGTCACTGGTCACAAGACTGAAGAGATCAGTGAAGAGATCCACTTCCCCTCATGAGGATGCTGAAGACCACAATGAACAGATACACAATACTCAGTTTCCTGTTCTCCAGGCTGAGCAAACCAAATATCCTCAGCCACTCCTCCTAAGGCTTCCCCTCCAGGTCCTTCATTAGCCCTCATGGCCCTCCTTTGGACAATCTGTAACAGCTCAATGTATTTTTTATATTGTGGTGCCCAAAACTGCACACAGAACTCGACGTGAGGCTGCACCAGTGCAGAGCAGAGCAGCACAATCACTTCCTCCAACTGGCGGGCAATGCTGTGCTTAATAGATTGCCTTCGAAAAAAAGAACAATGTTTTATGATGATTGAAATTTGCATACTTCTTCTTGCAGCCCCAGAAACACCCCCCCCCCCCCCCCACAACCTCTCACTTGCCTTTCTATTAATCTACGGTTAAGATAAGCGTTCTTACTGTTACCACCACATACTCTTCAAAAAAAATGCCAGTGAGAGAACTGTACATAAAGTATGACAAGTCAGCAAAAGCTCAAGTCTCTGAGAGCTGAGGTATTTTACATACAAACAGAAAATAAGATGTTTTGAAATTATGTCAAGTGTAGATTTTGGCACGAGGATGTAATGGATCATCATTTCCAATCTCAAAAACCTTAGTGGTTGTGAAAATTGGGAACCACTGTTAACAGCTAATTGTTCCCACACATGAAGTTCCTGCTTTGGCTTCAGGCTTGAAGAGCGTCCTATGAGCACGAACATCACTCACTTTTCCAATTCTGACAGTTCCTCTATAAAAGAATTTACCACTCCCTGCAAACCTTGCCTTTTGCTCAATGGCCAGGGAAGCCATACTGCCACTGCACTGTGGTGCAGGATCCTGCTTGGAATCACTCAGATGTGACTTAGGCACCAGCTCAGTGTAGGGCTGCCCAGCATCCCAACCTGATGTTGCACATGTTTGTTTTTTACATTGCCTTCAGTCATTACCAGAAAATATACTGGGACACTGCCCATGCCCAAAAGATGCTGCAGCACAAGAGGGACCTCCCAGGATAACTGCAGAATTCACGTAACTACTGAACACACTGTATTTCACTTCTCAGGACTGACAGCATGAGTAGATCCACAGCCTTGCTCATTTGGGCTAATGAAACTCTGAAAGAGTAGTAAAGTAATTTCAGGTTTTCACCCCATAGTGCAGGCATGAGTAATATGCTTCCAAAGGGGTTAATAAGCTGCTGAATGCTGTAATCAGTTTGCAGTATCAAGTACAGCTTCAGTTCTCTCACTTCCTAGCCAGTCTTCCTGGCTCCTGGAAGTCCTGGACAAATAATCAGTGTTTGCATGGGAAATCCAGGTTTCTGCTGCTTGGTCAGGTAATGGTGAAGATCATATGCAATGGCTACTGGAAAGCTCCAGTGTATCAGACACCACACAGTACACACTCGTGGTTTCCCTGTACAACACAAAGAATGCAAAGGATCCATAGGACAGGACTTAGGATTTGTTATTCTAACCAACAGTCTAGTGAGCACTGAATTTTATTGGAGAAGCTGAGAAGCATCAGCTGAGATCTGTCGACCTAGGGAATACCAGGATTGAACAGGCAAGGAAGAGAGTGGGAAATGCAGGATCAAGCACAGTAGGGAAAAAAAAAAAAAGACCAGAAGTGTGAGTGGGGGCTGTCTACACTACAAGGCAGGAAACAATGGAACTCCCCAAAATTAGAAAGTCCTGCAAAGGAGTTAGATAACTAAGTTTTTCAACAGACAAAGGTGACTAGTAAAAAACTTCACTTAGCATAGCAAAAATCTTAAATCATATTTAATTTAAAAAATCTGTCTACTTCAGATCCTGATAAACTCTATTTTAGAATATGAATATGTAAGCAAACAAAAAGGAAGCAGCTTCCGGGAATGAAGTAATTTTATTTGTATTTACAAATGCATGCACGCAAACATCCTCACCCATTTATTTCTGTACACACAAGCCCACAACATATGTATATTTATATTACTGTGCTCTCCAGGATGTAATTCTGGAGTGCTTGGCTGAGCACCATGGTCCTGACCTGTCAGCAAAGAAGGTTTAAAGCAGGCCTGGGGTTTGGAGACCTTCCATCTGCAGACTGGCGTGCATGGCTGGCTATGCATGGGAGAGCTGTGGTGAGACTGAAGGGGTAGGCTATGTAGGGTTGGGGTAATAATTTTTAAAATCATCCACTTTGTCAAATGCAGTATTTTAAGACTATTCCTCCAAATGCCTTGTTTCCTCCAAAATGTCACCAAGGAAATTTTCCCTCTAATGAGGCAGACAGTTGTAGCAAGTCTCCCCGCTCACAGAAGGGGTTGGGTGATTCAGACAGGCAGTGATGATCAATGAGCAGTGCTGCATATAGAATGTCACAAATGGAAAAAAAAGGTTAGGGACATCTGAATGAGGGAGTTGAGCTGTCACCATCAGCCTTGCCTCCGGGTTTCATTCTGAAAATTGCAGGGAAGTTGTGCTCTTCCTCCCTTGAGATTTGCATAGGACATTTGCTGTATCAAGGATTCCTTCTGACATTTCTAGTGGAAGCAGCTAGAAGAAAGAGGGAAGTCAGACAGCAGAATGTGCACTGTGCTGTTGCCAAGCAGATTATGTGCTGTAATCTGTAAGCACTGAACTGTGTTTGAATTACGAGGAACCTCTCCCTTGCTTTCGTTTTAGCCCCCTGGGAGAGGCGATATTTCCGGACTGCTAATGTCACAGCGTGACCTGTTAATAACCTGCGAGAGCCTTCCTCCACTCCGCTGCCTCCCGCTCCCCCAGGACCCGGCAGCTGCCGTCACATGGATCGAATGCCTGCCTTCTATGCGCTTCATTGAGAAAAATTCAAGCATGTGGCCTGAGGTTCCCCTGATGACTGTCTGGGGATGATGATTTCTACCATCTGTTCTGGCTGCCCGTGGCTCCTGGAAACACCGAGGTGTATGTTGCTTCTGGCCATACGTGGGATTCCTAACGAAACCTCAGCTGCTGTCCAACTGTCTGTGAATATCAGATGGGTTTGAATTATCTTCCGCCAAGAGGGGAGGGAGAAGCACTTTGTTTAACTCTTTAATCTGAACCACTAGGCAGCACATGCATAATCACAGGGTACAAAGCCGCTGAATTATTAGCATCTGCATCACGGTGGCAGCTGTAGCGTTTGCACGTGTGTTGGGTCTGTCTGATTCAAGATGCCCTGGCTGGTTGTTTCCAGGCTAAATATAAAGCCTCGAGTGAAATTCATCTTACTTTAGCTCACTTGGAAGCCTTGTAATTATATGAGAGATTTATTTGATCCCTTCACTTCTGATTTGTGTTAAAGGCACATTTCAGACATATAAATTGTATATCAGTATATGAAAAAGGTTGCTTATCAAATGTTTTAAATGCAGCTGAAGAATTACAGCATTATCAAAGTTATTTATTGAGATAGAGGACGTCAGGGCAAATTGATATTAATTTTGATATATGAAAGAGACTTTTGTGCATTTGATAATGAATAAATACAAATCACTTCTCTTTCAGGATTTGACATTCTGTCTGTTATTTTCCCTGCAGTCTATAATTTAGGAACCTTTTCTTGATGTTTGCTGAATATCAAATTTTAGTGGATGTTGGGGGTCACTATATCACCTAGAAGACCATGTTTTAATAAAAAGGATTTGACGTTCTTTCCTGTTAGAATTGTCTAGACTTCATCCCTTGATATTCACACTGTTTTCTCCATTGATACATATGCTATTTTCTTTGAATGAATAGATGCTCTCAGTAAAACACTCTGAGTTTTATGTGGTCGGAAAAATTGTTTACACAGTCAGTCCTGCAGCAGAGAAGTTATTTCAGAGTTGCTGGATGGATCAGGAGTAACTGCTTACACTTCTTGCAGTCATTGCTCAGGCAGAGATACGCAGAATATAAGACTTGTAAGAGACCTTAAAGGGAAAAGGAAAAGAAAAAGGAAAAGGAAAAAAGGAAAAGGAAATATGCAGCAGTAGGCAGCAGTGACAACCTTGGCTTGTTAAACAGTAAGGGAAGAGTATCAGTGCATGGTACTGGATGCTTCATATTTTCAGATTCAAGTTAAACACCTCTGTAGTGTGACCTCATGCACTTATTTTTAGAGGTTGTTTTTCTACTAATATTGTGGATGCTAATCAAAGAATGTGAAAACAATTCTTAGCAATGGTTTACCAAAGGGCGTTTGATTGTTTTTGCTTTTGCCATGAGACATAACAGCAATCCGCAAATGCATTCAGCAGCTAGTGCATAGGTGTGGGGTGGGAGTCAGGGTTCCCACCACTGCTGGAATTTCTTCCTCTTATCAACTGACTCATGCAGATATGTGCACATATCTCTTGCATATGCACGCTGTCAGAAATCAGTATCAGGATAGAAGGCTTGAAAGTAGACAGTACCAGAAAATTCACTAAGGCTTGGAAAAATATTTTTATTTCTAATTTTCTAATTTATTGATCCTTTTTTATTAAAAAAAAAAAAAAGAAAAAGAAAAAAGGCATTCAAAGATACAGGAGCTATGTACAGAAACATTTCATGCATTTATTTTCTCCAGCCTGGAATGACCCAGTAACTACCTCTGCCTTCATCTTTAAAGCAGATTTTCTTTTAGCAATGAATGCAAAGCTACTGGCTTTTAGCAAACATGAGTGAGATAAGACGGACACACAAGTACAGGAAAGGTGATTTGTCTATAATGTAAAGCTTCTCTGGCAGCATTTCTCTTTTTGTGTCTAGACACAGGAAAATTTATCTGTACTATCCGTGGCTGGCCAAAAAAATACCAAAACAAACCCCCCAAAAAACCACCCCACCAACAGAAAAAAACCCAACCCCAAAAACAAATCCCTTAGAAGCCCCTTACTTTTTAAAAATAGTTAGCTTTCAGCCCAGAGCTTTTTAAGGGAAATCTGGTGTTTCTTTCTTCTCTCTGCATAGATCTCTGCATCACTGAAGAGAGATTTGACAGATGGAGACAGCTTGTAACAATGTACTTGAAGCTCTGAAAGATTAAAATGAGTAATCAAAACCATTCCAAAAAGGATTTTTTCATGAATCTGTCTAAAAATATATGTCACAGAGAATTTCTTTCTCCCTTTTTCCACTCTTCTTTTCTTGTTTGAAGTAAGGTGGGTATTTATACTTAGCTGCATATCATTATGTGCGATTTCCCTTTTCTGTTAGTCACATCATGTCTTGGCTTGCAGTCACAAGTGATGTAAGATATTGCAAAATGTCACTAATAAATATGTTAAGAGACAGTGAACTAGAAATAAACATGGAAATCCCAAAGTGAATCTCATCATCAAGTTCTTCCGCCATAGTCCACTTTTGATGAAATTTAGATTACAATGAAACATTTGTAAGAATTATTCTGAAATAGAAAAATATACTCTGCAATTTCTAGGTCTCAGATGATGACTGTAAAGGGCAGAACATGAAAGCTTCCCTCTTTCTGTCACTTTAGGCTTAATTTTGCCTTTAGGCTTAGAGGGCTGTTAGAAGGATTTGAGTATACATACCTGTGGGAACATTTGGCCTGAAAGAATTCTTTTTGGGCTGCTATTGAGAGGGGACTGCTGTACTGAATTCCCGGTCATCTGTGCCACAAATCCTAATGGGATTAGATGTAATGTTGAGGAGAGCTTCACAGATGATGGAGGAAGAAATGGCTGTGAGAGTAATTTTGCTGCTAGCACGACAGAAGGAAGTCTGCATTTCCAAATATACCTATACGTATTCCCTGCTCCAGATTATTACCTGACGTATAGCAAGGGTCTGGCTTACACAGGAGCTGAGCACTTATGAGCAACTTTATGGTTGTGGTGTTGATAGCTTGCAGTTCTGAGAAAGAAATTTATGATTTCTCACCATAGGCATCCCTTTATGGATGCATGCAGTAAAAGTTTCTGGATGGCTAAGATTTAGTATACCTGATCAGGGTTTGTATGTGATTAGTGTGATTAGTGATTGAGTGTTAGCTATTTATATAAATGAAGGAAATTTCAGTGCTGAGGGGCTCTTTTTTCAAAAGCCCTAGAAGAACCTGGCCTTCCCGTATAATTCAGACCACAAGGAGAAACCTAAACTTTCAGAGCCCTCCTAAGCAGTCTTGTTATACAGAGAGGAGGATTAAATTTTACATGGAGTAAATAGTACCTTCTCTAATAAAGGGAATATATCAGGCAGTGGAGTACATTCCTACGGAATATATGCCAGTGCTGTCAGTCAAAATGCTCATAAGACTGATTGAAACTCTAGAAATAAACAGGTAAGATTAATTCTATGCTAAAATAAGGTTCTAATGTGACTCCCCACCTCTAAAGGAATGGTGACATTCCTTTGCCATGGCAAACTCAGAGCAAAGAATAGTAAGCACTGAGTAAGGGAGTCATTTGCTAAGTAAGTGTCCCGTCTTCAGAGTAACCTTTTGACTGCCCTAGGTTTTCCTGTCTGACTGCTGTTTCAAGGAATTGATACAGTACCTGGCAGCCAACAGTACCTGGCAGCCAACAAGGTTTCTTGTGACAGCAAGTGCATACACAAATAGTCAGAAGCTGCTGGGCTTCCTAGAAGGACATTTTAAATAACCTTACAAGATCATAGGCAAATCATTTGGACTGGCCATCAAAGAGAAAAAGCTCAGACTTTTGCAAGTGTATAAGCAACTTAATGGGGCTTTGTTTTCTGAAGCACACAAGCAGATACCAAAAGGGGCAGTAGATAATGACACAAAACCACTGTTTTGTCACTTGTTTCAGTTAAATCACATCCCAAATACTTACAATACACAACACAGAGTAGTGAAAATCTCAGCAACAGGCAGATAAAATCTGATTCTGGAGAACTTGTGTGATTGCTTGGTAGCCTTGATCCCTGATAGGCAACTGATGCAGAGCAGTGTTCCATCATCTTATTTTGATCCAGAGTTTAGGCCAAATTCTGTATGCTTGGAAGTTTTAAGTCCTTGTTCATCTATGAGGTTAATGGGACTATTGTAAGAATAAGACATTTATTAAGGTAATCAAGTATGTGAGACTGTTTCTTTGCTGTTTTCTTATTTTGCTTTCATGTTTAATTGTCCTTATATTCTCATTCTATATGTTCATGAATAGCGTTCCTCAGTTAAACTGCTGCACTACCAAAAATACTGTCAATAACAAAAAAGATAATAAAAGGTGTGATATCAGGCATGACTGTAGAAATGCTCTTATTATGAAAATTTTTTGTGATAGAGACCTTTTTTGCTAGCAACTAAGAACAGAGAGTGCTGTTTTGCATTTTATGTGTCTTTTGTGTTTCTATGAGCTCAAAAAAACCCTTTCATTAATTTTCACAGCTGAGGAGAAAGGAACAACATCCCAAAACGCTGGATAACTTTCTCCTACCAGGTTCTCCTCAGAGACATTTGCCCATTAAGGGAAAACACACAGTTTCAGTTTCAATGAATGCAGTTCTTATTTATTCTGGGTACAGTTGATAGGGTGACTCACTGCTTTGCTAATGAAAATCTGGTGCTTTGCCTTTAAAAAAATACATTCTGAATACATTAAAGCAAAACAGATTTTACTTACTACCTTTGTTCTGCTATTTTAAGGGTAGGATTAGAGGACAATGCTAATAGGTAGAACTAAAGAGGTGTGTTTGTCCTTGCATGAACATGAAATGAAAGCACACAATTGAAATCCCAGTGAACTAGAAAGGAAGGTGTACAGTGAGTAACAGCAGGTGTACAGGTCATTGTGTCTTGAATCAGGTGTAATGTGATCGCAATCCCTGCCTTTCGGTGCACCCGTGAATAAGAACACGACGCAAAGGAAGAAAATGGGGTCATATCCTCCCTTAGTGTAAAATGTCATAGCTCTGCTGAAGTAAATGGGACTCTGCTTAATCACCTTAGATAAGGATTTCATCCTTTCAGCTGGAACCTTGCCAGACTGCCACGTAGGTGTCACTCCACCCCACCTGATCTTCAGCTTTCATTCACTTAGGTAGACAGCTGTAATGCTCTTTCCTGTAACCTGGATCCCGAGGCTATGCCTCCATGGGAGGAAAGCTCTGACTGCACTCCTGCAAACAGTGATGGCTGCCCTGGGTCTCAGGCACACCTTTCCCTGAACCACTACTCCGTGGTCTCGCTTCTCTAGGATGTGTGTGCATGTGTATATACACACACACATATTTTACATGAGATCAAACAATGTGTTACTTTTTGTTTTACTAACATAGAAAATATGCAGATCTAGGGGGAAAAATAACATACTGAAACCCAGAAGCATTTTTTCTTCTGTCTTCTGTTAGCAGAATTTTGTTTGGGTTTTGGATCTGTGTGTCCCTGTTCCTTATCTTTCTGCCAAGTCATGAAGCATCTCTTCCTCTCTGCTGCCTACTGACCTGTTTGTTCATTTCTCATAGCCAGATTGATCACAATCCTCTGGCTGCTGTAAAAGTATGCTCTCTCTCCCCACTCAGATGCCTACTGAGTAATTCTGTGACATTTCTTGATCTATACCACCTCTGTGTTCTTAAATGAGGCAATTACCTTGGATTTTCTACTTTCACATTCAGCAGTAAAGAAAGCCCAATCTTCGTTCAGCTTTATCTAATCGATTGCTCAGTACAGGTTCACCTGAAAAGATGGACTTTTTGGTTTGGCTACAGATTGCTGTTCTTTGTCTTTGAGAGATATTACTCAGCTTTTGCCAGTAAATATGTCTATAGTAATTATATTCTAGAGTACTTGTTCTTTTATATTAACAACTAAGTAAATTCTTTATTTGCACGAGCTTTATCTGGTTGCCATCCCAGATAGATTGTCTTGCTAAGTCCCAAGAGCATTTTTATTGTTTAATAATTCCAAAGACAATTTTTAAAGGTAGGTACAGATTATCACAGAATCACTGGGGTTGGAAGTGACCCCTGGAGATCATCTAGTCCAATCCTCTTTCCCCCTCAAAGCAGGTTCACCTGGAGCAGGCTATACAGGATCACATCCAGTCAGGTTTTAAATATCTCCAGAGAAGGAGACTCTACAGTCTCTCTGGGCAGACTCTCCATAGTCCATGCTCTCCACAGTAAAGGAGTTCTTCCTTATGTTCAAGTGGAACTTCCTGTGCATCAGTTTCTGCCTGTTTCCCCTTGTCATGTTGCTGGGAACCACTGAAAAGAGTCTGGCCCCATTCTTTTGACACCTGCTGTTAAGACATTTGTGGCAATTAATAGTATCCCCTCTCACTCATCTCCTCTCCAGACCAAACAGGCCCAGCTCCCTTGGCCTATCTTCATAAGGGAGATGCTCCAGTATCCTCATCATAGCCTTCCTCTGCACCCTCTCTAGTAGTTCCTTGTCTTTCTTGTCCAGAGGAGCTCAGAACTGTCCACAGCACTCCAGATGTGCCTCACCAGAGCAGAGTAGAGGGGCAGGATCAGGGGTTGAGGATCACCCCCCTCAACCTGCTGGCAATGCTCTTCCTAATGTACCCCAGGATCTCATTGGCCTTCCTGGCTACAAGGGCACTGGTGGCTCATGGACAGCTTGGTGTCCACCAGAACCCCCAGGTCCTTCTCTGCAGAGCAACTTTCCAGCAGGACAGCCCCCAGCCTGTGCTGGTACATGAGGTTATTTTTCCCCAGGTGCAGGACCCTGCATTTGCCTTTGTTGAACTCCATTAAGTTCCTTTCCCCTCAAGTCTCCAATCTGTCCAGGTCTCTCTGAATGGCAGGACAGCCTTCTGATATATCAGTCACTGCTCTCACTTTTGTACTGTCTGCAAGCTTACACTCTGCTCCTTCATCCACTTCATCGATGAATGAGTTAAACAAGACTGAAGCCAGTACTGACCCCTGGGGAGCATCACTAGGCTACATCCAGCTGCCTGTAGAAGGCCTGATAGATTTTTTTTACCTGTTCAGGTGGCTTCTACTAAACACCTACAACAGCATCACTGTGTTATCCTGTCCCTTAATTCTTACTCACAAGCTCTCGCCGTGTTCTTCATCTGGCCCTAAGCAGAGCACCATACATTCCCGTTGCTCTCCCTCATATAAATAGCAGCTCCACCACCTTGATTTGTTGCCTATCTTTCCTAAAAAGTACATAGCCACCCATGACAACATTCCAGTCATGTGTGCTATCCCACCATGTGTCTGTAATCCCAGTGAGATCATGCTCCACACACAGATCTCTTATTCTTCCTGTTTATTATGCCATATGTGTTGCTGTACAGGCAGTTCAGGGGGCATAAAAGCATTCAGGCTTTCCAGGAGGGATGTAAGAGGATCCACCAGAGTCATAGACACCCTAGAGGTGGTTGGTCTTGTGGTTTTGCTTCAACTAAGGAACATTCGTCACTTTTGGATATTTTTCTGAAAGGTCTAAAGCAACTCAGATCCAGAGCTTGAATCCACTTAGTGCTTTGGAGAACTTATTTCCTAAATACTTTACAACTCAGGCTGCAGCAAAATGAAGGAGACAGTTCTTACTATAATATGTTTGAAAAGAGGGAAATAACAGACATTTTATTTCTAATTCTATTATAATAAAATAGAGAAGATTCGATAACTGCCAAAGCCAAACCTTTCAAGAGAGAAATCCTGGCCCACTAAAGACAATGACATGATTTCCTGTGACTTGAGTTGTGCTCAGGTATAATTTTACTCTTTCATTGGAGTGTGTGATACAAAACAGGCCCTTTTTCGTATACACCAGTTTTCCAGGTCAAGTGGCAAAACATAAAAGATAAGGACAGGTGATTTCCACACTTGTTGTAAAGCTTGGATATCCATTATAATTTGAGGTAGAGGAGGCATATCATGCATCCATGAGAAGAGACAGAGGAAGGGTAAGTGATAATCTGAAGTGCAGATTTAAACCCAGTGCAACTGCAATAATACTTAAGAGTAATGACCTACCAAGATATTGTGACATTTTACCACTTGTAAAGTAAAATAAGTTCTGCACTGCAATAAATATATTAACTCCAGAAAGGTTAAGTTTTAATTTCCTTGAGTGTCTTAAGAGCACCTTTCTCTTCTGCACTGGCTGAAGAAGGGAAAGAAAGTTTTGTCTTGTTCTAATTGTCTAATTGTCTAATCCACTCTGCAGTCAGAGTGCACAGTAATTCCAGCCCTGGAGTTTGAAATTACCTACTAATGACACAGGAAGTACCAGGCAAGAAAAGTATGTTCCAGCTGCCCAACAGCACCAGCTAATGTGCTCAAATACATTTTCAGGGGTGAGGAAGCAGGTTGTTTGTTCTATTCATTCTGTGCCAGGGTTGCCAGGATGTTGGAAAAGGTTGTATTTACACAAGAAGTTCTTTGCTGATATGAGAATGCTGGCGTACTCTGTTGGCAAAAGGTTTTCATGCAATTGCACACTACAATAGCAGAACTGTGGAAAGGCACTCCTCACCAGTGAGACAGTGGAAGTGAAACAACTCTTTTTTCTGGCTTAAGCCTTTTTGAATTAGAGAGTCCCAATAGTGCAGCTATGTTGGGGCAGAGGTAAAAGGAACTGAAAACTTCAATATTACTGTGGGCAGAGTGTATTGTAACTTGTATTACAAGTTTCTAAGTAAATACATGTGTGAGGAAAAGAGATGGAAGGGTGGTAGCAATGAGAGAGAGCAATAAAATTGTCCTCTAGGAGTTCTTAAAGATCTGGAATTTACTTTATGTAAATTACTGCAAATTTATATTTTGTATGGAGACAGAATTGTATCATTCCATGGAATAATCTAGGAGGGAAAAATCAGGAAGGAGTGAGTCATTGACACCCCAAATATTAACAGAAGCACAAGAACTACTGAGTAAAAACTGGGCACAAACATATTTAGTCTGAAAAACATGGGAAAATTACTAACCAGTAGAGGACTACTATCCTGTAATTACTTCCCAGTAGAGAAATTGTAGTGGCAAGAACTGTCAGCTATTGAGAGAGTGACGGTAAGATACTGTTCACCAATGCCCTTGATGACCCAGGAGGACCCTTCCAGCCCTAAGTTCCCAAGACCACTTTAGGGGATACAACAGAAGATAATAAAAATTTAGAAAGACAGAAGTACTGTTTCCTGGATGTCAAATACAAAGGAGTTTCAGCTCCAAAAGATGTCTAAGTGAAAAATGCTATTTCCTACTGTTACTGCTGGCTACAGCTTTTTGAGCCCCTGATGTTGTATAAAAACAATGCAAGAAATTAGCTTGAAATTAATTGGATTAAGTTACTTTTTAAGGGAAACCCTGTGGCAGTTTGCAAAAGACTGTAGAGAGAGCAGTACCTAATGGCTCTCTGTCAGCAACAAATCCCTTTGTGAATCGCATGCACTGATGGGCTTCTCAGGAAGAAGAAATAAAAGCAACTTCAGGTATATAGAGTTTCTTCCTTGTCCCTACTGCTGAGCTGTAGTTCTTGTATCCCAAGCAACTGTTCTTCCTAAGATGCATGTAAATTTATCACTGATGAGGTGGAAGATATCCGCAGGAGTAGGAACATGATCCAGGTTTTATCAGGTAACTCAGGAGAAAAATGCTCCCCTCTGGCTGTCATTTCTAGTTCTCAGAGCCAGTTTTCTCTAATACAAAATTTCTGCCTTCCTAGTAATGCTAGGTGTTGTGGAAATGGTGAACAAACAATTTGAACCTGCCCTGAAAGACTGTTGCCCTTTGGTTTATAGTAATAGATCCTTTTAAAACACCGCTGCTCTTACACAGAAAATTACACACGTGCTGTGAATCACATTAATTACATGCCAACTCAAGTGTCACCACAGTACCTTATACAGTGGAAATGACACCATCTGGTGGTTGCTTCTCTGCCAAGAGACATTCTTGGTGGTATTGGGGATTGAGCTGCCTCCACTCAGTGAGGAAACCCTGCTTTAGATTTAGAGATTAAGGCTCCCTGGAAGTCATTTCTCCTGGACAACGTTCCACTTTACAGACATACCAGATAGGTGTAGCAATGGAGAGTAGGAGACACCAGAATAAATTATGTTTTTTCTTTTTCTTTCTTTTTTTTCTTTCTTTTTCTTTTTCTTCTTTCCTTTTTTTTTTTTTTTTGGGTGATGTGATTTTATTACTGAGAAGCTTGTTGTGTTAGGACACTTCTAACACGAGCTTTGATTATAGTTGCTTTTTTTGAGAGGGCTTGGTAGGACTGAATCACAAGATGACTTAATATAAGAAACAAAAAGAGGCCATCTGCACAGTTCTCGAACATGCAGCCTCTCCCTCTTTCTGTTTATCTGATTCCTATGGTCTTGACACCAACAGAAGCTTATTGTCTCCATACAAGACATGCTTTAGAGAATCTTACCTTTCTCTTGTAATTTTTTTTCTTGTTATCAGTGTCACTTTGTTCTGGAGAGGTTTTAGTTAAGGGGTAATTTTATATGCATCCTTCTCAGGTAGCTTAATGAGTTTTGCTGTGATTGTCACCATGTTCTAGGCCGAGTAAAAATATTCTTTAAATTAAAAAAAAAATTAAAAAATTCTATTCCTGCATTCCAGGAGGGCAGCAGAGGAACAGAGATGATTCCAGTAAAGACACTTTGCATTTACCCTAGGACAGAAGAGAGCACAATAAGACTTTATACTTATGCTTACAAAGAAGGAAATGAGTGTTAAACTTTGGCTTATGCCTTTTGAGGCTTTTATGCCTTTTGAATGAGGAATTTTGAGTTTACTTCATTTTCAGAAATGATTTGTGATTGGATTTCTGACATGTTTTGTGCTGTAGTTAAGACCTGAAGGTCACAGCAAAATGAATTCATGATCTAAAGCAAAGCTCTGCTCTGTGTGGCACAACAGAGCTGCAGAGTGAGATATTCTGTATAACTTGTGTAATATTTAAAATGAAGTTTGATGCATTTCAACAATATGTTATATAGAGCAGCTCATCTATGCGACCTGCAGAAAGTCAAGCTTTTTTGTCTTCTTCCAACAACTTTTTATTATTTTCAATTACATTTATAAATCTTGGATACAGGGCTGCTTCTCCTCACTGACTTGCATGGTGCCTAGTCCGAGGGGTATCAGTCTCTGCTGGGATCCCTTGGAAGTATTACTATGTGAGACAGGTTCTCTTATCTTGTAAAAAGTACTTTGACCTCTATAGCAGCCTGTTCTTGGCTCTCCCTCTTTCCTGGGTACCTCTTGGATGCAGTCAGGGAAATGTGGGTAGGAAATACATCCGTGCACATTAAATCCCATGAAGTTAAATAGCTAACGTGCATGGATGGTAGGGTCTCTTGCTTCAGGGAGAACTGGAGACACGATAGGGTGCATGCAGGACACCCTGCTCTATCATATTACACATCCAGCCAGGAAAGTTTGTTATCCAGCTCTAAAAAAGCTTTCAAAATCGAGCAAATGGAAAGAGAGAACAATTAATACGTAATTTTCTCTTGAATACCTTCTGCTTTTACTCTGCCATGTGAAGCACAGTTGTTAATGAGTGTGATATTTTTTCAACTGGCCACTCTCAGCTGCTTCCTGCACCTCAGATCTCCCTTCTCCTGTGTCTGATGTGAGTGTCATAGCCAGTGAGAAAGGCTGGAGCTATGTGACTGGAACATGGCAAACAGCTTTGCAATTGATTTTTCCTCTCCATTGTTAGAAAACATCAGATTGTTTAAAAGATCTCACTGGGAATTGCAACCTCCTTCCCCACTGGCTCTTTGTAAGCTGTTGATTAAATGTCCTAGCCTGGGCTTTTGCAGTTCCTTAAAACAAGGACTGACATGAAAATGCTTTGTCAAAGGATAACCCTCTCATTCCAGGCATTTTTAACCTCACACTGACATTGATTTTAGCTGTAACAGGTTCTTGGAATCCCTGGGCTTCCCTCTGGTGGTATTCATTGCCAGTGACGCCAATGGCAAGCCCGCACCCTGTCTGTCCATGTCTGGTTCCCCCCAACAAAACCAGTGTGCAGTGACCCCTGCTAACAAGCAAATGGAGGAAAAAGGCCCAGAAAGCAGGTATTTTTGTTTGTTATGTGCAAGGCCATCTGTCTGCTACCTGGCAGCTAAATGTTTACTGGCTTGCAAGTGTGCCTGGTTGAAGACTTAATTGTCTACCACTTATTAGCTACCAGTTATTGAGTGCCAACAATGTGTTCCCTGCCCTACGCTAGGAGACACAGCTTTCTCATCTTCAAACAGTTCTCAGGAGAGAAGATAAATAATAAACAATCCTAAGCTACTTGGCTGGGCTTAATTCTTACAGAAATAGATTTACTCCCCTGCTTTTCCAATAGATGTTTGTCTTTCAGTGGATTTCCTTAAAAATGCACAAAACCCAGGAAAAATGGATTTATACAGGTTTTTATAATGTGCCATCCTGTTTTATTTGCTCCTAAGTAGTATCTGGGATTACTGCATTGTCTAAATATGCATAAGGAGAGCTTTCAAGCCACAGAGATTTCAGGCTCTCTTGTACCTATTCCTTCTATCTACACCATCCAATTAATGCTGGTCTTATCAAGACTTTCAGACTCCTCAGAGAAAAAGGCATTGCTCCAGGGCCACAGGGACACACAATGGAGCAAGACGATCTATGTCCTCTAAACACAGGAGATAAATTCCCCTGCTTCCTCCCCACATCTGAAGCTTCTGGAAAAAAACCAACAACCATAATAAAGAATTACTGAAGTGACTTTTGAATGCATGACAGGCTTCATATTGCATTACTTCTAAGTGTCAGATTAGTCTTAATATAAGTATGTTATTAAATAATTCAATAATCACATGAATTTCAGATTCTGTTTGACTGAAGACTATATGAAAGAGAATAGATAGCATAAGCATCAAGAAAAACACTTTTATATACACTAAATAACTTAGTCACTACTTTGGCAAAGTAAGTTTTTGTTCCTAGACTACCTAAAATATCAGTAAGCAAAAAGAAAATTTAAAAATTCCTAAGTGTTGAGAACCTTCCATCATCTTCTAGCTGAATCTCTAGGGCTTTATGTGTTTATATCAATTAACTTATTGCCTGAATGAGGTGATAAAAATAGGTAAGCTGCATGTGGCCTAAAGTCCTCTGGAAAAACAGGACTTATGCCCTTCATACACTCTGGAAAATTACAATCCACTTTTAATATTCTGAGGCATAATAGGATGGTTGGCCTGAAATGGGTCATTAAACAAAAACTGCTGTCAGGTTTCTCCAACAGCTACAGTTTCAGTCTTTAACTTTCCACTGGCTTGAATGTCTTTTTCAGAGCTCCACTTCGTGTATAAATGCAAGAAATACAGTTGTTAGGTCCAATTCCTACACCATCTTCTCAGACAGCAATCTGGCAGAAGAGAGTTTCAGATGGTGGGCAACCTGGGGTCCTACCTGTAGGTTACAATAAGAACTAGACTAAAAAATATTGTCCTTGCAGTGTTCATCTTCCAGGTATTTAGTTTGAACGCTGGGGGACAAGACCTCTCCATCTTTTCCCCGTCACTGTGCATGGCCCTGGATCAGATTAAACACTCAGCTGAGGAATTTGCTTTGTAGACTGCATGTTAAAAATGGGGGATTGATGAAGTTTGTCAGTCATCTTGATACGAATTTGAAGAATAGTTTTTAATTTAAAAAATAATTCTTGAAGGTTGATTCACAAAACAACTAGGGATGAGGAGGCTTCAAGGCATCTCAACAGCAGTCTTCCAAAATGCATGAGGAGGTCGCTGAGCAGATGTAGCCAGGCTGTTCTGAAAATGCTCTTAGCATCAGGCCATTAAGGTACATCCCAAGCTGCCCAGCAGCTGGCTTTAGAGGCCTTCTGGGTGGGCAGAACCCATTAGATGGAGGCATGTGATATTTGAAATTTTTTCTCTGGATTCAGGGAGTGAGTTAAACTGTTCAGCTGGGCAGGTGACGATTGACTCAAGCAAATGCCCACCTCTTTTAAGTGTCCTTAACGTGACCAAGACAAGTATTTCATTCACATCCTCTCTGTGTCAATTTAAAGAATCTAGGCAAAGTGAAATACCTAAAATCAGAAATGCTTAGAATTGCCAGCCATCAAACATAGCTGTTCTGTTCACAGATGTTAATGGGGAGTTGAATTGTGTACTGGCAGAAGAAGGGAATGAGTTTGTATGTACTGCTTTCTGAGCAGGCTACTCAGCAGTTCAATGAGTAAAGAGAAATTGCACCAGCTCTCTGTAATTTTAGTAAAAAAAATTAGTAAAAATTTTAGTCTGTAAAATTTAGTCCATGTCTCTCACTACCCCAGCCCGATGGATCTTGCTGATTTTTAGACACTTTGCAGAAGTAAAATTACATTTTCTTTCCAACTGTTGCCATGCAGGCCCAGTCTTCAGCGTGTTGCTCCTCCTCTGTGTTGCCTTTCCCCTCTCGTACCTCCAGTGGGAAATGCACACTTACAAGTGGCTTTCACACGGACTTATGAATAAAGCTGGGAGCATGGAGTTGCTGTTCTATTGCCTGTAAGACATAACAACCTGGACTAGTTTTGTCATGTTTTTCCTTCATTCCAAGGTGATTGTTTCTTATTAGTCCTCACCCACCTACAGGAGACTATAAAACTGCCATGCTGATCCAACAACTAAACCTGTCAACAAATGAACGCTGATGTACCTGGCGAGCAGATGACTCCTGCCTCAGTTATGCATAGCTGGCATGCTTACAGCTCTGCTTACCTATTGCTCAGGCAGTCAGCCAAACCACTGCCCTGTCAACTTTAAAAGATTTCCTGAGGCTCAGCAAGCTTAAGGATCCACATGGTGGCAACCTTAGATGCTCTTGTTCTTGCTTTTCCCGTACAATTCGTACTTCCTGAGCCTCAGTAATTTTGGACATCTTGCAAAAAAATTACTACTAAAGCATTTAAATAGGCCTGCTTTGGAGTTGAGATAATAGAAAAAGATTAAATTACGGAAAATATCAAAGCTATTTCTCTTTAAGACAGCCGAAACAAGAAATTTGAAATTTCTCACTGAATTTCTAAAGTGCTGGACATAGATTTCTTTTTTATTCATAATAAAACCTTAAGTACTCTTATTGAGAATATTCTTTATCCTGTTATACAAAAACAAAAATTATTTACCGAAAGAGTTATTTTTTTATTATTATTTAATTAGCTATTTTGCTTATTAGTATTTGAAGATGGCACAAGTTTGAAATTTTAATTTTCAAAACAACTACCACCAAACTGTCAGAAAAGTCCTATTAGACTGCTCCTGCTGTGAATAGTTAGAATTTGTGTATCTGCCTATACATTTGGTCTTTAAATATGAAATGGAAAGAATTTGCAACATATTGATTTAAATGAAATTATTTCTGTTAATTGCCATTTTTTATTTGAATTCTTTGCAAATATGAAGAGAAACTAGGCAATTAATGGGAAAAAAACTCCCAAAACCTTGTCTAAGTGAAATGAAAATAGCAGTACAAAGTGCCTAGGTAAGGTATGCTAGTACTTTATTTAATTTGCCTACTTCCCAGTTTTATTCACAGGCTTGTGTAGAATGTTCCTATCACTTTGGACAGGAAGTTCCCTGAAAGCCTTATCACTACATGAATGCAGTGCTTGGTAGAAGAATAATTAACTTGTTATATGAGCTAGTGCTAGTGTGAACACAGTTCTGTACCATTACAGTTTCGTCCAGACTAATTTGCTAAGGAGAAAAGTTGTCAGTGTAACAGTGGATAAGTGATCCCATTTGTTATTATTTATTTTGTATTATCTGTGCTGAAAAAATGGTAAAATTTATTGGGATTATATCACAGGGCAATCAATCTGTATTTCTGCCGCTGTATGGTTCTTTCTGGAGGTACTCAGAGACAGCTTGCACATGCATGTTCCTCAAAATACCTTACAGTTCTGTGGCCACACCCACTGCTGCTCACAATGCGTGGATTTAGGGCTCTCAGGCCCCAGGTCCTGGTGTGACATCCAGCTTCTATGGCTTGAGAGACAGCTGCCAGGGCACAGAATGTCTGAGCAGGCATGGCAAGCCCAGCCTGTCAAAAGTACTGTGCATGCATGTGGGGTACAGATACATGCTGGCTGTGCTTAAAGTCTGGGAGAACTGGCACATCCAGCAGCATAACTGCAGTCTTTGCTGGTGTTATATTTGTGCAAATAAGAAGTATTTGGTGAATATAATTTGCATTTCCATCTAGGGAAACTGCGCCGAGATTAATTCCTTTCCCATGGCTGAGATCTTTCTGTTCACAGCTCTTTTACCAGGAAATATCTGTCTGTCTTAAGACTCTGATAGTTACTCCAGAAGGTTAAAGTTGAATGATTGCTGCATTTCTCTGATGGAGGCTGTTTTTTTTGAAGACGATAAGACTTAATTTTTTCATAAGCAGCTCCTGAACTCTGGAGTATCTCACACAATGATAAACCAATGCCGGTTCCTACTGACTGTAGACACCAAGCCCCAGACTACCATAGTTTAGGAGCTGTTAAGAGGTAATCATAGTCAGAGAGCCTGGGGATAAGACTAAATCAAAATGCATGCTGCAGCCATCCATTTTTCATTTATTGCCCTGTATAAATCAGAGCCCATAGCTGCTGAAGTTTATCTGTGAAAATCTCCAATCTTACTATTTCTCTCTCTTTCCTCTCAGGTGTATTTGTTTATGCTATAGCCTTCAGTTTTCTTTTTCTGTTATCTTTTAAAATATTTTTTCCCCTTTTTCATTTAATTTTCTGTCTGAAGTGTAACATCACATGATGTCCTGAGGGAAATACTGCAATGAGGAGAAATGGGTGATTAGGTGATGTTTCGGCTTGATCGGTACAGGCTTTTCTTTTTTTCTCGAGAATGCTATTGCTGTGCTGGAAGATGTTAATGGCTGCCATAAAGTTTGTCTTTGATATGCAGAAAATTCCAAGCCTCATTAATCCCCTGGTTATGGCAGGCACCCTCCATTCAGTCTAAACAAGAAGCAGCAGCTAAGCTCCTGGATGAAGAAAATTTGCTGAAAACAGTAGAAGCCACCACCCATGCAGTTATCCTACAAAGACAAGCTGAAGTATGAACTAATTTGTGAAGAACAAAGAACTTTCTGGGAAATTTTTACATATTCACTGACTAGACATCGCCTGATAGGAGCTATGTGTTTAGAAATAATCAGAAAACTGGGATAAAACAAATAGGCAATGTGGGTGGCCCAGGGAGAAAGCCAAGACAAAAAGCTTCTGTTGAGCAGAGTACCTAATGAAAATGGAGAGCTAGATTTCTGAGCAAGGAAATAGCCTTCTGCTGTTTGTTCCTACCATGTTCAGGGAAATGCAGCTTTGTGTACATTCTTAGCAAATACAAAGGCTTTCTTCAGAGACACTTCAACTACCCCAAATCACAGTTACCCCTATGAAAACAAGTATGTCAGGGTGGTAACTGGTGGCTAAATGTTGGGACAGGACAACTGTTGATTGAAAATGGGAGATATTTTTAAAAGTTTGCTTGTTTGCTGAGATTGTAGATTTTTTCTGCCTTGAGAAACCCAGTTTATGTCTGCCACAACCTCAATGAGGCTCAGGGAATTAAGGCATCACGCAGCTCAGACTGCCTTTCGTTTCTCACCATAAGTAACTGCAGCATAAATCTGTCAGATGAATGACCCCCATGATTGTATAGGTGAATAACCAAATTCTTGTAGCTTTGGTGAATTTCTCCTTAGTTCTCAATCCTTGCAAAGATAGTTCCCACTTTTACTGCTGTATGTCGTTAAGGAAGATAAGAAAACCATAAATCTGCAGAGTTGAGCCTAAGACTAGATAGAGGTGTTTCAGGCTGCTGATCTGGTTTGCTCACCGTCAGCTCTTTCAAATGCATACAGTTGATCTAAAGAAGCTTTTTGTGTCAATGAGAAGTGGGTCACTGGTGTCATTTTATTAGGCCATAGTCTAATGATAGAGCTTATTTCTACTTTGAGGCCTTTACCAACACAAGGCTTTTTCCTAACTTGTGTGATAATTTTGTGACCTACAGGATTTTTCAAGTTTAGAATTGTGAAGAAACTTCTCGGAATTTATTTCAAAAGCAACCAAAATTTGTGACTCAAATTAAAAAAAACCCTATTGATATTATTTTACCTTATCACAAATGGCTTTGGGACTAATTTTTTTCTATATGTATCTTTATTTTCTGTAGAGTCATACATTTATTTTGCCATTTATCAGTTTGCCTTTAGACTGATAAGTTTTGAAAGACTATTTGAAGTCCTTGTTGGCTAATATCATCAGTGCTTTCTTTCCTTTGGGATTGCTTATACATATTTAACCTCCTATGCCTGAAAAAAGAAGTCACTGTAAGGATCTACTGCTGCCCCATTCATACTATTCTTCGACCCATTTCCATCAGAAAGGGGGATTGCTAATCTAGGCTAGATATTTTAAAATGTATCTGGATCTAGAAACACAATGAGACTTGAGCCTTTTTGGATTTAAATAAGGATCTTGAAACACATTTGTATTTATTAGTTAGTTGCAAGACATCCTTGGAAAATTTTGCTGCTGTGAAATCAGAATGGGAATTATGCCTTTTGATGGCAGTATACAAAACAAACGTTCAGAAGAAAACATGTTTGTTGTTAGTTATCAATTGTTGCAGCTATTTGATTTTGAAGTGGTGTATCTGATGTCTTTTAAATTCCTATTGAAAAGAAAGCATATTTAAAAAATAGAATTGCAAGGGCCGTCTGCAATTTTTCTAGTTTTTGTAGACTTGGCAGGGGACTTAAGGCATGGAAGGAAAAGGTATCTGTGCTACATCTCTCCTCTGCCTTGCAAGCCCTGTGTGCTGGTGAGCAAGTGTGCTGTGTGGTTTGGGGAGTTTGCTCCACTGCAGCCTTCTCAGTACCTCTTCTGCTCAGGGAAAGCCTGCCTAACTTGGCACTATCCGGACCTCTCAGAAGTGCAAACTTTGCCTTGGAAATTCCTAACAGACTGCATTTTATTTTGGCTAATTGTATTCCAATTAATTTTTATTTGTAAAACAAAGAAAATGACAGGCACAGTATGTCAATGCCTTGAGTAAATATAGCCCAGCTATCTAAGCTGACCCGCTGTTGGAAAATCTAAGTAGCTCCAATACTTCCCTTCATCATTCTCTCATCCCCAAAGTAATAAAAGCAGAGTTAGAACAGCAAACACCTGGCATGTTGGTCACACAGCATGACTTTACATTGTAATCATCTTGTCAAGGAGCCGAAAATAGCATTGTGCTGCAGTGTTCACCAGTGCTTCAGGAAGGAAGACAATAACCAGCATTTGGCAGCAGCCTACACGCTAACTGTGAGTGATAGAGAAGTATTCCTCAAATTGTTTCCCTCCTCTCATCCTGAAAACATTCACCCTGCATTCCCTGGTAATGTATCACTGAGGCCCTCACTTCCAGTCTGCAGCTACAAAAGTGGTGGGCAGTCACTGTGCTGCATACAACCAAGTGGTCTCTCATACAGCAACAGTCCCTATGGCTTTCAACAAAATAGTGCATAAAATTAAATTAATTCTAGCATGTTCAGTGTGCCATACAAATTTCAGGAAAGAATGGCAACAAAAGGCTTTTTTTGAATGAATGGAGGTGAATCATGGGCAGATACAAATCATAAGACACAATTATTGACCTACACAACAACCCAGGAATACAAGATTTGAAATAGAAATTTGGACAAGACACCTTGCCCAAAGAGAATTTTTGAAGGAGATTGAGAGGGTGGAGAGTGTTGCAGCTAATCTGACACCAAGGAAATGCCAGACAGGATTATTGGGATCACAGGGATTAAATAGAAGTCAGGGAATAGGCACCGTTTTCCAAAAGTGGATGCTACTGTGGCAGAAAAATTTTGTATTAAATTCTTGGGGGAAAAAAGCACAATATTAGGAAGACGTAAATCTGAGTATTTTTATGTTCAGTTGCTCATTCAAATACACAGCTAACACAATAATCAGTGGACTAACAGCACTTGTACATTTTCGGGTTTGGGGAACTGAGTATTTAATTATGAATATTTTTGTATTGCTTCATTACTTGAGCACAGCTCTCCGGGTTACCTTCTGCAGAAATACATTGGAAGTAACAAGCACACCAAAGATAAGAGGCAAAGTAACACCGTGTATTTGCAATGTTTATTCAAATTTGATGCTAGGTTGGCAATTCAACTATAGAGGGCCAGTCAACTTGCATTCACTAGCCTGAGGTGGTGGTAATCCCTGATCTGATTAATAAATTTTAAATTTTGGCATACTAGGAACAAGGAAGAATTCTGAGTGCTAATATTGTAACAGTTTTTCAAAAGTGAAGTAGGATGACCCCAAGATATGTGGAGAATTATGCATGTCCTAATTCCCAGGCACTATGATAAGAAAGCTGGTACTCCACTGATAGAAAAAGTATAAGTATAATTAGTATAACTCCATGTTATTTTATAGAAGATGGTCAAAAAACGATGTTTTTCTTCACTGATGAGATTACTTCCATGAAAATCCATTTATTTACCAAACTCATAGTCTGCTTTGACATATTCTGGACACTTGGGTTAGTACTACCTGGCTTTCTCATTAAAAAAACAATGCTATACAGGGTAAATCAAGCATACTGCATTGTACAGGTTAAGAACTAACTAACTGCAGCCCACCAAAACAATCACCAGAGGGAATTGCTCTCACATGGAGATGCTTTTTCTGAAGCTTTGTAGAAACTCTGCATAGAACACCATGCAATGCTGCTTCTGCTGGGGATGAAAAAAGGGGGGCAGCATGCCAATTAAGGAAGAGGGTGGGACAGTCATACAAAACAACATGGACTGTGTTGTAAAATAAATCCCTTTTAAGCAAAATATTTATCAGTACAGTCAGGGAAAACTTTTCCTCCTCTGTATTATATGGGTTGTGCTGCACAGGGCAGGTCATAAATAAGAGAGTCAGAAATTATTCAAAGACTGAAGAAAATGGAAAGAGCATAAAGATCCAGAATTTAGCTTATTAAAACAAGATGACAGAGTATTTAATTACAGAGTGCAAGTACTGCAAGTAGGAAGAAAATAGTGGTTACTGGAGGGGTTTTTATTCTAGCATAATGAGAAAGCAGGAATGCAAGACAAACCCAAGAAATGTTAAATTGGATTTTCTGGCAAACGATGAAACTGATTACCTTCGGAAAAATTCTTCAAAGAGAAGCACCAATTTATCTATTTTTCATAAATTTTTATTGATATTTGAATTGGCTCTGATCAGAAAAACATCAAGATTTTTGCAATGACTGACTTCTTTTCTGGTCAGAACCTTTTTATTAATTACAGATGATGCCTTAACATCCTGTTTCCCCACAAGCATTTATTATGTATGTGCTTTTAATGCAGTTTGCTCGTCTGAGTTGCCTTTTTTGAACAGCCTGTTAGGTGTAATCACTGGGGTAGGGCCTGATCTGCTCTTTTATTTTGTCAGGCAAAATTTTGTCTGATCTCCTGTCTTTTCTTTCACTTAGACTAACCAGCTCTATTTTTTTTTCTTTTTGTTTGTTTTTGCTTTTGTTTTTGGTTTGGTTTTGTTTTGTTGTGACAGGGAACTAGCAGAAGTAAGACATGGTGGAAATTTTTGTAAAATGAAATTTTAAGCAATGGTTTTGTTAATGCACTACTTTTTTGCAACGGTCTTCTCAGGCAAAAAAATTTAAAGCTGATTGATATTTTGCTGTGAAATATGCTGATGTGCCTCATATGCTATCATTTTTCATTGTTTGGTAAAAGGGCAACTTTAGATAGAGGCATGGAATATATGTAAAATTAAGACATTTAGACAAGGATGAGAGAAAGAGTAATCTATGATGAAGGAGAATAGAGTTTGCCATGTTTAAATTCTACATGATGCTCAGTCTCGTTTTTCCCCACTGAAAGTCAGGAAGTTTTCAAATAATTATGTTTTAAAATATTGTGTACACTGGAACAAGAAAAAAAAGAGAGAGATTGCTTATAACTCATGTGCAGATGACTTTTTATACTTTTTTGCAGATTTTAACCTCTTTAGTTGCCTCAGTAACCAATCAATCACTTCTGCTGATTTTATTTGCTAAAATAATGTCAATTGAAGAAAATCAGCTCTGGCACATTCATTCTAGAATATAAAGATATAAACACTGAAAGCAGCTACTTGAATCACAATAGTTAAGCAGTCATGACTAAAACTTGTCATTTAAGATTGATGATTGCTGTTTGTGTTACTGGAAAATGAGCTGAATATATATTTACAGTTGCTTGCATTGACTCCTACTGGGGGCTGGAACCACAAATGCTTAGGTTTCTAAATGGCTGGTACAGCAAAAATGAGTGTTGTGCCTTGTGCCCCTTCCAGGTTTTGGTTTACTGATCCTAGATTACATAGTGCATGGTTGCTGAGCTGCAGAAAAATGGGACTTGACAGCTCTCTCTGTGGGATATTGCTCTATGACTCAGTTAACGGTAGAGGAAACTTCTACCTAATTGACTTTTAGCTTATTGCAATTTCTTCCTGCACTGCTGTCACAATACCCACCATTATGACTCACGCCATCTTCAGTAATTCTGTGAGAGAGAAAGGCTGAAAAGTCAGGAAGAGTGATTTCCCATGTCATTCCTGAGAGGGGTCTCTTCTGCTTCGAGAGTGAGAGACAACTCTCAATATAAAAGCTCATATTGCCACTTGGCACACATAACCTTAGTCTGTCAACAATAGTACTTAACATTTATATAATGCTGTACTGGCATTAGCTAATTAATTCTTACAAAACCATTGGGAGATGAGTCACTAAACACCTTTAGAAAGACTTTCCTTTTCATACCTCTGGCAATGTTACGTGCTGAAATACACAGATTACTGGCACTCATCTCAAAGGAAAACTAGAAGGTGATCTTAATATTTTATGAGTGATTTTTTTAATTTAAAAAAAGATTAAAAAAACCCCCAGAAGTTTAGCAGAGTTTAGCAAAGCTCAATTCAAATCCACCTTGTGTCAGAATAAAAGGGAATTCCACTGTAGAATGTTAATTTCAAATGAAATCTCAAAGGATATTCACTGGTATCAGTTGAAAACCCAACAATGTACTTGCTGTAAAACAGCAACTTCAGATTGTTAATACAGATGGGAAAACACTAAAAATAGGAAAAGATCCAATATTTTCTCACTTTGAAAGCTGGGCCTCCCGGATAGTACAGAAAGATATAATTATTCTGGCAGAACAGAACTACACTGCTTGCCAGAGCAAACCCTGCTACAGAGGTGGACATTCATTTTTTCCTCGCTTAGAAAGCACCATTTCTGGGGTGGGGCTGGTTTGTGTTGGTAAGCCTCATGCTGTTCTTCATCAGTGGTGGGCACAGCCAGTCCTTGAAACGTTGAGGTTTATCCCTCCACCTTTCCCTGTCTGGCAGGGGACTGCTGGAGGCAGGCTTTTTCAGGAGCGTTTCTCTGCTTCCATCCTGGTCCCTACTCCTCCTAGGGCANTTAAATAAGAAATAATTACAGAATAAATAATTGTAATAAAATAATTATATAAAAATAATTAAATAATAAAATTATTGTAATGATTATTATTGTTATGATTATTTACCAGCTCCAGGCCTGCAGTGCAGCCTCCCCGTGTGTCTTGCAGGCAGCAAAGAGAAGGGCAGAGCACATACCTCAGTGCTATTTCTGCTGGAGGCAAGTGTAGCATTGTTCTGATTTCAGGTAGGATAGGGTTAATTTCCTCTCAGTAGCTGTTACAGTGCTGTGTTTTGGATTCAGAATGAGGATGGTGTTGATAACACACTGATGTTTTGGGTTTTTGCTAAGTCTTGTTTATTCTAAGCCAAAGATTTTTTTGCTTGTCTTGTACTCTGCCAGTGACGAGGTACACAAAAGAAACTGGGAGGAAACACAGCTGGGCAGGTGACCTGAACTGACCAAAGGGATGTTTCACACGACAGAACATCATGCCCAGTGCATAAACCGGGAGGAATTAGCTGGAAATATGGCCAGTCTGGGTTTGGAAAGGGGATTTTGACATCAGTCAGTGGGTGGTGAGCAAGTGCATTGTTCACC